>JARVJN010000861.1:19500195-19518718 GCA_031763805.1 Argolebias nigripinnis | reverse complement strand
TCTTCAGGCTTAAAGTCCTCAATTTCAGGTGCAAGGGCTGTTAGGGTCACATTCAAGATGGTGTCTCGTACATCTCCATTTGTAATGAATGTTATGTTTTCCTGTAAAGAAAACACACCAAGCCGCTGTTAAATAGACCTTTTAATTTTTCAAGTTACGTGAACAAAACAGAAAATTGTCTAGCATATTATTTTTCCCAAATAATGTGTTTTGTGGCTTGATTTTATTGTATCTATGGCAGGATTTCAGGCATCCTTTCAACATTTTAAGGACTCGAGTTATATGAAAAATGCAGTATCAAATTCAGTTTGAGCCTCTTCAAAAAGGCTAGCATTCAACATGGGGACAAAATGTGAGGGACTTAGTGTGAAGCATTCACCTGCTGAGTGATTTGTACAAAACTGTCAAAAAACTGCCTGAGCTGCTCAACATCACCAGACTCTGTCAAGTTTGTGAGCACAGCCTTCACAAGGGTAGCATCATTGAAAGCACCACTGTCTGGATCCAGTATCAGCTGAGCCTTCTGTTGTGGTGATAGGACACCCAGAACTGCAACCTGATGATGCAAATCAAGAAAATGAATGAGACAGTTTCCTTTCAGAAATTCCACAAGCACACCCTTGTGACCCTGCATGGTCCTGGAAAAAGTTTTGATATCCTCAGGGAAGATTAGTCGTGAGATGTCACACTTACCAGGGACAGGTTGAGGAATTTGAGGTCAGAGTATGGTATCAAGGCAGCAAATTGAGCCAAGTTTTCTTCAAGCACTTGGGCATCAGTCTGAATTCCAGGCCTGCAAACTGAGACACATGTATACACAGGTTAGAACTAGCACAACAAATGAGGTACCCTGTTAATCAGCCAGTTACACAGCAAGTACACTTTTCAGTCACACAGGATTACATCCATTTTTGTTTTATTATATCTCAGCAGTGTTTTTTTATTATTTTATTTTTTATTTCAATGTCACTGACAAGCAGCCACAGTTTTAATTTGTCAAGCCTACCTGGTTGCTTGATGATACTGGCAGACCTCCTCAGGTAGTCAAGTAGTACATGTGCAAGACTTTGTTGTCTATTCTGTGGTATGGCTGAAAAAACATTGGCCAGCCCACTCACACTGCAAAGATAGGAAGAAAACTGTCATACACAGTTCCTAAAAAGTAATTTGTATTTTTGATGGATCCATTACTCGGTTGAGTCTAAAATGCAACATACATGACATGATAGTTTGTACAGTTGATGCTTGAGGTTGCATTTTGGAGCATCTCTGGAGTGCAACTTGGAAGGATGGGGGTCAGTTTGACACGGAACCAAAGATAAAACTCATGCGTACTGAAGCTTTGGAACTGGGGACTAACAATCATGAAGGTCCTGTTCATGATGTGATCTCTCACAACAGGTTGGAATGTTGGAACCTGTAATAATTTTGACAAGAAAGGAGTCAAACACCACACCTTTGCTATGTTTTTGAACCATGATCTATATTTCAATAGGCTGCAAAACCGAAGTATGTGAGTAATTATCACACCTAAAATGATGCACAGGTTTTCATAAGCTTTTTGGTACAAAAATAGGTCATGATTAAGTCAGTGACTGTCCATTCTACTGCCACTTGAAAGTGTCATATACCTGTCCATCCTCTGTAAGCTTAGTCAGGAATTCATCCACGTTTTCCAGAGCATTGCCATCCTCCAGACGCTCAAAGACCCGATCGATCAGTTCTGTGTCATTTGAAATGTCTATGCTCAGCAGCAACTCTGCCACCTGTGATGGAGCCAGCTCTGACAAAACGTCGGCCTTTAAATGAAAAAAAAAAATCCAATAAGGAATTAAAAAGGAAATATTAGCAAAATCAAAGGATACAGTAGAAGTTAATTCCTTTTGGCAGAACGTTAGAAACTGCAGTAGGCACTTACACTGGAGAAATTTGGATTGAGTGCTTTTAACTCCTCTATGGTTGCAAATTCCGAGAAGTTGCCAATGTTTGCCTGAAGCCAGCTTTGAGTACCATTGACAGATGAGACACAGCCTGGATCTGCAAAATAAAAGGGAAAAAATGCATTGATTGTAGGTAACATCATGTGATATATTATACAGTGGGACCCAAGAGCCTGGACTTACCTGACAAATCTTTTCTTGCCAGGAAAGGTTGGATGAAATGAGTAAACACTGTTTTCTGTCGGTCACTGTCCATGAACGCCTTTTGGCTACTGAATGCCTCAACACTAAGATTAAAACAAAGAAAAAAAAAAGAATGTAGTTCACATCAAAACAATCTGCAAGATTTTTACACTACTGTTTACTGACAAGCAACAGATCTCTCAATGTATGTACTTACACAATCTGATGTACTCTCACTGTATGTACTTACACAATCTGGTATGTCAGGCAGCTGAAGTTGTTTGCGCTAAGGCAAATCAGGAAATTTGTGGATGAAGAAGCAAGGAATGGACGGAGCGTCTGCTGGAACCAAATGCGGGTGAAATTTTCATTGCGGAGGTCTTCCTGGCTGATTGTGTTACGTTCCACTTCTTCTAGAGCTTCAAGGGCATTTGTCAAGACGGGGTTGCTGCTGTTTGGGGCCTAGAAGGATGCAACAACCACTTAGATATAAAATTTACACAAACAATCAGTATGTTGGAATGGTGGTATTGGATCTACCGCTATGTTGAATGCCTCAATAGCTTGGTTCAAACTAGAAGTTTTATTGAAGAAAAGCTTCCAAACTTCAACTGGGTATGTCCTTTGGCTTTGCAAAGAGCATTTTGCCAACATGACCAAGTTGTCTTGTGAGAGACTTGTTGGCTGTGGAGGAATGACAAGAAATGAATCAAACTTAGCAGAACGTTTGAGGATGTGTCCTCATATTGTACCAAAGCAAAAAACAAGTTATTTTCTGGGTCTCACAGTTTACAAATAGCAATATTACCGAGGAACAGGCGAGTTCAGTGATGGTAAAATTGCACAAAGCTGTTGAGGAGTTGTCCGTTTCTAGAATCTGTTGGACTTTAGATCTAAACAAAATGATTAAAAAAAATGTGTGTCATGTACATTGTGTAAAACAACTTTCAAACACTGCAGCAAGTAGAACAATAATCTACACACCTATTAACGCCAGCACAGATCAAGGTCTCTGTTAAAAAAATTAAAAAAACAAACATTTTGTTTCAGGTATGAATATTGACAAATGCAATTGTGTCATCAATGTGGATATGGCATGCAGACTTACCATCAACAAGTGTCACCTTGCACTGGAGACAAAGCAAGAAATATTAGTTTGGAGTAAAGAGCTACATGGAATCAAAATACCTTGGCATTTCTGACATAAAAGAGTAAATATGTCTACTCTTATCATGTAAATTAGAATCAAATGATGTGTAGTCAATGGACTACAGCCTTTAATTTGAACTCACCATAAATGACTCAAGTTTGGAGCAATCTGTTTGAGAGAAATATCAAGTTAGGCAAGGCATGAATATCTTTTTTAGCACCTATTGGTACTGGACTTTTGTAAAAGTTTGTCCACAAAATATCCTAACACATACTTGGGAAGGTCTCCTGTAGTGACTTTAAGCTTGATCTCACACCCATTGAAAGGTCCAGTGGCAAGAATGTCAAACTATCCTGAAGACCAGTGACTCTGAATAGAACAAAACAGTAAATGTTGCAAATGGTCTGGAACCAGAATTTGACATAGTTTAATCCCAAAACCTCTAAACTTTTAAGAAATATTTCTCACATGGCAGCATACGATGCACAGCTGATGTTCTTGGGTATCACCCACAAGCTGCCAGTTTGGAAGCTTGCTATTACAGTATACAAATAATCTTCGAACCACAGTTTATAGTCTTCAGGCTTAAAGTCCTCAATTTCAGGTGCAAGGGCTGTTAGGGTCACATTCAAGATGGTGTCTCGTACATCTCCGTTTTTGATAATTGTAATGTTTGTCTGTAATTTAATTAAAGAAGTTTTTTATTACCTTTATGTTATTATAGTATTTTCAAAAAGTTTTTTTTCTGTACATAAAACATTCATCACTGAGACTTTACCTGCTGAGTGAATTCTCTTAGTCTGCTGAAAAACTGACTGAGCTGCTCAACGTCGCCTGATTCTGTCATGTATGTTAGCACTTCCCTAACGAACGTGGCATTCTCCAAAATGCTGTGTACATCCAGTAATAATGTGGTATTCTCTTTTTGCTGAACCACTATCCACCTATTTTCCTGTGAAAACCAGAAAACAGTTTGTTTTAAACATTAGTTTATTCACCAGTCAACAAAATGCTGCAAATATTTCCCACTTGTTTCTTGTTTATTTAACCTAACATTTGAAATGTTATTTAATGCATCACTTACATTGGAAAAATTGTTGCTCATATTCTTAAGATCCTCAAATGTTGCAAAGAAAAACAAATTTCCAATGTTTTTGTTTAGCCATTCTTTACTTCCATTCACATTTTGATTACATCCAGGATCTGTGAAGATTCAAATGATCAATCTAGAAAACTACTTAAATATATTTTATCTTCCTTTGTAGTTCGAATTCACACATTCTTTTTACACATTATTCATTAATAAATAAATAACTATCATCATTGCTTTTTACCTTCTATGTTTTTTCTTGTCAGGTACACCTTAATAAAGCTGCTGTAGATGAGTTTCCTTGTCATTGTTTGAGACATCTCAACTTCCAAACTCATAAGCTTCACCCTGTAACAAAATTATTATAAACATATCATTTAATATTTTTCTTTCCTTTAAAATCAACAAATCTGGAGTAACAAGAAAGGAATAATGTCCTCACATTTTCAACAAACACTTATTTAATATGAACCCACTCTGAGGTGATCAGACCACCATAATTTAAAAATCAGCTTTAAAATACAGAAAAAATGTAAAATGCAACATTTGTAGCTGCAGTCAAATTCAAACTGTTGTCAAACTTTTCAAGTAATTATCTGAATTAATATTTGATTTGACATCAGAAAGAACAAACAGGCTATATTTTAAGTGATAGTGCTGCAAGGATGTGCACAATCTGGTGCAAAAACACCATCCCTGATTGATTGCACTTCAGGGAGTGCATTAAATATGAGGAACATTTTACAGTACAGTACTTTTTAGATACGTACATGTGAGTCAGTGACAAAATGAACTTAGAAAAAGAGCACAAAAAGTGTTTTTTTGGCAAGAATATTAAAAACAGTTGTGTGCAGTTGTATAATTCACTCACAGCTCTTGGTAAGAACTACAGCTGAAGTTCTGGTTTCCAAGTTGGATCAAGAAACTTTCACTGACATAGGGCAACAGAGGAGCCAACTTCACAGAGAACCACAGTTTGATGAACGCAGGGTCACTGTAGTTGCCCAGACTCAGGCTGTCCAGGACTCCAAAAACATCCAGAACATTGGATCCAGATTCAGTGGTGCCCTAAGATTCAACAGAGTTGTAACTTAAGCCTGGCTGTTTAAAGCTGGGCTCTATTTGCACATATCTTGAAGGTTATAAAGAAACACATGAGAGCATTACGATTTATGAGTCTGGATGCATCATTTGGCATTAAAACGTGAGAACGAACCAGTAGCAGGTAAAACTAAAAAGCCTTTGTGCTAATATGTAACACATAGTTGATATTTGGTGAATATTATTGAAAATAGGTTTGAATGCTCAATCATCCAGGCAAACAAATCACAAAAAAAGTTCAACCATGTCGCCTGGACAGTTTCTTTTGGGGAGAAACATTTCATCTTTCATCCAAAAGACTTCGTCTGAGCACCAAGAACTGTCTTATAAATAGCACCTCATATTGTGTTTCAAGCCAGCCTGCTCTGGAATTCCCAGAAATTGGCTTTACACATGCAAAAAGGGAACCATTCGTTCAAAACAATCAATTATCTGATTGTCACTGTCATTTGATTGTTATGCACTAATGATTGTCGTGGACAAACGGTCCCTGTCAAAGAGGTGCTCTTTATAAGACTGTACTTGGTGGCAGGCCTCAGACTGATCAAGTCTTTCAGCTGAAAGACAAATGTTTCTCCCAAAAAGAAACTGTCCAGATGACATGATTTAATCTGTTTTTGTGATTACTGAAAATGTTTTTTTATGTTGCATATTTCTCATGTTAAACTGGACACAGATGTGATTATCATTTAATAGGGAAACACCCTTACCAGGTCTAGAAAGACGTTTAAAGATAATTCTGTCATCTGCCTGAGGTTTTGTTCCACCTTGCTGAAAAAATCTTCTGGCAGGCTTGCATTTGTGCTTCTTTTGCAAGCTAGCTCCCCAATATAAGAGTCCACAGCTGCAGATATCTGGAAAAAACAAGTTCAATGTTCTTTGTCATTCGCATCACATGCAGTATATGAGATGGAACAAAATTGTGTACTCAAGGTCCCAGTTACATCCAAAAGTAGCAAAACTATAAAGTATAAAAAGAAACAGTATACGGATCTGCGATATATGCTAAGATATACGCTAAACGCACGTTAAATGATACGCTAAAAGATCTTAGATATATGCTAAACACTAATAATGTAAAATAATATGGTATATTAAACAGCAGCCTGAACATGAGTCTTTAGTGAGTAGTATGAATGAATACAGCAATATGAGATCAAAAGCATGAGATCAGCAGCATGGATGAAAAAAATAGCAGCACTGGAAGGGTTAGTCTTTAGAAAAGCACAGGAGAGCATCAGCCAGCAACACTGTTTTTGTAATACATTTTACATTTCACACAGTTTATTAGTTTTGGGGTGAGCTATTGTCTTGGTCATCATAAGGGTTTCTGAAACACTTACATTGTAACTGGGGTCTTGGAGATCTACTCCTCGACATGACTCCTGGAGACTGTTGCTTGGAATGGGGGTCGTACTTTAAGAGCAAAATTAAATGAAACAAAAATAAATGGCTTATCTACAAATTATAACAAACAAACAAAACGTATGAATAAAAGTGTGGAAAAAAAATAGTGGAATATTGGATTGCTAACCTGTTGGTAAAGGTTGTCAGCAAACCTGCACCTGTAATGTATCAAAAGGTTATATTTTGTATTAGCTCTGCTGTTATTTAATTAATGTGTTTTCAATACTTATTTTTTTCCTTTTAGAAATGTTACCATCTTTTAATAAAGAGAGGATGTTTATACCTTCTGTGGTGTTGGACTAAAAAAACACACAAAAAATAATTTCAGTATATTTACAAAATACCAATCATTCAATGTATTAACTAAATACACACAATGACACAAACTTACAAGTGCAGAGGTCAGTGTTGTCGTAAAAACTGTGAAGATCAGAAAAATATGTAAAAAAATTTATTGTAACTATTTATCATGTGAACTAAGACAAAACTGAAAACATTTACATTTTTTTCCCCTTTGAATTTTTGGGAGATGCTTACCAATCGTAGCTGCAGAGAGAAGCAGCAACGTTCTGTGGCCGCCCATGTTGAGAGTGCAGCTCTGCTCACCTTCCTAACACTCACTTTACTTAACCAGCATTTTACACCAAGATGAATAGTCTGCAATCCTAAGATAGTCAGATAAAAGTATTTTAAGAATTTATTTTAGATACAAGCATGGTTTAATGAAAACCGTAATCAAAGATAAACATCTAGACATCAATTATTTTATTTATAATCATATTTTTGATTGTTTCAGTTAATGTTCTAATGTAATAGCTGCAGTCCTGTTTTACAGGTAAGAAAAAGCAACATATTATATTTTTCCTTAAATTGGAAGTAGTTTAAATGCAATATTATGATTATTACACAAAAAATAATACATCATTTTGCTAGCATTTGAAGGTTTGTACAAAATTAATTTAAAGTCCTGCAGGTAAAACTCACCTGTCTAACTCCTTTTCTCTGTCAGAGGAGAATGAGGACCAAACATTAAAGGTGGAGCAGTTCTAGATAGGGTGGAGCAAACTAATTATCAGCAGGTTTTTAGAAACTAAGCTGTAACGAAAGCATACTCTGTGAACTCGACGTGTTCTGTAAGATTCCATTTACATTAAATCACTTCAGCTTGTTCCTCAGTTTTAGGATTCAATGCATAAATTATAAATACACCAAACAGTAGGTACAAATTATGCAATAGGGTTTTCCTAGATAATTAAATCAAACTAATTGCACAATCAATTGCTTTCATGGTAAATACTTTACTACTCCCTAACCACCTCTTTGGTTAACTACCTGCTTAGAAAACAGCATGCAGTTAATTCCATGTAATTTAAAAAGTAAATGAAGACTTAGCAGATCTTCTATTAAGTTTACAGTTTTATGTAGTAAACATCAGAGGTGGAAAGAGTACTGAAAATTTGTACTCAAGTACAAGTATTGTTACACTGCTTAAATTGTACTCAGTTACAAGTGAAAGTACTGGTGTTATAAAAAACATACTTAAGTAAAAGTATAAAGTGCTCTTCTCAAAAACTACTCAAGAGTATTAATTGCTTTTTAAACAATTGATGTTTTATAGATGAACAGTTTGAATATTAATTCAAATTGTGGCCATACTCAGTAGCGACTTCTACTTTTAAAAGTAGCGAAGTAGATTACATGGTCTAAATTGTACTTAAGTATGAGTAAAATTACACACTTGAAAGAAATACTCATAAAAGTACAAGTGCCCAAAAATATACATGTGAGCATTTGTAATTCATTACTTCCACCCCTGGATTACTTTCTGAAAGTTTTATTAAAATCAAACCTGTTTTCTGAAAACATGCAGACACACACACTCACGAGCACAATCATAATCTTCCATCTTTGCCTTTTGGCGGCAGGTGATATGAGCTAACACTTTCTCTAACTCACCGCTCTGTGTGCTAATTTTAACCGACTACAAATCTGTTTTGTTGTCTTCTGTGCAGTTGACATGTTTTTGTGAGAAAAACATCCTTTGGGAAGACGGAGCAAACTTCCTGTCTGCGCCCCCAGTGCTGAAGCTCCCAGCACTCTCTGCTAAATATTCCTCAGCCTTCACAAGTTGTAGGATTTGACTTGGATGGAAATGTGGATGTTCGACAGCTTGCAGGGCATGTGGGCGGGGTCGAAGAACAAACTAGGTTTAACACCCCCCCTTGTGTGCGTATAATGAACTCTTACCTTGCCTTGGAAGGCTGTGCTGCTGATATCCTTGCTGTGTGTGTTGCTCTTAATTGTGTCCCTTGAGCCCTGAGTGCTCGGTATTCACAGCCTTTCCTGTCCCTCACACTGATCCTCCTCTTCTCTCAACCTTAAAGCCCCATCATCCCAATTCGACAGGTCTTTCCTCTTTAATCGCTTCACTTCAAAGCGGCATTTTGATGCCCCCTAGGCGTCTTAGTTCTTTAGAGATACAGGGGTGAGCCTTGTGGGGCCTGGGAAGCATTGGGTGAAAGTGTGGTGTTGCGTGAGGCAGCTGGTTGAAGTAGACAGGCGTGCTTTTAAAGAAAATAACAACAAGTAACTCTGTTGTCGTCCTTCATCACGTTGTCTCTGGAGAGAAGCCGGTGTTGTGTAATTATCGAAGCGGGTTGCACGTGTTGTGAAAGGCTCTGAGTAAGGCCGCGCTTTGATGAGACGCACAAGGTGCTGCCTGAGAAACCTGCCAGCCAGACAAGAGCCTGGCTAATGTTTGCCACGAAAGAGGTCGCCCCAGTGTCGTCTTTGATTTGCATCAAAATGGCAATCTCAGAACACATTTCCAGGGGCTGCATTCTCATCAGGTTTCCATTTAGTCCAAAATGATTAAAGCTGAGAAAACAGGAGACTGCCTAATAGGTCCAGCCTCCATCTTTTAGCTGATATAATTCTGCACCTCGCTTGCGTGAGCACTCGTTTAACGGTTTTGTAGCCCCCTAAAGGAGCTACTGTAGTGCGGAGAACAAAGAAAGCAGTCGCCAGAGAGGAAAGGATGAGCGATTAGCTGTGCGCTGCCCTTTGATCAGGTTGGGGATTGTTTCTCCATCGCGGTGGTTTATCTTTATCTTTGATGGTTGACTAACGCTGTTAGATCAATAAATCCAGATGGAGTTAGATGATAATTCTGCCTCAGCACCGGCCTCATTAAAGCGGGCGTTCAGGAGATATATAGCTGCTGGCAAGCCCCCTTTATTCTTGTTTCTATAGCATTACAACGTGATGTATTTGGACTGCCTAAGGCTGGTCAGCAGGGAGCAATGACATCCTTAGCGCTACATTTTTATGAAGCGAGTTTAAAAAGCTTTGATTCAAGGTTTAAAAGGACTCAGAGGTCATTAGTTCCATTAATATGTCCGCCGGAAGTCCAAAGGTTTGCGTTTGTTAACACCTGCGGAGACGCTGATGTCAGAATCAGAAAAAGCTGTAGATGAAAGATTTGTCACTTCCTGCTTGTTTTCTTCTCCACTTCCTGTCTCCAGAGAAAACGTCACAGACCAAATTACCTGCTGTTCTGTGACCTTTGACATGTCAGCCAAAGTTTAATGCTTGATCAGCAGCATTAAAGGGGACCAAGAGAAACCATGAAGCACCTCTACTGGTGCACTTTCTGTAGGCTTGGCTATGCTCCAACCAACCACATTCACTCAGTGTGTTTTTCAATTGCACCTAAAGGTTAAAGTGTTTCTTTGACTGAATCACCACAATCAGTGAAATAAACAAAGTGCACACAATTTTTAAAAAATTTGAAATAAAAGTAACTGACTGCTCTGCCTGGAAAGAAATCTATGCACTATCTATTGACTTTTGTTGAACAATCTTCATTTTTATTTTATGTATTTTTATCACTAACTACACTTTTTCTGTTTTTGTAATGAACGTTTTATCCTTTGGCCACTTTTGGGCAAATTAATAAAGCCGCTAAGACATTTCCCTTCTTGTGATATGAGTATGTCAGCGATGACAATCCTCAGATCTAGTGACATACACTGTATTGATTTTGGAAATTGTGCTATAGATGGTCAACAACCATATATTTTGAGATACCGTAAACGCATACAGCTGAGCCTCTGGATGAAAAAAAAATCCTAATCTGTAGAAAATCAGTCAAATATTCTTGACCAAATCCAGCAAGAGAATGACAGGACTAGAAAACGGGAACATTGTGCCCAGCTGTGACAGACAGCTGTCACATATTGGCAGTATAAGTGGATAAATATTATGCAGACTACTGTTTGAATAATCTAGACAATCAAACACCTGAAGATGAATCAGTTGATGTTCGCCATTACTGTTGTTCATTCAACCTTTACTTATACAGGTTAGTCTCATTGAGCCTCAAGGACTCATCTTTACAAGAGAGATCTGTTTTAAACAAAGAACGAGGACAGCAGTAGACGATCATAAAAGAAAGCTTATAAATTGATAAAAGAAAATGGTACATTGTAAAGCAATGTAAAATACTAAAAACATGAACATGTCCACACTATCCAAGGATATAATTGTTGTGACATATTTGACTCCAACCATCAACGCATCTTGCAAGATTGAGCCATTTCCCATAAAATTGTGCATGCCCTTAAGATTGTAACTCCTGTTAAACTCCTGTGCTACACTGCATCAGGTACACAAATACACAAATCATCTTTCCAACTGTTCTTGGTCTTGATTGTAGAAACTTCTTGACTTTCTTTAAGCACATCTACAAATTTAGAAACAAGCTGCCGTGATTGGCCAATCTTTAGTCTTGCTTATGGCTCACAATTGTAATATAAAGTTTCAGTAACTTACAGTGTAGAATATCACAGCAGTGCACATTGAGACAGGAAGTGTGAGGCAGTTGCTTTGGAAACTGTTGAATATGATTTGTTGTGATATTGGTCAAATATGTTTAGTTGTTACTTATGTTAGCCTCTAGTATATCGGAGAATTTTCTGTTAAAGAAAAAAAAAGTGCATCACGTAAGTGAACTGCTGAACATAAAAACAATCCTCTTTAGAAGCTGCAGATGTTGGCTGATGTCATACCTAAACCTTGGAGCCTGAACTGTTGGTGATTGGACACAAACACACGGCTTGAATCTGTGACAACAGACAATACATTTCATGATCATGACCTCATGCTGCCTTGCTAACTACAAACCCACTCTAATCTTATTTCTACCCTAGAATTGAATGTAAGTTTTTAATTTGAATACAAGTAGCCATTATCAGACTCCAGAAATGGAGACGTTCCACAATGGAAAGGTCAAGTCTTTATTTGGAGTGCGGTCTGTTTCCTCTGCTCTGTCGGTTGTGACTTGAATTATGGAAACTGAAACAAGCATTCTGATGGAAGTTGCTTCAGTCTAACACAAAAAGATAGAAAGTGATGATGCAACATTATCATCAGCCCTGAAATATCAGCAGAGGTAATTCAATTACCCTCAGCCTTGATGTTCAAATTGCTCACAATCCTCATGAAACTAAATGTCAATTATCAATTGGAAAGTGATTTCTTTAGAAGGAGGAAACCTTTCCTCTCATGAACATTTGTTGCCAGCTTTGTTGGGCCAGCTTTGTTGGGCCCTCAGTGGTCTGGCCTTTCTGGTCCACCCCCTCTTGAGGTTTCATCCTATTGTTGTGCTTTCTCAGCCGTCTGCGCCGATCTCTATCCGCTCCCCCATAACCGATTCACTGAGGTTCCTGCATCCCATTGGTGTTCTATTTTCTTATGAAAGTGTTTCCATGGAAACCAAAAAAATAATGTAGACCCTCAACACTGTTGCTCTCTACTGACTAATAGCTCTCTAAACAGGGGTTCAAAAGAGTCTACCTCTGCAACAGGCTCCAGGGTAAAATCTGAGCACTCAGCTGCTTCGTCCTATTACAGACCATGATAATGACAATTACATACTCATCTGCTGCTTTGGTAGTATTCTGAAACAAAATGGGAAAAATGATTACTGTATTATTCTGCCTGGGGGTATGTTAGCTAAGCCATATGGTGAATATTTTGGACGACTCTTCAGCAAGCGCACATCTTTTGGCTCCCGGTGCATGCAGAGCTACTGATATTGTGGCTGTTTTCAAGCTAGCGTGATAACATAGTGTATCATCCAGGTGCATCTCTCCAATTCCAAGATATGTCCCTTTTCCTCACTCGGGCTTTGATTGCCTTTTTCCAGATGCAATCAGAGTCTCATATTCTGTATGTGGGAGGATGTGTTGTTGCCACTGTCACTTGGGTTTTGTGTCCTGCTGAATGTGATGTCTGCTCGCAATATGGCGTGTCGACGGGATGATGGTGCTGGCTCTATCAGCCATAATACTCCAGGGGATATTCTCCATCCTAAGTCCTTGTCAGTGAATACCCCATCTGCGAGAGCTGCACACTTGCTTGTGCCTTCGGAGACAGCTCTCTCCGTATTTGGTGCAGGCTTGTCAGTGCCAGCACTTTGAACCTGGTTCCAAAGTGCAGTCAGTCAAAATTGCGCTGACTATTTTTGCACACAGAGGCTGGAGTAGCTGCAGTTTAATTGGTGCTCATTGCTATATCGTTATTTTCTGCTGGGAGAGAGTTGTGGTAAAGCAATTTAGTGACAGGAGAAAAAAGTTTAAAGCCTTTACGCTCATTAGACACACTTGGTTGGAGACATTTCTTCCACTGACAGTTAAAGTCAGCAATGTGTGCTTAAAAAAGTGATGTATTCTGCTTTCAGTGAATAATGCATGAGTTCAGACGCTCCTCAAGGTCAAGTCAGGAACTCTGTGAGGAGAATGTGGTGTGTTGGGTTTTCTAATAATGGACAATTAACCTTTATTGAAGTGCCATAGCTTCTAATACCTGGAAGTAGATAATAAAATTTCACTCGGATGCAACATTGGTGTGGTGCTACTAAAGAGAAAGCTTATTTTGTTGTGTTAATTTTGCCTTACAGCAGAGCTGAGAAGTGAAAAATTCACACAAATAAAACGCTTTAGCAGTCTTATAATAGTGTGTTTCTGGGAGCGAGCGATTCATAAATAATAAACGCAAGCTCTATCATTTTAAGTGTCCTAGAATTTCACTTTTGCGTGTGCGTGTTTTGTTAACCTCACACTTTTGCTCTGCTCATATTTGTGGCTCTTACTAAGACTGATGTGCCACTTTTCTTTCTGCCTGCAGGTGTTTTTCTGTTTAGTCGTCCCATTAAGCTAAATTCTGACCCGCGTTCTCTTCTTCTTTCCAACAGCCCATGAAAACAGGAGAGGAGAGGAAACCAAGAGGAGTCATCACCTTCACCTGAGCAAAGATAACAAAGAGATACGGATGGTATGGGAGTGTTTCATCTTCAAACATTGCACACACTGCTTTCACCTTCAACATATGGTCATGTGTAGAGCGCTCGTATTCCCTTTGGTTTCCTGCAGTAAGGTACATCGGCTGCCATGTGGGGTTCCTACCTCAGCACACGCATGTTAAATCAGTGAGAGGCACAGGACAAAGAGCTTGTTGACTGACTCTTTTTCAGTAAGATGCTGACAGCATGGGTGCAAAGCCTTTGTTAGCGCTGACAGGAGGCAGAGTGCCGGAGCGAGGGCCAGTCCATGGTGCCAGTCCTACAAACAGACATAAAGCTTTCTGTCCCTTTAGCCATCACAGCAGGTGCACACTGGTCTTTCTTAGGCTCTGATTTGCACTGACATTTGTTACATTAGTATTCTGGACATGGCTGAGCAGCAGACATGTATAAATGGAGAGGTTAAAAAAGAGGTTAAAGCCCACAGATCAGCTGTAATCAGCCTGTAGCATATAATCAAATAAACTGTTAAACAGACAAGGCTTTGTCTTGATTATACTGTTGTGTTTAAAAGTGGCACAGTGTTGATGCCGATTCACTCTGTGTATGACGGTTTGTGCATGTTTGCACAACATGAAGCCATCAGTAAGTGAGGAAACAGCTTTCATGCTTTCTACACAGGGGAGCCGGCTTTATCCAAACTAACATATGGTCGTTTGGCCGGAGTGGAGGGATTGTTCATTAGTCAAATGGATGGCCAAACACTGTCTCCCGTCCTGTCGTAAAAAAAAAAAAAAAAGAAAGAAAGGGCCGCCTGTGCTCCCCTTTGTTTTCTAGAATGAGTGCAAAGTAAAACTGCCAAACACTCCTCTGCAGACAAAGGCCACTGTCACCATGTCCAGGTCAACGCAGAGACCAGGGTTGGGAAGGAACGTGACTCAAAAGACACACCTTTAGATTGGACGGAAATCTGAAGAATTTAAAAACAGTTTGTTTTTATGTTGTTGTATGTTTTTTTCTTTCCATTCTTGCTTTTAAATTACTGGTACCTTCTTTGTTTAGTCCACTAAAAATAAAAGGCAATTATGTTATCCTATAAACTGTAATAAGACAACAGCCCTGACCTCAACAGTTTTTAAAAACATGTTGAATAGTAATTTTATTACGGTACCGGTGCATAGTATTTCAAATTTCAGTTTTTTTTTTTCATGTTATAAAAATTGTACTTAAGCTGCTTTACAAGTTTCATGTTTTTCTTTATTGTACTAAAACAGTTGAAAGTCACCTACCGTACATACAGCAGCTGACTCAGGCTTCCTCATCACACTCCTCTTTCTCAGTCTGTGTGCCGTTTTCATGAAATCCTTCTTCTTTATTTATCCTTCTTTTCTTTTGTACGATGGAAGCCTGGACAGAGCCAATGAACTGAACACATTCTTCAACAGGTTCAGTTCAGGAACAAGCTCAGCATCCTCCTCTCTTGTCACAATCCAAACAGACATACCACCCTCCTTTGACCCAAGGCTGTCCTGTCACACCTCAAATATTTTATCTACCACCTCAGTCATGGACCCTTCTTCTTCTACATGTTGGTCTTCAACCAAATCAGAAGATGCTGATACCTCCTTTGCCTCCCCCCTCTGCGTCTCTAGAAGTCGGTTGAGGAAGCAGCTGGAGAGACTGGCTGCAGGTCCAGGTGGTGTCTGCTCCAGAGTCCTGAAGGTCTGTGCAGAGCAGCTCTGTGGGGTTCTGCAGCAACTCTTCAACCTTAGCCTGACCCAGGAGAAGGTTCCAGTGTTGTGGAAAACCTCCTGCCTTGTTCCAGTACTAAATAAACCTCACCTATCAGTCCTCAATGACTATAGACCTGTCACCCTGACATCCAACATCATGAAAATCCTAGAGAGACTTCTGTTGGCCCACCTGACTAAACAAACAAGCACATATCAGGACCCACTGCAGTTTGCTTATTGGCGTGGACTTGGAGTTGAAGATGCCATCATACACCTGCTTCAGCAAACTCACTGTCATCTAGAAAAGGCAGGCAACACTGTGAGAGTCATGTTCTTTGATTTCTTCAGTGCATTTAACACAATCCAGCCTGATTTGCTTTGTCAGAAACTCCAGAAAACTCAGGTGGAGGCCTCAATAATCACCTGGATCAAAGACTACCTGACAAACAGACCATAGTTTGTGAGACTGAAGGGTTGTGTATCTAACCAGGTGCTCAGGAGCATCACGGGGGACTGTACTCTCACCATTCTTTTTCATTCTGTACACCTCAGATTTTCAATACAAAACAGACTCCTGTCATCTGCAGAAATATTCAGATGACTCTGCAGTGGTCGGGTGTACCATAAATGGACAAGAAGCTGAGTACAGGGAACTGGTGGACCGCTTTGTGGAATGGTGTGGAAACAATCATCTTGAATGTGGACAAAACAAAGGAGATGATTGTAGATTTCAGGATAAACAGGAACAGGTCCAACCCTATTTCCATCATGGGAGAAGAAGTGGAGGTGGAGGAGAAGTATACATACCTTGGGGTTCACCTGGACAACAGACTGGACTGGAGATGCAACAGTGAAGCGTCTACAAGAAGGGATAGAGCAGACTGTACTTCTTGAGGAAGCTGAAGTCCTTCAGTGTTTGCAGCAAGATGCTGCATATCTTCTATAAGTCTGTAGAGAGTGCTATCTCTTCTGCCATCATCTGCTAGTGTAGCAGCACCAGAGCAAGTGACTTAAAAAAGACAATCAAGCTCATAAAGAAGACTGGCTCAGTTCAGGGGACTCCTCTAGAACCTTTGGAGATGATTTTGCAAAGAAGGCTTCTTCATAAAATGAAGAACATTATAGACAACCCTCAGCATCCTCTTCATCAGACTAACAACAACAGAGTGTCTTCAGTCAGAGACTTCTTCAGATCCATTTTAGGACAGACCGCTACAAGAGATCCTTCCTGCCCACAGCCATCAGCATCTATAACAACTCTTTAATGAATCCAGGAGGATGAGTTACAACATTTAATTTATCTTTGGGATTAATAAAGTATTTTTAAATTTAACGTAATTGAATCTGAAGTTTTTTTAAGCTTATCATTTAGGATTACACAGACCTTATTTATTTTAAAATAATACATTTTGACTGGGTTTTATGAAACAAATCTAATGAGGAACTAAGTGATAGAACTGCTAACGAACAGTTTATTGCATGAAGTTATTTCCATTTCAAATGCCAAGTTGTGTTTTAAAGTCAGGAATGATGATGTTCCTTTGTCTTTTTTGGTTGGAAATTTGACTTGTAGATTTTCAGCTGATTGTTTCTACTGTAAAATCGTACTTGCAGTTTCAAATTGAATGCATCATGAAAAGGTAAAAATGTGTGTTTTCTGAGGGGGTACTTGATGTGAAATGTTTGTGAATCGCTAAGCTCTCCACAAACTGATTTATATATATTCTAGCACAAGAGTTTTAGAAATAGCTATAACCATTCAGAGAAAACATGAGCCTTAAACTGGTCACTGAGAACACTGCTGATATACGCTGTGTTTGTTCATCTACAATGTTCAAGTAAATATTCCCCAATCAAACTTTCACATATCCTAGCTTGTTTCTTTCTCAAGATGTGATTTGATAAATATCCTTATAATAGCAGATAAATGAAATATCAAAATCTTTAAAAGGAATAAATTAAACTTGTTGATTCTGAATGGACATCTTTTTGTTTATTGTTTAAAATAGTAATAAATTAGTCTGTTCATCAACTCATGTTTTCATTTCTGCTTCATGTGATGTTTTTTGTGTGCTTTACCAGAGTAACATTCATGTATTCTCCTATTTTTCAATTCAATTCAGTTTATTTATACAGTGCCAAATGACAACAAAGTTGTCTCAGGTCACTTTACAAGAGCATGCACATACATAAAAAAAAAAGCCAATTAGTAAAGTTCTCTATGTAAAGAAGCAGCGGACACATTGGATCTTGGCTTCGTTGCAGTCTCCCATCCTGAGCAAGCACAATGGCAAGAGTGGAAAGGAAAAACTCCCTTTTAAAAGGAAGAATCTTCCAGCAGAATCAGGCTCAGGACAGGCGGCCATCTGCTTTGACACTTTGGTTTGAGAGCACAGACAGGAGAGACAAACAAACACACAATGACAGGTCCAGATATACCTGAACGACAAAAACACATGTCAAGGATAGAAAAAAATCATTACAAATACAAAACAGGTTGAGCAGAGTAAGTAAAGATAGTAGCAAAGTGAAAAGGTGTGGCCAGTTTGTCCTCCAGCAGTCTAATAGCAACATAAGTGACTGCTCAGGAAACCCAAGCTGACCTTAACTATAGGA
>JARVJN010000861.1:19340630-19353081 GCA_031763805.1 Argolebias nigripinnis | reverse complement strand
GACCCTGTGTACATAATCTCGTTTCATCACATGTACCACATGCGGTGCAAATGACAATAAAGATTCTCTGACTCTCTTGACTCTGATATCATGGCTTTAACGAACCATCGATCTTATACATCCAGTTTAATTACACCTAGTGAAGCCACTCTAGCTGGTGAATCATGTTTAGTTTTAGTTTGTTCACTTTTTTTTTTTTGTAGACATAAACAACCTCTCCAGTTACCTTCATTTCTCATGGCAGTGACGTAGCTGAACCATTCTTTTACAGTAGCAACTCCATGCGGTGGGTTTTCGTGCCGTCGGCGAGTGATTTTGGTTATGGTGGCCATTGGACTTTCGAGGGCACCGCACGGTTTAGTCACCATCGTGTTGTGACCGAGATGGAAGTCCAGCGTCTGCACGATGTAGGTAGAGTCATCTTTAGAGCCTGGGGGTGGGGAGAAAGTGAAACTGTGTCAAAACTTCACATTTCTTTCCTTTTAAGTCTCCGTGACAAACATTTAGTCCCCACCGTCCTCCCAGATCTTCTGCGCCTCCGTCCAGAAGGCGATGTTGGGCTCCTCCAGGTGGAACAGCGCCCACGACTTGGAGCGGAAGTTGGGCCCGTGGAAGCAGGCCAGCGTCATGTGGTTGCCATGGAGGCTCATGGACCCGCCCAGCTGCACGGCATCCTCAGGCAGAGGCATCTGGAAGAGGGAGATGTGGCAGCCGGCGATTACCTTTAGCACGCCGGGCCAGTGCCGGTGATGGGCGGCATCCATATCTGTGTGGAAGGAGGAGAGAAATTTTAATTCGGACCGGAGCAAGATGCTACCGTTAGCAGGATTTGATGTTTTCATGCAACCTTTAATCTTTAAATTTATTCTGCTTGTGCTGTTCCTGATCACCTAGTGAGCATGTCTGATTACATTCAGCTGCTGCAACAACAGCGATGGCAGGTTGGAAAAGCGGTACACAAATGAAGCTTATCAGAATTACAAATCACTACACTTCCCGTACAACATGCTGTGCGGATCTTATTATGTAAAGCTCCGCGTTAAAGATGTCACCCTGCACTCCAGGTATTCGACGTGCTTACAAAGCTCTGCAGATCCTTTCTCAGCACTGATGACAGGAGTTTTTGGGGGCAGGTAGGGGCCAGGGCCCCACGTGGAGAGCGCCCGCTTGCTGGTGTCGAACTGCTGAGTGAAAAACTCCTGCAGCTTCATGCCGATCTTGATGAGGTCTGGTGTGGTGGAGCGTGAAATGATCACCTGGAAAATGTCCCAATGCAGGTCCCCGTGGACAAAGATCTCACTGTGAGGAGAAGGTGAAGCACAAAGAACTGAAAAATGGTGTAGGAAATTTAAAAACATCAGGATGAAAACACTAAACCTGATATTGTAGCATTTGTTGCAAATATCAAAGCATCCTCTCCATCCAGACAGTAAAAGTCTCTTTTTTTTTGTTTAAAATGATGCTTTAAATAAATCTCAAATAAATCTGTTTTGCATTTTGGACATTTAAATGTGTTTGTTATCTGGTGGCAGCTTTGCTGGCTTCAACAGAGAAACAATTTAAAGGTACAGCAAATTGAAATAAATGCCTCGTTTTTAAATTGAGCACCTTTTTTCTGACAGGCTGGTGTCGGTGGTGCACAGGTTGACCTTCCACTCATCCTGCAGCTGCAGGTCTGCGTTGCTGAAAACTCCCATCAGGATGCTGGAGCCCATGTAGTCCACCCGGGCTTCCGTAGAACCCATGGTGATCTGGATCTTGTGGCTGGGCTGCTGGTTCGGGTGCTCAGAGATGTGGGCTGAAAAACAAAATTATGTTTGCACTCGTTCTGCTGTTTTGGTTCAGTTTGATTTATTTAGTTGTTGACAATAAAAGTACTGGAACTTAAATTTAGAAGAAAAA
This sequence comes from Argolebias nigripinnis, assembly GCA_031763805.1. Classification (NCBI taxonomy): domain Eukaryota; kingdom Metazoa; phylum Chordata; class Actinopteri; order Cyprinodontiformes; family Rivulidae; genus Argolebias; species Argolebias nigripinnis. The sequence continues at coordinate 19,351,179 of JARVJN010000861.1, read as the reverse complement.
AAACTTAAACGTTATTACAAAAGAACAAACTATTTATTCTGTATATTTTTCTTTAAAAATTAAATTCACACTTGGATAGAAATCATTATTTTTGTCTTTGAACTTTAATTTTTCTACTTTTTGTCATCCCTATTTTTTCCCATAATTGTTTTGAGTGCAGAGCGCTGCAACCAAACAATTTCCACCTAGGGATAAAATAAAGTACATTTAAATTAAATTAAACATAATTTTTAAACTGCTTATGGATTCATAATAAGCATACTAATTCAGCCTTTTTGTGTTATTTTTATTTAATGTTTCTGTCTGACAGCTGTCTTGTTAATGGAAATGTTTTAAATGCTTTTTATTTTCAAGTTCTTTATGAAATTAAAGGTTTTCTCTTCATAAAGCAGAAAGCAGAGAGGTTGACACAAAGAAAATATATGCATGCTGCATTTCAAATCAATAAAATGTTTTATTAAAAAGTGCTAAAATATATTAATTAAATAAAAAAATGCATGTACAGTATTAAATTGCCTTTTTTCCATTAACCAGGAAGTAAAATGTAACTGCACAGCTCTCAGCGCTCCATTTTAAACTTTGACTGAAAACAGTAGCTTAAGTGCTGTAGGGGGGAAAAAACAACAACTGTGAGGAAAGTTGATCCTCAGTTTACTTACAGACCATCTCCAGGGTGTTCACATCTATGTTGCCACCCACCACTCCACCTTTGGAGTCCAGCTTGGAGCGTCCGAGGCCCACGGACATGCTGATCTCACGGTCCCGGTTGCTGCCGACAGACAGCCGGCCTTGACTCTTCAGGCCGCTGGTTGTCCAGCTGAAGGACAAAAAAAAAAAAAAAAAGAGTAAGAGCTGCTGAATAATGCAGGATGAGAATAAACATTGACTCATCCCAAGAAGCTGCTCCTAAATAAACTAATAAATTGAGTCAACGTGTAACAATAGATCTGGTTTTCAGCTCTCACCACCTTCAAAATACCATCTTAACATGTTTACCTGCTTCTGCCTGTAGTTTAAAACAACTACTTTACACTCGAGCTACACCTTTAAATAAAGTCCACATGTAGAAGAACATCCTGAAGTATAAATTATTTAACAAGAGCACAAAGAGGATGTGAGCAAAGAAAAGGAGATGTGACTTTTGACTTTATGTGACAGTTATTATTTAGTTCTGAAGATGATGTGTTGGTCACTGGTTCAGCATTAAACTAAAGCTGAGCATCATCAAGGACTCAAACATTTGTTATACCAGCGTTAGAGATGATTATTTGGAGTTTTCTTGCTCGATGTGCTCATCATGTTTGTGTTTTGCAGCAAACAGTTAATGAAGGATCTTTTCTAAGAGTTGTCGAGTAACAGGAAGCCCTTCCAGACTGATTCATTATTGTTTTCAAATCAAGGTTGAAGCCAATTCAAAGCTCCAAGGGTTTATCCAAATTGTACAGAAAGCCCACAGGAAGTGAAACAGCTGTTCCAGTTTAAGTATTTAAAAATAATTGCATCGTGTTATGTGCTTTGAGAGAGGATGGTGAAGCTATTCGGGATTTGTTGAAAAGGATTTGGAGCATATATGGTTAAATTAAGGCTGGAGGGTCAGATGAATCCCTTGAGCCATCTCAATTCAACCTGAAAATCTCTCATCAAGGCTAAGTTTGGAAACAGATCAATGCCAGAGCACAGATAGCTGGTGGGCTGTCAGGGGGTGGGGATCTGGGGGTCCTCCCCCAGAAAATTTTTCATAAAGTAGATGCGATTTCCTGTATTTTGGTGTATTTTAATGGATTGTTAAACATCTACGTTTTCCTACATTTGTAAAAACTCCGCTTCTGTCAAGCTCTCCCTCCCCCCTACTTGATGGAACCAAGTAAGTCGGGCTCGGTCCCGAGCTCAGCACTTTACTCTTTTAGGGGTGGAGATTTTGTTAAGGTTAGACACAGAAATGCTTCATTTGAAATGTCAGATTGTAAGCTGTTGTGATTCAAATTAGTGTTCATGTAATTATTTTCAGACTAAATATATCCAATCTAGGTTTAATTTGTTCAAGGCAGTCATATTTGTTCATAACTTTATTATGAGTAAGCCTGAGAGTTACTGGATCCAAGCAAACAGTTACAGGAAGCACCCGGTCAAAATAAGAGAGCTCCTGGATTCTGTTCTGACAGGATCTGGATCAAATTAGGCCCTGTGCCTCGTGCAAAAACAAAATTACCGGTACTTTAAATAAATGAAAACCCCAATTTTAGTAATGTCTTTAGAGGAAAGTTAAACCTGAACTTTAATTTTTTTTAACCAATTTATGAATAACATTATTTATTTATTTTTTTATTATTATTATTTTGGTTTTTACTGACATTGATCTAAAACATTATTTGGCTGAGTTGTTTAGATTGAAACTGACAAACAGATGAAAGATGACATGGTCGGAAAGAAAAAGTCCAGGTATTTCCTTTCTTAATGAAGAGCTGAAGTCTAACTGTTAAGATCTCAGGCACTGCGTTTAAAAAATAAACGATAAATAAAAATAGTTTTAAGCCGTCAAATTGACAAATACATCAGTTTGTCTGTCTGAGGAGACTTACGTGTTGTTTCCCATGACGTTGCTCATGTTCATCTGGACCGTGAGTTGTTTTAGGTTGATGGCGAACACCACCAGCGTCTCCCACGGAGACCCCTGCGGCCCAGCTGACTTTCCATTCTTACTGAAGGAAGGAGTGGATGTCTTTGTCACTGAATCTGGAGAAAAATGTAGATAAAATATAAACGTAGGATTCATTTCTTTACATTTAAACAACGTCAAACAGAGGAAAAGTTTGCAGTTACCGGTACCTCTCCTGGGAGCAGAGGAATCAGACACGCTCCGGGTGCGACCTGGAGCAGGAGACTTGAGGTGGCCCAGGCTGCTCGGGGACATGTTGCTCCCAGTGGAGTGCTCTGAAAACACATTGGGGGACTGAGGAATGTGAGAGCCCATGCTGCCGTCCCAGGTCCTCCAGTAGGCCTTTCTGCTGGACTCGGGGGAGAGGTGCTGGGTGATGTTTTCTGCAGAGTCAGGGGTGGCAGGGCCGGAGGCTGCTGTCAGGAAAAGAGTTGGAACATGACGTTAAAAGAGCTCATGATCAATCAATCAATCAATCAATCAATCAATCTTTATTTATAGAGCCCTTTTCAGCAGCCAGAAGGTGCACAAAGTGCTGAACAATACAGAAATAAAACAATCAAAAATAGCAATTAAAAACTAAAAAAATGATGACAGTCTAGTCTTATAAAGAATCATTGTACCGTAGTTGTGCTAAAGATAATCAACCATGTCTCTCTTTAGTGTGGATAAAGATTCAGCTACAGAAACACATGGAGGTGTAAACCAGAGGCTCACAAATGTTTTAGCTTCACAAAATGACAATGGCAGAAACTTTTGACCCCAATTATCTCTGGTTAAAATATGCAAATGGTGCAATTAGACCTATAAACCAGAAGGTAATTACAAAAAACATATTTATATTATTTCTACTGACTTTTAGCAACATGCTCTATTTCACTAAGAATTACAGCTGAAGTGTAATTAGCTAGTATTTAAGACTTTTTTTTAGGTGGAAATCATCTCAAAACCATAAAACTGACGTTTTTGTCTTATAAAGTGGTCCCGACCCTGTATTTGGGAACCAACGCTTTAAAAGATTCACAAAGATCCATCGCTTTGACTGACACAGACAAAGAGTAGCCACCTGGAAGGTTGATGGTCTGGTCTCCCAGGAAGAGGCGCCTGGCGATGCTGCGGCGGTACCAGGCTCTCGGGAAAGCCAAGATCTCGCTCAGTCGCCTCATGTCGTATTTGAAGGAAGCTGAGCCGATGTCGCACACAGCTATGGACAGAAAATCACGTTTTATCTGTTAAACAATCATTTTTAAAAGATTTTACTGAGTGCTGTTTGGTACAAATGTGAATTGTAATGCTGGGTTCTGTTAAAGTTACTATAAAAAACTAAATGACAGTCAACATAAACTCAAACAACATTAATGAGTAGTAACTTATAGTAGTGCACATATCAAAAAAATGTGCAACTTATAAACATCTCCTCTTATGTTGAAAAAAAAAAGTTCTTAAAAGATAAAAGTGAGTTGGTAACTTTAGTTGTTCCAAACTGTATCATGAGGATGTTTTGGGAAATAAATGTATTAGAACTGTAGTGGATTCTTCAGGGCTAAACAGTAAATTAGTTTCACAACTTAGTTACTTTGAAAATATGCCAAAGACATAAGAAAACACTCAGAAAAACATAAAAAGAAGCAAACATTATGCCTTATTTTCTTTGTCTGAACTCCTGCTGGGATCGCCTCGTGTAAAACCTGTGAGTGATGTCTACAGGACAGCGGTGCTTTCCAGGGATGCTGGAGTACCTGAGATGTTGATGAGGGTCGTGTCCATTTTGCCTCCTTTAGCAGAAATGCTGTCGATGAAGGTTGGACCTCCGGTGCGCCTCATCCTGGATAAGCTGACCTTCACAAACTCCAGGTTGATGCTCAAAGAGTCTTTTCTTCCCGTCACAGAAGACGGCTCCTCATCGACGGCACCTGCAGAGGAGGCTTTTAGCAATAACTGCAATCTGATCCGTGACTAGTTAATCAGAAGAATTGTACCAACACAGTCATAGAGACTAGGCATTTATGAGGCAGATATACTGCAGCTCTGAGACATTAGTGGGGTGGGATTGCATCATGTTTTCAGTACCTAATGGTCCTGGACCCGGAGGCAAGCCTGTAACAGCTGATTTCTGCTTCCCAGCGCCGTAGGGATGGAAGACGTAGAGGGAGAAGTCGGACATGCAGGCGGTGAAGCTCAGGCCTGAGGAAGTACTGGGGGGCGTGGTGAGGTCTGACTGGCTGCTGCTGTGGCGGGTCCTACCCAAAGGGCTCCCTAGCAATGGAGACGCTGGAGGGAGGAAGAGGAGGAGAGCACAAAAACTCAACAAGGAGTTGCACATACTGTATTATCTACACAAGCAAACACAAAACAATATGTTTACGTGACAGCCCGTCAAGAACAACAGTTTAGAAGGTACTGGTATTATGGTACTGTGAGTACTTCAAGCATTGGGTTGAAATTGAAAAAAATAAAACTACCAAAATATACTGCAACACTGAGAAAGAAGAGTAAAATAATGAATACACAGGAGCAAGATTTGAGAAACATTAAATCATAGTGAGGTCATGAGGTGTCAGCTCGTACACTCCTAAACTTTAAACAACTTTAACAACAAATTCTCTACTCCACATATTTTTACACACATTAGGACTCTGCCAAAATGTACTTTAGGAGCTACCCACCTTTGCTGGGAGGTAGTTTGGGGACATGTTGCCCCGGTGGGGTGGAGGAGGGTGGGTGTGATCCATCAGGAGGGTTGGATCCAGTCGGGGTTTCCAGTTCTCCCCGATTGGAAGAGAACACCAGGTCTAAAGAGGGAAGCTTGAGCATACACTCCACCCTGGACATGGGCAGGCAGCTGAAGCGGATCTGAGAGGGCTGGAAACAAGCACAGCAAATGAAAACACAGGCACTAACTCTAAATGTGGCTGATGAACAGCATCAAGAAGTTGAACTCTTTAAATGTCTCCAGGGTTCCACTTTAAATTCTACACTTTTCCAGACTCGTGATTTCAGATATTTCAGTTTATTTTTTTTTTATATCAAAACATCTGATGGATGTACAGAGGTACTGATGTATTGTGTGAATGTTTATGAAGCATTCACGCTATTCTGATCCATTTTTCTTTCGTAAGTTTTCTGCATTTTTCTCGTTCCTCAATTTTTGTGCTATTTCAACTAAACTTATATCAAAATGTTCAGCTCATTCAGGAGAAGGGTGCTATGACTTTTGGTATTGGTGCAACTTTAGCTTTTTGAAATATTCAGTCTTTTTGCCATTTTTTTTCTCATAGAAAATGAAAATAGTTCCTTTTATGGTACATCCTTCAAATCTTTAGATCTGTTTACAACCTTTAACTGCCATGTTCACATTTTGTTCTGGTTCAGCTTCTTTCAGCTTCACTGGGCAAAAAAAACAACAACAAAAACAATTCAGCTACATTCAGCTAATTTCAGCTGTTTTCTGCTCCTTTTTAGTTTATTCTGCTAACTATAACATTTATGTGCTTCTTTTACCTTCTTTTTTACCAATTTCAGCTTGTTATGCACACTTCAGCACATTTCTGCATGTTTCAACTAATTCTGCTATTTCAGCTACAATTTAGCTGTTTTTAAGCTACTTTGAGCTTTTTCAGTTACCATAATTCCACATTTTTTGCACTCATTTAAACTTTTTTTCAGCCTCATTCAGCAAATGTGCTCTCTCCAATTCATTCTGGTAATTTAAGCTTCTTTCTGAATTTTTAGCTACTATTCAGCTATTTTTTTGCAAGTTTTGGCTTTTTTCAGATAATTTCCACTATCTTGTTCATTTCTGCTTCTTTGAGTCTAATTGGACACAATTGTGCTCTCTCCACGTAATTTAAGCTTCTTTCTGCCTTTTCAGCTACCGGTACATTTTATCTTTGGTGATTTCAGCTTCTTTAGCCAATTTAAATTTTTGTGCCAGTTTCTGCTTATTTAAACCAAATTCAGCAAATATGTGTTATTTTTGCTTTCTTCTGCTAACTTAGGCTTGTTGTTCCGTTTCAGCTACATTTCAGCATGGTTTTAGCTAATTTCAGCCGTTTTGCAGCAAGTTCTTCAGCAATATGCATTTACACTGTATTCTCACAGGAAATGCAATTTTTCTATAGGTTTATATTTTGTTTTCATTCATACACAACTTCCTGCATTAACAAGATATCTTTTTTTTTTTCATTTAATTTTTAAGATATGTTACATTTAAAATCAATTTTCTTTGTACAATTTGTTTATTTAGACAGGCATTTTACAGATTTCTTTCACTCCCCCAACTGAAAGTTTGACTAAATTATATATTTTTCCTTTAATAATGTATTTATTTTATTATACATGGGATTTTATCTGCTTATCTAAATTGTTAAACATGTCTTTTCTTCATGACATTGGTATTTTACAATATCCTAAGTTTATTTTTATTTTTCAATTTCATGTTATTTCTCATTGACCATTGAGAAAGAGCCTGTTAGGATTATATATATTTTTTGCCTTCAAATCCTGCATGTTGTTACTTTCACAACTTTTTTATCTGTCTAAACAGACCTCACTTGTAAAAGAGTCTTCAAAACTCAATGTGATTTATCTGTACAAATAAAGGTTGAATTGAATTGAAACTGACTATCCTTTTGGATTATGAACAGAAAACGTTTAAATTTAATATACAATTTTATATAGTTGTCTGAACAACTTTAAAAACATTTTGACTTTTATTTTGCAGAAAACGCAAAAGGTAAAATATGCTTCAACACTTTTTAAAGACAGGTAGTAGCCCCAGTATCTAGAGTAGATTTAAACGATAAAGACCTGCAAAAACTTGGAAATCTTTTGCTCTGCAGAAAAAGACCAAGGGAACCACAAAGAAACATCAAGTTAAAAAATTGTAAAATATGAAGACACTTAAATCTGAACAGCTAACCGTTTCTTTGGAGATTATGTGACACCTTTAGGTTTGAAAGAACGAATAGCAAGTACCTAAATAAGGGCGACACCTGGGATTTGGAATTAACAGCTAACAATGACTCAGAACCAGAAGGGTAATTGCTGATTTTCCAACGGTCAGTACCTGAACTCTGACGTAGACGACCACGTCCACAGGGAATGATGAGTAAGCCGATGTGGAGGAGGAAACAAAGGAGGTGGCTGATTCCTCTAGTGGTTCTACTGGATCAAACTGACCCATGTCCTCCTCCTGGGTGGCTACAGCTGATAACATTTACACAAACACACCTTTCACAATCGGATCATCATGTTCATGGCAGCTATGGCAAACTAAAAGAAAAAGACTAACCCATGTAGTTCCTCTCCACAGGGGTGATAGGAATAGTCTCCAGAGCTTTTTCCAGGAAGTCCAACAAACAGGGACTGATGACCATTTCCTCTGGCAGAGTCTGGAGGGCCACCCAGGCATAAAGCTTGGCCGTCTTTACCCCTCCACTACCTTTACCTTTGGCTGCAAAAACACATTACAGGTAAAGGTCATGTAAACAGGAGCTGTCTTTTTATAAAACTCTTATATTCTTCTGTTTTGTGGCTTATCATGCAGGGAGATGTTTGAGCAAATGCATATTTATTCATGCCTTTAATTTAGGGATGAAATTTCACACATTTGATTCTGAGGGTCCTCAAGTGGATGATCAAATCGAGGGGGAGTGGCACCCTAGTGTCTAATCACAGCTGGCGCTAAAACATGCAGCTCTAAATGAGAAAATGCTCAGTACCTGATGGAATAGGTGGGAGTGGGGGAGGTAGAAGAGAGTTAGTCTTGCTTTGGACAGCATTGGGAGGATTTGTAGGGCTGCTATCTTTCATACCATACAACTTGGACTCTTTGGACAGGGTGCGGGGGAGGGAAGATCCACGAGAGGCATTGGGCGACTCCGTCTTCAAGGTTTTAGAGTTGTAGTGCAACTTCAGGAAAAACACAGAAGCTTTCATTTGAAGCACAAAGAAAATGGAAATGTGTACAGTCTGGATGTTGAGACAGATGCTGACCTTCACGTCAACTCCTGGAATGTAGAAGATTGTGGTCTCCAGGTCATTGGATTTGGTTTGCAAAGTGGAGGGACACTTCTTTCCAGCAAGAAGATGAGTGGTTGAGGTGTAGGCGGGCTGGAGCTTCTTCTTTTTGGGGGGAGAATCCTGGTCCAGACTCCTAAGGCTGCGATCATAGCTCCTAAAAAACCCACAGGTGTAGAAATGCACAGACTTGTGATCAGTTATTTGAATCAATCATTATTGATGATAATAATCGATTCATGTTAGACAGAATAATTTATCAAGAAATATGTTATAAAATAATTTTAAGAAAAAACAACAGAAAATTGACTTTAGCTACTGGTGTGTGAATGCTGCGTGCTTAATGGCGTTGCTGGAATATTTTGAGGAAGCCAAAACTGAGCTGACCCAGTAAAACCAAACAGAACCAAATGGAGGCTAAAATGAACAAAGCACAAGCTAAAAGCTAAAGCAAACAAATGGCGGCTAAAAGCTAAAAGTAGCACAACATAGCTAAAAGTAAAAATAAAATTAGCTAGATAAAAGCTAAAAGTAACAACAAAAAAAATCAGTAGCCGAAAGCTAAAATTAGCAAAACATTAGCTAAAATTTACAATACTGTAGCTAAAGAAGCAAAATGGTAGCCCGGTGGCAACGAAAAGTTTAAGCAAAAAAGTTTGCAAGGCTAAAAATAACAGATTGTTAGTTAACAGTAGCAAAACTGTAGCTAAACAATTACAGAAATAGTTAAACATGATAAAACTAAGACTTTGGTGCACACTACTGTATTCCTGATTGAGCTGAATGTTTTGATATTTGGTAAAACAGCACAAAGTATGCAAAAGTATTATGACTGAAAACAAAAAAAAAATGTCCAGAATGTATATAAAATATTTAAATGTATCTGTTATTTATCTGCTTTTTTAAATTCTGTTATTTTTTTATATCTTGTGTAATTCCTTGTGTTTGTTCCTTTGTATTGAAACTTTGGCACAACAATTTCCTGCAATATCAATAAAGTTCTATCTTATCTTATAAGAAACTACGACCAGGAGCATTCACACAGTCCCTCCAAAAACACAGTTTTCAGAGTCAGAAATGAGCATTTGAGTGCACCTCTTGCAGGAAATGTCCTCCTGCTCAGGCTGCTGAGTAGTCGGATGAAGGACGCACTTCCCACTATCAATCTCCACGCGAACGTCGAGCTCAAAGTCTATGTTTTTTTCAGACGTTGGGCCACTGAAGCTGCGGTTGGCTGGTGAGCTCGGCCAGCGCTCAGAGAACAGGTGAGCGAAACCCAAGGTCTTCCTGTGAGGTGCTTGGCTGAGAAGCAAAATGATGAAGAAGAAAAAGGCTAAATAGGAGATGATGCACCGAAAAAACAAATACATTATTTCTCCAAGTTTAATAAAATATGTTTGATAAAAATAAGATTTTATTTTTTTTCTGGTGAAACATTTAAATTTGTACATTTTGTCTTTTAACTAGTTTGGATGTCTGTTAATAAAACGCCAACAAAAAAAGTAACAGCTAACAATAATACATTTTTGATTTGTTCTTATTCAAATGTGCCTATTGTTGTTTAAAGCTCAGTGACATACAGAATGCGATTTATTTTTACAGGCATTTACAGTGTTTAACACCAGGTTTTAATTTTTCTATTTTATGCTATTTCTCATTGACCACCTGTTAGGATTTTTTTTTTTTGCATGTTGTTACTTTCACAACTTTTTTGTCTGTCTAAACAGATCTCACTTGTGAAAGAGTCTTCAAAGCTCACTGTGATTTATTTGTACAAATAAAGGTTGAATTGAATTGAAACTATCCTTTTGGATTATGAAAAGAAAATGTTTAAATATAATATAAAATTGTATATAGCTGTCTGAACAACAT
>JARVJN010000861.1:19301700-19316064 GCA_031763805.1 Argolebias nigripinnis | reverse complement strand
AGCATCCTGACTGCCTGATGAACAGAGCTGTCTCTCAGTCTGCTGGTTCGAGCCTGGAGACTCCTCAGTCTCCTCCCAGATGGCAGCATATGACTTTATTCTCGTAATATTAAGACTTTATTTGACTTTATTCTCATAATACAATGAGTTGATTCTCATAATTTTATGGCTTAACCTTTTATTTTTCTTAGCGTGGCCCTAAAGCTCCGTAATACAAAATAGTAGCTAGTGAGCTAATTAAACAGCTAGAACAACAATCCCTGACCTCCTGCTGGGCTGTTAACTGGAAGAGGATGGTAGTGGTAGTTGTTGACCAATGAATCCAGAGAGTCTAGTAAAACAGTACCATATGAAAAGTGTTTTGGGGCATAACAGATAAAACTTAAATAGCACATAGACCATCGTAAAAACTGCAAATATGTTAGTATTCTACCAAAATATTTAGTAAAAAGAGAAAAAAATAAAACTAATATTGCCTCTAAAAAGAGGAAGCCATGGTTGTGTTACCTGTCTGGAGGTTGTTGTGCTGCGCGTGGTTGAGCAGAGACTCGTGGGCTGCAGCTCCGGCTCGGTTACCCACGGCGTTGGACATCCAGTTGTAAAAACTGACGGAGGACGGCTCAGAGAGCAGCGGGTGCTCGGTCAGCACGTCTGTCCCTGAGAAAGACGAATCATCACAAAACAACAAAAAACGAATATTAGTAGTTACCTACATCTGTTTCCAGGCTTCTGTCAGCGAAATTAAAACGGTGAAAGTGTAAACACGTAGCTGAAATGCCTCATTTCAATTTGTGTATTTTTGTCAGTCGGTGCGGAATCAAACTTTGGACATTGCCTGGACTTTGCTTACTGAACAGTAGAGGTCACTATTGGAGCGTTATTGTGAAAAAAAATGATGTTTGTGCTGATGATCAGAAGCTCCCACACAGAAACACAACAGGAGTCACCTGGGCGAGTGAGGGAGCTGCTCTTGGCGGCCGCAGTTGCAGAAGGCTCGTTCCTCTGAGGCGTGCCCTCCAGCAGGTTGTGCAGACTCCGAAAGCTGCCCGTCAGATTGCTCAGGAGGCTCTCCTTCCTCGGGCTGTCCTTGGCCGGCACGCCTCCGCGGCTCACGTGGGCGGGTGAATCAGCTGCAGTGTCACCGCTGGTGTAGCTCAGCGACTGGTAGGGATGCGAGCCCTGTGTATGACAAATGTGCAGATTGCTGAGAGGAGGTTATACGCTCCCACACTGCCTCATTTTTCACAAGCTGCCGCTGGCATTTCATTTATCTGACAGCGGAGATAAATTGTGTCTGGTAAAATCACGGAAATGACTGGATTCAAAAATGTTTTAAAACTTTTTTAGATAAAAGAGCTGAGCTGGCTAAAAATAACCACAAATAATATAAATAAGAGAAGAGAAAAAGAGACATCTATCTGTCAGGTGTAAATTTATTTCCTCTGGTTTTCCAAAAATGGAGTCACCTTCATACCACATTTAACAGCACAGTCATTCTGCACTGAATAGCATTTACTTTAGCAAAGTCATATTTAGAGCTGTTCTTTTTTTAATTTTTATATTTCATAACATCAATCCCTTATTTGTGTTATCTTAAATAACAAATCCTTGTTTTGCCCAACAGTTAAGAAATATTACAGTTCCTTAATATACTTAATTAAATATGTTAAATATTGCCATAAAAAATATTTTTATGACCAGTTTTAAGAGAGAAAAAAATAGCTTTACAGGACTTTTAGTGCAAGCTACAAAACATTCAATCCACTCCAGGAAGATTTAAAAAATAATTAGTATTTTACTAAATACTGTACTTCCAGCTCTTTGCAAAACATTAAATAATTCTCACTAATAAATCCTGGTAAGATGACAATATGTGTCTACAAAACAAAGATTTATGGCTATTTTAGAGGAAACCTTTCAGTTTCCGATGACTCATAGGATGAGCAGGATTAATTTAAAACTACAATTAATGAGTTTATAATAGTAATACACAAACTAGTTCTGAAGCATTAATTAAGGATGCAAAGACAAATTTAATCAACTTCCTTCTATAAAGCCTACTAGTAATTTGGGGTTTGCTTTGTAATAATTTAGTTTATGACAGTGGCAGACATTGATTTGAAAGGTCTTTGGGGGCTTTACTTTGATACACCAGTTAAAAACTTCTTATGACTGCCTTTAAAGTTTTGTATTTACACACTAAATTCTGAAATGTGTAAGCAATTCTCCCCGACTTACAATTCCTAATCAAAACAAATTTGCTTAATTCATGCAAGATTTATGGCAATAAAAAGAAGATATTGTTGCAAAGGTTTTGGAAAGTAATGTAAAGTCCACGTTTATGTGAGAGGAGCAGAAAACCAAAATGTTTAACAGAGACAGGAATAACTGTAGTACATTAAAGAGTGTCTTTGCAACATCTTTAGAGATGTCTTTCTTAATGATGTGTAGTATAATTAGAAAACCTCCCACTCGTACCTTTATTCTGAGTGCAGACTCGTTGTGTGTGTGGGACTTTGACAGCTTCCTCATGATCTCCACTCCGCTGACAGGACCAGTGTTTGTTTCTTTAGGAGGGGGGCGACTGCCGGTTCCCTCCAGCAGCATGGTGTGTTCACTCACTGTGGCTTCACAATAACACAATCAAATAAAACTCCCAGAAAACAAAAAAACACTGGTGTGAAAAAGTTCATCTGTGCACTATTTATATTAACTGGGAGTTTAGTTCTAAGCAATGACTGACATGAGAAGCTGTGCGTTCCCACCTGCGTCAAATTCAAACTCGGCCCCGTCAGCGCTGGTGTCACTCTGCAGAGCAGCTCCGTTGTCCAGTCCAACCACATCTACCCGGTTCGGCTGAGGTTCTTTGGCCTTGGTAAGCTGGTTGGGCCCCATCAAACCAATAGCCTTGAAACCCTGAGTTACAACAATGAACTTCATCCATTGCCTGGCCAAAGCTACCAGACCCTTCTTCAGCGTCACCAGGGCTGGGACTCCATCATTCTGGGAATAGAGGATAAGAAAAATGAGGTGATTTGAAACAGTGAGAAAGACCCAGTTATACTTATGGTACAAAATGAAATCAGAGAGATGGTTGACACTGACCATGGTGGCCTCCTCTATGATCGAATAGTCAGCTTGTTGCAGATAGCGGTGCAGGATGTTACAAAGCATACAAGAGGGGTTGTCATGTAGGTAGCGGGCTCGCTTCGTCACACGGTTGTACTTGCTGCGGATCGGGAAGTGGATGCTCTTTTTCTGTTGGATATAAACAAATTTCAATAAACAAAATAAGATACAAAAAGGGCTAAAAAATCTTGGATAGTAAAGTTTAAAAAAAAGCATGTGAGAACAGCTCACCTCCAGAGCTTCTGTCATGATGCAGCCCATCACAGCACACACCCGTAGCGTCCCCTCCATGTCCAGTTTGCGGAGAGAAGACTTGAGCTGGTCGATGGGAACCAGCCAGGCTCCAATAGCAGGTGTTGCTGTACTGAGCAGATTCAACTGGCTAAATATACAAAAATAAGATATTTCATATTAACTATTGATCAATAAATACAAATCCATATTTATTTTTTATTTTACAATTTCATTCCACCTCCTGTACCACATGCAATGTTAATGACAATAATAAAACTTGAATCCTTTAATTTTTGTATGTTAATAGTAATTAAATAACCATACAGGCAAAACATAATAATAATTCCAAGAACAAGACTATTAGGGTATGTTAGCTTATAGATTTGTATTAATTCCAGTTTAATGGGTGTATTTTTTTTGTGTGTGTGTTCATATCAGAGCACCTCGATATCGTTTGTGAAGCTGAGCGCGCATTCGTGGGAGCAGCAAAACTGAACCAGATCTCTCTGATGGTCAGCTTCATGCTGCTGGAATCAGGTGGAGGAGGCATGAGGGGGAGGTCTTTCTTTAGGTCATCTGACTCAACACCTTCATCCTGAAAAAGCAGAAGCGTTCAACAATAAAACAAACAGAAAAAAGTAGTAGACACAGAGTCCATCACAATTGCTTCATATTTTATTACTGTAAGGCTTCCTTTAATCTGCTGGACATCTTCAGATTTTAATTTAAATAGATTTTTCTTTTCTTTTCTTTTCTTTGATTTAAATCTTCAAGGTATTTTGTGCTTCTACAGAAAAGTTCAAACAGAACATCTGGAAACGCATTTAAGACATTTTTCTTGCTGCTGATGCAAAAAGACCATTTTCTGTTTTCTACAAAATCTAGCAAAAGAAAGTTGGCAGCGGAAACCTCAGTCAATACCTTGAAAAAATGTAGATATTAATCTATTAATAAATGCAGCAGCTTAATGTTGTTTTCCATTTTTTAAGTCATTTCACACATTTTCCTGCATCTCACCTGGTCGTCGGAGTCTGTGTGCTCGTTGGCGTCAGAGTTGGGACTGATGGCATCGGGTGGCAGGTTGTCATCAGACATGTCAGTGCTGTAACCGCTTCCTGTTTGAGAACCTGTCGAGCCATTGTTTTTTGACACTCCGGTTTTTGCTCCGGTATCTGAGCAGCCCATCACACCAAACGCATTGTAAAGAATGGCTCCAGACTGACGGCCACCTGTGGCACAAAAGAGAACATATTCGCAGAATTGCAAACAAAAGACCTCATGTTCAGGATCATCCTAAATGATAAAGGTGTCTGGATTTATTCACCTTTAACTGTAAGGTTCTCTATACCACATTCAAACATGATCCAGCCCCACTTTTCGATAGTGGTAGCGGAGCGGCCCAAATCGGCTCCCCCTGTCTGGGTGTCAGTTTCATCCACCAGTGAAAGCTCCTCCATTTCCTCCAGACCAAACAGCACTTTGGACTTCTCAAAAGGAATAGCTGTGATGGCAAATGTGCCAGTGTCTACAGAAAGAGATCAAGCAGCTGTTAGAAAGCATCCTAACTTTAAACCCAAAGTATGAACAATGACAAGGTCAAACTTTGGACCTGACCTGTCCAGTCCAGGCCTCGAAGCTGGCTGTGGATCCGGTGGATATTAAGCCTCGCCGCAATCTCTTTGCCCTTCTCGATTCCTGCATTGGAGCGTAACGAACCCGAAGACTGAGGCTGCATTTTGGTAGCCGATGCGTACTTCTCTAACATGACGGAGGGTCGGCCATGTTCTGTGGTGTTTGGAGTCTCCTCTACAATACCTCTGAAAGGAGGCAGGAGGAAATATGAGTTTTCAGCCTGAATCCAAACATGGCTGCTGTCACAAATGGATGATACTTCATAAGGACTTTTATTATTTTTTAACACTGGACAGTTTTTGGCAGTGATTGTGGGTTTAAAATAAAATAACTAATACTTATGAAGCAGTGCTAGTCTACGGTAGCTCCTTCATAAAATGTTAATCAAAACAGTCTCAATACAATATGTAAAAGAGCATGTTTGTCCACCACAAAAAAAAGACAAGTTGTTGAGGCGTTACCTGTTCATCCTGAACTGGGTCGCTATCCTGTCGAAGCACAATGCGACCAGAGACACATGTGGGATGCACTTACTGGAGCAAGACGGTGACCCTTCCTCTACAGAGGCCTGCAGGAGACAAAGATTCACCTACACAAAAAGAGACAATTAATTAAAGCGAAACATCACTGGAAAAAAAGTGATACTTAAAAAATATGGGGAAAAATGTACCGGTATGCTGTCTGGCTACTTTTTGCCACAATAATATTTTTGAAGAATATTATGTTAATGGGCAAAAGCTTTAATTCAAAGTAAAAAAAAAAAAAAACTTTTATGAATGCATTCTAAAAGAGGAGCTTATAATGTTTATGATTCTTGGTTGTGGTCAATCTAGTTAGAAGACTACCCGGTACTGTTGGACTCTGATTATTCTGGGTCACAGGTTTCACCTTAGGGATAGAGACGTTGGCTTGAAGACCCTTGATTTTCACATTATCGGGTTTGACGGACAGCTCCGTTTGTCCATGAGCGGCATTAAGCGGGCCAGGGGTCGTGCCCTCCGTCTTGGACAGCTTGTGCTCCTGCTTGCCTGTTTGGCTCTGCAAAGACCCGATCCAAAACAATTGGATGTACAAATCAATCAAAAGGAAATTAACTTTACTTTTAAAATGAGAAATAGAGACAATTATTGTTTAGCTAGCTGTGTGCTGCTCTGTTCAGTGAGGAGGTGAACATACCGACTCGGTGACTGTGGACTTGCTGATTTGGTAAGCTTCTTTAGGACTTTGCCGTGCAGATCATCCAGAATAGCTGCTGGGTGTCGAATGCTGACAAAGTGGACCATGGACTCAATGTATCTAAAACAAATGCAACAGTACATTCAATCGAGCTTTTATTTATATAGCCGATATCTCATCAAAATTCTAATACAAAATATAACATCAGAAAACCACTGTGTGTTACTATTTACCAAAAAGTCCAAACTCACCAACACTAAAAGGAGGAAAACTATAAAGATCTCTCTGGAAAAATTTTAGAGGACTTTTTTTTTTTTAGGAAATTAAATGAGGTTATATTGTTTTCATGGTGCAGCATTGTGAGACACGTGGACAATAAAGACTGTGCTCTGGTAAGAGAGAGATTAAGTAAGTAGAGATTCATTCTGGTGGACCATCAGGATTATACTCTGAATAATTGCCAGGTGGATGCAAATGAATTAAAATGGCTTAAAGGAAAATCTTAACTTCAAGCTAAAAATAACCCCAAACTGTGAGAAAGGCTTAGTGGCAACAATCAGATTATTTTTCCAAAGATGCAGCAAGTTAGGACACAATAAAACTCTGCAGAAAAAAACGGATGCTACCTGTCCAGAGATTCAGCAACAAGAGGTGTGAGCACTACATTGATGGCCCCCTTCACTTCCACTATGGCAGTGGTTCTGGTCTGAGCCAGAGGTTGCTCCAGACTCCAGTCGTCTGTTGTCATGTCCTCGTCTGTGTTTTCCATGGCCCTTTTATCCAAGGGGGTGTATGGTGTACTGTGAGGGTCAAAAACAGGAGAAGCTGCTGTCTGAGGCTGGTTGTGAGAGGTGTACCGGTATGTATCACTTGTGTACAACCCAGTACAATCAGGCGTGCAACAATATATCTGCTTCCATTTAGACAGCGATTCATTTAAACATATTTTTATTTTTTTAAAGCAGTTTATTTGAAAAGTAATACAGTATATAGTAAATTATGCTAATTTAAATAGATAAACAATGCCCAATATTTCCCCCATAATTAATACAAGTTTTTATAGTAGTTTTGTGTGGTTCTTTCACCTGTTGTTCTCCCCCATGAGTTGAATTCCTCGATCCAGTAGAGAGCTGGCTGAGAGTCCCTGCTTTATCACCTGTAAAGTAGAAGATAACTGTGTCTCAGCGTATACGGACAACTGAACTTTTACCCTGCAAAAGTAAGGCGTAACATGTAAATTGAGTCAGAAAGCTAATGTCAATCCAAAAAAAAAAAAAAGTTTATGTCAGACCTTAAAGGTGGGGACAGACAGTTGGTCAAAAGAGGCGGAGCTCTCTTCACTTGTGGGCGTGTCCAGATCAAGAGGGCGATGCAGAGAAGATTTGGATGTCCTCTTATTTGTTGGCTGCTTGACAGACCAATTGGAAACCTGACAAAGATCAAGTAAAACACTGACTTATGTAAACATTTAGATTCCATAAACTACACAACTTTGTGTAGATACGAGAGAACGTACCTGGTAGTGGGCTAGATAGTTCTGGTAGCACGCCATGACGTGAGGCTGTCGAGTTACTGGGCCCGGTTCAGCAGTCTTCTCTGCCTCCACAGAGCTCTCCTCCTCCATGGCCAAGGCTGAAACAAAGGAGGCTTGGGAGGTGTGGCTGGCCAGAGGCTGGGGTGGCAGTGGGGGCAGTATCGGGGGAGGTGGCAGAGGACGGGGCTCGGTGATCAGCTCCCCGTTGAGAACGTAGGTGAGGGGACCCTCAACGCTGTGGTAGATCGAACTCCGGCTGGAAAAATAGTTCCTCAAATTAACACGAGTACATTTATAAACAAAAATATTGATAAACTAATGAATCTAGCTGGAATAAACAGCTTTATGTGGATCTGTTCAGCTTCACAACTTGTTACTTTTCTCTTGTTTGCATTGTTCTTTTTAATGATTTAGCTGACAAACCAGAATGAGGACGTCAGAACCGAGCCTCACATGTGCCATCGGAAACTTTCATGAGACTGATTACTTGTTCAGGCTGCACTGATCTAAAAACATGCCGTAATCAATGTGAAAACAATTTACGATAATAGAAAAATGACGAGGTAGTTGGAGACCAAGAGTGAAATCAAATTTGTAAAACATTCCAGTGGTAAGTGGCTACCCGTGGATCCAAACTCTCATTTGCACCAACCCCTCCAAATCACGTCCATCTGTGAATGCATGATCCAGGCGAAGTAATAAATTAAAGCTGCAACGTGTTTAGCCTCGATAAAAGTTGCTTTTCGCAATGAAATTCACAACTTCAGAAAATTTAAGAAAAAAAATGCATAACACAGTTAATGTATTCCTCCTCATTGTTCCATCGAGACAATTTACGGTAATTGAAACGAAGCCGGCGTGAGCCATGTGAGTTTATTTAATACAGTTGGTTAAAGCTTATTTTTAATTCCAATATGAACTTTTGGGTGAACCGTCATCTTTTCAGTGTTTGCTTTTGAAAGATAAAAGGTTTATTGAATATTTGCTGCAACATTTATCAACAAAGTCTAGGAAATACATCGTAGTACAGAAACACAATACAGTATAGTGTTTTTTTAATTGGTGAATGTTTCACAGAACTTAACATGTAAATTCTTCAGCCGGTCCTTAATTATAACTCTCCATGGTAATATTTTGTCAATTCTTTGTTAAAATGATTCCTCTTCCTTTATGAAAAGTGTAAACTTTTATTATTAAATTCAAGGTTTAATCCATCCCTTTAGTCTCACTTTAGCTTCCTACAGAAGTTGAATATACTGTACACCCCTTCACCCTTCAGAATATATAGTTTTTCCTCAATGAGAAAAAATATCCCAATCTTATTATTTATTTTTTAATATCTGACCTGTAGTTCTCCATGCGGTACGGTGGCTGCTGCGGTTGCTGCCTCCTTCTCTTCTTGCGGCCTGGGTACGTCCCTGGTCCTTCGTCGGCACTGCTGATTGGCTCAAACTCCTCAGTGGCAGAGAAGTAGGCCTCGCTGTCTGCCATGGACATGCTGGAGTCGGCAGAACGGTACTGATGGAAAGTGTTCGAGTCCGCCGACGGCGTGAAGGGAAACGAGCCATAGCTTCTACGCTGACGAGGTGAATCAAGGACGTTCTCGTCACTGCGGGAAACCTCACCGCTGAACTGCACGCTGCCTGCGAGCACTGGAGGTGGCTTGTCAGTGAAAACAGCAGCCGACAGGCTTTTGGTGCTGCCCAGCCGACTGGAGTGCACAGATGACTGACGCTTGAGGGGAGAGCAGAGGGGTGACCGTACCGAGATGCGATCCTGGGAACTGTTGGGTGAGACCTCTGGAACTTCTCCCAGTGTGCTGCAAAATAATCAAGAACAAATGTAACCACTGGACTTACATTAGAATCAATGTCCGCCGCTGTTTTCAGGTCATGTGGTGCAACTTGTAACTCACTCATTGTGGGTTCTGCCATTCAGAAGGACCATACGCTCATCATGGCTTGGTGAGGGCGAGTCTCTTTCTCCAGCCAGCAGAGGTAAGGCAGCACTAGATGAGCTGTTTTCTTCAGAGGAGGAGGCAGAGCTGTGGGAGCGCTGGGGCACCTGGAGGCTCAGGTGTTGCTGACCACGCCTCTCAGGCAGCTCAGGTGGCAAGCAAGGAGAATGTGTGTCCGTTTTGAGCCCGACAACCCTTCCTGGGAAAACACGGATATAAAAACGGGCTTAATTTGAACACAGTTTAACTAGACAAACCTTGAAAACAAAGGAACAATGAAACAAGTTTGTATTAACCTATAAATAGGAAAGAACAAGTAATTATTAAAAACAGGAAAGGCTCTTGGTGTTTTACTCATGAATTACAAAATTGTGGACTGCAGCTAAATCTTTATTAAGCTTAATATCCGCGGTAAACCCCTCAAGCAACTCCAGAGGAAAGTCACTTCTGCAGATAATGTTAGGAGGTGCAGAGCACATCTCTACTAATGCGTACCATCCACTTTAGGAGTTTCTTTAATAATAACCCACTCCCCAGGCTGCAGCAGAGACTGGCCATAGCACATGTCCAACTCCACGCTGGAAGAAGAGAATGCAGACGAGGATGAAGGCGTCAGCTCCTCCAGCTTGAAGTAGTCCAGACCCATGTTGGTGCCACCAAAGAACCTGCAGCCTCCCAGGCAGCCACAGCGATTCCTGCTTCGCTTGTTGCAAACATTTGCCTCATCTGGCCACAGGAACCAGAGTCTGTGGAGAAGAGAGGACACACTTGTGGAGTGAATGGAAATAGCTTGACACATCATCTATTAAGCAACCTTCATCTCATTTGCCTGCATTTCTCTCATTTACTACATGCATCTACAGAGATGAAAAGCATAACAATCTTAAAAAAATTAAATAAAAACATTATTGCCTGTGTTAAAAATAGTACCATAGTTCTAACATGAAGAGACGTTTACTGTCATATACAGTCGTTAACTGTAAATACCAGCTCATTTAGTTTTAAATATACTGTATGTGGAATGATATGAGCTGAACATACTGCAGTGTGTGACTCAGCAAGGGACTGTCAGTTCTCCTCTGAAATAACTTTCTGTATTTACACTTGAATGAAATGTGCTTTTATAATCACAGAGTGTTTGCCTCAGGTGGAGGAGTTCGAGTATCTGGGCGTCTTGTTCACAAGTGATGGTAGGATGTGAATTGGGGCCTCATAAACAGTAATGTGGGCATTGTTTCGGTCTGTCACGATGAAAAGAGAGCTGTCAAAAGGCAAAGCTCTTGATTGACAGGTCTGTCGGTGTCTACATTGCAACCCTCACCTATGAGGTTTGGATCACAACTGAAAGAACGAGATCCCGGATACAAGCGGCCGAGATGGGCTTCCTTTGCAGGGTGGCTGGGCTCAGCCTTAGAGACAGGGTGAGGAGCTCCGTCATCCAGGGGGAGACTGGAGTAGAGCCGCTGCTCCGCCACATCTAAATAAGTCAGTTGAGTTGATCTGGGCATCTGATTAGGATGCCTCCTGAACGCCTCACTTTAGATATTTTCCAGGCATGTCCCACTGATAGAGGAGGTCCCGGAGAAGACCCAGAAGTCACTGGAGGGACTGTATATCTTCTCTGGTCTGGGAACACCTCAGGACCCCCCAGAACGAGCTGAAAAGTGTAGCTGGAAAGAAGGATGTCTGGGGGTTCTCTCCTGGAGCTGTTGCCTCTGCGATTACAGATACTGTAAGTGGTAGAAGGTGGCTGAATGGATATTGTAACTTCTGGTCTACAAGCTGCTACTTTTTCACACGCTTTGAACATCATGGTTTATATAATGATGTGGCTAATTTTTGGATTTTTTTTAAGAGCTAACAAGCTTCATACCGCCAAACATTTAGCTTCATCACACCTGTGCGCTCGCATAGCTGCCCAAAACATGCCTCTCTTCTCTCTAATATATATATATTTTTAAAGAGATAATAATCTGACTAATGAAATTACCGAACAAGTCGCAGTCAAACCAATGAAACGGGGAGAAGAGAATAGTGTGTGTGTGTGTGGGGGGGGGGGGATTTGAGCAAGTTTTGCTCAAATCTGACAGTGGATCCTGACAGTGGAGCAAGAGGACAGCACAAGTTTGCAAAGGAGGAAGATGAAGATAATAATCAATGACTTCCTGGTAGGCTACTGTATTTGATTTAACTAGCCCTGCTACAGGCACTGTTCAGAAAAACACATTTACTGTACAAATGTGTGTATGTTACAGGTATATATTTAATTAAAAGTTTAAAAAAATATTTCTGTGTAAATATCTCATGTTACAATGTGGACACCTGCAGCTTATAAACAAGCGTGGCCTATATATGTACAAAATTGTATTTTTTTTTATTTTATTTAGTGGGCATGGCTTATATTTGGGTGTGCTCAATGGTCTGGAAATTCCGGTAATCACATAGTCCTTGATTAAACTCAATCAAGCCACAAAAAGCAGTCCAAATTAAAGATGTGTTTTACAATTATAGTGAAAGGAAATAAATAAGCAAATTACAGCTATTAAAAAAAAAAAGATTTCCTAAGACCCAAAGAGCAAAAAGTAAAATAATAGATTAGTGTCCCACCTCTTGGTTTGAGTATCGTGTAGTTCCAAAAAATGCCTCTGGACTTCACATTTGGCTGGGTGGTCAGCAGCCAGGGCGATATCTGCTGTTATGAGGTTCAGCTTGACTGAACCCGCCTCCAGCCAGACAGAACGTCGCAGCAAGGGGGGCTGACCCAGACCTAATGGCTGACCTGGACCTTGACCCTGTCCAGCCAGCTGCAATCTGGTCGTCTCATTGTATTGCTGCTGTTCAATATACTGTCGGATGTTCATGTCCTGCACCACGGCGCTGATGCCCTCTCCCACTGCCTGGTTGTGCAGGTTGCAGTTGGCCACACGGATAAAACCCGTCTAAGGGGAGAACAAAGGAAAATAAATAAAAAATCTGCACAAAAAAGTGTGAATTTGTTGATACCAAGCCAAAAAATAAATTTAGAAGAAAGACTTGACAGTTTTGTCTGTGCTTGGAGCTAATTACCTTGACATTGGCAGCACAACCATGCTCCACAATGAAGAGGTCAACTCCATCCATGGCCAGCCTCGTCATGGTGTACTTCAGCTCTTCTGATGTGCGACAATGCCCGGGCATGAAGCTCAGCTGAATGACAAACACTGTTTTGAAACTTTTCAGTGCTTTCAGAAAGCAAGCTCCAGTTCTGTCTTTACATTTTGCTCCACTGTCTGTAGCCTCAGCTGCTCAGTTGTCAGAAAATAATGAGGGCACTCAGGCAGAGGTTTTAAAAATATCCTTATTAGTATTCCCATTTAAGCAAGATGTCCTGTTTCTCTGACTTCTACTGAAGGTATCACTGTGGTGTGTATTGTTTTATGTATGTCAGCTGTGAGCTTTGTGTTAGTTGTTTTCTGCTTCTCAGACTGTGGAAAAAAAAGGTCCTTTCTGAGTCATGCTTCATTAGAAAACAGTTTTCATTGGGCTTTGTTTAGTATTTGATCCCAGCTGAGCATTTCATTTCACACAAAACAGGTCTGACCAACACTCAAATCTCACAAGAACAGCCTTCAGCTCTAATGATTTCATTTAGGAGTTTACAGTGAAATGCAGAAACAGAGCTGCTACTTAAACCCAAGTCTGACAGCGACGTCAGAAAAGGGATGAAAGTGTGCACAGCTCACACGTCGTGCAGCGTTTCATGGTTTGGTGTCTGTTTGTACCTTGGCATCACAGATGCGACGATCAACACCGTGTTGGCAGATAACAGAGGGCTTAGGTTGTTCCAGCTGGAACTCTCGAGACAAAACGTGGAAAATGAAAGACTCGCCCCACTCGATCATGCTCACCACCTAACAGTCACAAAGACACTTTTAATAGTGAGAATAAAAAGTAATAAACAAATTGGAAAACATAAAATCACAACAAACAGCCTGAAGGAAGAACAACTATAAATTAAATATATATTTTGAATCCACAGATTATCTGAAGATGCATGAAGTAATCTCTATATTTCAAACTAAACAGATCCACATATTCACACATTACCTGGCTAACAGAACCCACCTGAGGAACAGTGACCCTGCCAGTGAGCGCTCCAGCCTGCATGTCGATGAGCCATGCGTACTCCAGTGTATCACTTCCCAGAGGAAGGCCCTGAGCTGAGAACATAGCATGGGCTCGCATCTGAAGCCCAGACAGACTCAAGTGCCCATCTCTCAACACTCCATCCGCTGTAGGACGCTGAAGGCAAACGAAAGAAAAACACGTTACCATTTGAAGAACACACACACAAAATAAAAATAAATCAATAAATCATTATATCTATCTATGAAAAAAATAATTTCCTCAAAAGAAAGCTGTGACAATTTATAAAATCCCACCACATGCAGCAGAAATGCTGTTGCATATTTGAGGGAAAAGGGTGAGACCTTTTTTTTTCTTCCCAGGAATTAGGAGATTATCCTTGCTCCTGATCCTCAATGTACCTGTGCTGCTGACTATAATCCATGCTGCTGATATCTTGCCTTTAAACTGCTGTATTTATTCATACCCATCTGCTCACTACAGACTCATGTTCGGACTGCTGCTTAACATACAGTAGTCCCTTGTTTATCGCAGGGGATCTATACCCTGAAGCCCCACGATAAGTGAAAACCAGCCA
>JARVJN010000861.1:19280000-19290516 GCA_031763805.1 Argolebias nigripinnis | reverse complement strand
TGCTTTTATTTAACTTTCTTTTTTGCTTGCCATTTAAAAATTAATACCCACCATGAAAATGTTGAAGCCTGGTTTCTTTACAGAGGTAAACAAAGTGTAAATAATGGCAAATCTACCCTATTTTTTTTTCTACAAAATAAATGTGTATCTGGTCTCTGTGTGTGGTATTTTACAACCATTTTTAGCAGTTTTTTAAATGTAAATTAGTCCACAAAAACAACTATTTGTTAACTTTACATGTGTAATGCTCAGGGAATTCCGAAACAGAGTTATATAATGATTCCAAACAGGATTTTCCACAACATGTTTAAAACTATGAGCCACTTAATATAAAAAGTGATGCAATGTTTTAGAAAATCTATAGAAATGTTACATTTTAATTCTCATACGGTATATATAGTAATGCAGGCAGGTCCTGCTACCCACTAAAAAGTGCTCTTAAAAATAACTCTGGACTTCTTCCTCTTTATACTCATGAAAGATGAATCTTCTGATCAGATGTTTAGCTGCTCAGCAGAACAGCACCTACAGAGAAGAACCTCTGCTAAAAGCCGACCCTCCTGCCCCCCTCATCCCTCGTTCCACCCGGTGGGCTTCTTGATGCTCATCTCAGTTTAATCATCTGCTCACATCTTAACCGACTCGAGCTCTCTATATTTCTGTGCAACTCAATCCAGCGAGACAAGCAGAAAGTGCTGAAGCCTGGTCCTTTTCTATCATGAATGTTATAATGTTATATTATATATATAATGTTATAACGTTTAAAAGAGCCAAACCATCCAGTGTTTGGAGGTTTGTTCCTCAGAGATTGCCAAACGCTTGAAGCGCAGAGAAAAATCTCGAACAATAGAAAACATTGACAGTTTTGACTAAAATTACATTTTGTTGTGAGTTATATAAGAGGACAAGGATAAAAACACAACTAGAAAGTTCCTGGAGAAACTTAGACGTGGACTGCCGCGTGGCGGTCATTATGGGGTTTCGTCAGGCGTTTTGAATAAGACATAAAGTTAAGAAACCCTTGTTAGGTGGATAATAATAGGCAGTCATTTAAAGCAAATATAAAATCAAAGCATTAATAAAAACAGAAAAAGACATTAGCAGCTCTGAGGGTTACATTTCCCTCGTTGCATCTGTTGTGTATTCTGGTTTGAAGTCACAAATTGATCTCTTTTGTTCTTTAGATGTAATCGACGTCTCTTACGTTTCGTCCTCGATGTACTTGAGCAGTGTGAGGGCCTTCCTGTGGAGCAGCAGCAGGAACTGGGCCAGATAGGAGCTCCGCAGGGACAGGCCCGGCTTCAGCATGAACACCTGGGAACGACACAGGACGGCAATTAGTAGTCCGAGCTGAAACACTGCTGGTAAAAACAAAAAACAAGGAGCAACACTCGCCCGCCTCATCCCATTGTCCTAACCTTGAAAAAGAAGCATGCCGTGAGGAAAAATAGTAGGCTAACAAGGGAAGGTTATGACCCTCGGGGATAAATTCTGCTGTTTCTGTCTAAAGAGTACACTTTCCCTGTGGAGGCACATATTTCATGTATTTACTGCTCTAGAAAAATACAAACGGGTCATGGGTTAGTTAACTCTAAATTGTCCCTAGGTGTGAGTGAGAGACTGAATGGTTTTTGTCTCATTTGTCTTTATGTGTCCCTGTGATGGACTGGAGACCTGTCCAGGGTGTACCCCACCTCTCGTAGGGATGGCTGGATATGGGCACCAGTGACCCCCGTGACCCGAAAAGAAAGAAGCAGGTAAAAGATGATGGATGGATGGATTGTAACTGATAACACGGGGCTGAAAGTCTTGGCAAAAGAGCAACAATGTTTTTGCTTGTTTC
This sequence comes from Argolebias nigripinnis, assembly GCA_031763805.1. Lineage (NCBI taxonomy): Eukaryota > Metazoa > Chordata > Actinopteri > Cyprinodontiformes > Rivulidae > Argolebias > Argolebias nigripinnis. Next base: position 19,288,673 of record JARVJN010000861.1, on the reverse strand, counting down.
TGCTAGTGTGCATTTATTTATACAGTTAGCTAAATATCTCTAAAACCACATCAAGCGGTAAATGTTGGATGAACGTCTTCAACTGATTAACGTTTGGAGTCAATCCACTTTGAGATGAGGCAGCTAAGAAACTTTAGCAAACACAAAAATTGATACAACTCAGGCAGATTGAAGGATGTGGAGCTGAAATTTGGTGCGGTGGTAGCTCAGATCCATCCCCAATACATCCATTATTATCTATCCTTTTCTGATCCATCCAGTATCTTTAACCGCTTCTTCCTTTCCAGGTCACGGGGGGTCACTGGTGCCCATATCCAACAATCACTGAGCGGGAAGCAGGGTACACCCTGGACAGGTCTCCAGTCCATCACAGGGACACTAGAGACAAACAACCATTCTCTCTCTCACTCTCACCTAAAGACAATTTAGAGTTACCAATCAGTCCAACATGCATGTTTTTGGTTTGTGGGAGGAAAGTGGAGAACCACACATGCACAGAGAGAACATGCAAACTCCCCCCAGAAAGGCCCCCGGCTGGGATTTGATCTGGTGATCTTCTCACTGAGAGGCAACAGCTCTACCAACTGAAACACTGTGTCGCCCCAACACAGTCTGAGAGCTAACTGAACTCAGTGTTTCTCCTGGATCAGTTCCCTTGGCGGGGCGCTCATCGTATTTTATTTTGTTTCAGGGGTGGATGGAACGGAGTCACGTCTGTGTTGCTCGCCTGCTAGCTTAGTGCAACATTGTTGCCGGTTTTTATTGACGAGTTGAGAGGGCGGGGTGTATCGCGTCCTGCTACACATCCATCCTGACAGTTGTCGACGGGGGTGGGGGCGGTATGCAGGGCGCTTAGTTCTGTTAATTGACGGTGCGGGGCACCCTGTTTGTATAATGGTAGGGGAAACACTGGAACTAATCCCCTCACAAGAGGGAGTGATGGATGGACGATAAAGAAAAATGAAAATTCATCCATCCAACTTTACCAATTCAGATGGAAAGTTATTCTTTAACATTCCAGTGAATTCATTCATTCAACCTTTAGTTTTCATTCAGGACTCAGGGTTCTCTCTGTATTTTTAACAGAAAATGCAATTTCTCTCTTCCCTCCCACATTCTCCAATTAAAAATTAATTTTAATGTTTATGATTTTATAACCCCAAATACGGTAAATGATATAACATGGTATAAATAATAATTTAGATGTGTTCTTACCTCATCTATAAAAGACTTGACCAAAGTGTCTTTATGGGCAACGTCTTGGAATATATTTCTGAAATAAAAAAACAGTAAATTACTTTTAACATGTTCAATTTGTAAAATTCTAAAGTTTCAGATGATATAAATGAGTCAGAGAGCCGCGCGCTCACAGGTCAGGAGTGAAGGTTTCGTCGGTGTGGATGATGGTGTCCGGAGGAATATCCTCCTCGCTATCCGTCTTCCAGAGGGTGCTCAGCTCAGAGCGCATGTAGCGCCGCTGGTTATACGAGTGCTCGTGGCACGGTGGCATCTGCTTCACCGTGTTGATGTCGACGTCGATGTGCGTGGTCGGGTAGGGCGAGTAGAGCACCTGGCGGAACGGCAGGTCAAAGCTGCCCGTGGAGTCCTAAGAGTTATAAAAACTGCAGGATGAAACCGGAGAACCAGAAGGAGATTATGCGTCACTAATCTGAAGCGAGAGAACTGAGGCATCTACCTTCAGCAGACCCTGAACGAACAGGCCCGTGTCATATTTGAAGGAAAAGTTGGCCCTGCAGAGGCGAGAGCACTTCCTCTCAGTGGGGGTGAGGAAGAGGCACAGAGTCCGCACGATCTGCAAAAAACACAAGCAGGATATCAGAAAACAGATTTATCAGAAAATTTATTTAATTTAAATCGTTCACACCAAAATTATCAACAAATTAATATAATATCACCTTGACATCCTGATCCCAGCACAACACTAAACTAGCTGCTCTGAACTTGACTTGCCTAGATCTTAAGATTCATGTTAACTGAACAAAAATTATTGGAGCTCAAGAACGCTGCAAATAATCTGTGTGCAAGGTTTTGTTGCATAGTAATAAAATATGTAACACTCAGTGATTTCTCATAACAAATATTGTTTAAAGCAGCTTACCGTAATTTTCAGACTATAAGGCGCCAAGTCTCCTGCTTAATCCAGCCACCTTATGTATTCATGCTGGTTGTGCTTACTGACCTCGAACCCATTTTATGTGGTTATTGTGAATGAGCTGAATAAAATTTGACTTATCTGACTGTTGTTTTGTTTAACGTGCCTTATAATCTGGTGCGCCGTAGAGTAAAAAAAAAATGTGGTATTTGCATGTGTATTTAAAAAAAATGCAGTGCAAACAAATGTGCTTCAAAGGCTTAAGACCAATTAAGGTTTAAAAAGGTTCAAATAATCAAGTAAACTCACCTTATTTACTTTCTCTGGGTTGCTCCCGACCACAATGGAGCAGCCGCACGTCTGCAGATGAGAGCTGATGGCTCTGAAACACAAACAGAATCAAACTGGAGTCAGTGAGCTGCAAAAGCACTCATGCAGTTATTAATAACAGTTTTTATGTGTAAAACACGAGGCAGAGAAATTGGATCCGAGAGATCACATGGCAGATTTCCAAAACATATAATAAGATGGTGAAAACTTTATATGCAAATAAACAAAAACAAACTTTAAACTCATAATTCAGCCCATATTTTCAGCCTTTCTGTGGGAAATCCTCTTTAATGGTTCCAGATAATATACATCAAAGTAGTTTTTTAAGCAAAAGCTTTAAAATTATCACAGGAGGTTGAGGTAAATGTTTTTTCAGTTTATAAGGACTTTACAGACTCGCCACACTAAACAGTGATGCATCATTTCTCTGTAGCTAACTTGAGCTAAGCGGAGAGCCATCACTCATCACTGGAAGCTTGACGGGTGTTAAATGACCGTTGTTCATCATCTGTCTCCATTTGTCGGAAGCGGGTGGCTTACTTGTGGAGGAAATCCTCGTGGCAGCTGTCCCCAATATCATCATCATTTAGCACCGTGTCTTTTATCTGATTAGCAAGAGCAAAACAAACGAGTCATTGTTAAAAACACCACTATGACAAAAACAAAAGTGCTGATTTAAACGATATTAGAGGTAACAAAAAAATAAAAAATTCAGGGCGGCTTCTTTAGTCCTTTTTTTATTTTCAAAAGGAACACGTGTTGAATCCTGATGGGTGGCTCCAGAAATATTCAGTTATTTTCTGCCACAGCAAACATGAGATCTGCTTTAAAAGCATTTCTTTCATTATACTGGTCACATCACTGAAGGTACTGAGACCTAAAATATGAACCAAACTTCACACAAACAATGTTTCAGCATTTTTCTTGTGTCAAACTGAATCTAGTGAGTGCTTTTTGCTCGTGTGTGTTAGTGTGTGCGTGTTGCTTACATCGATATATTCGGGCACACTGTGTGATTTCATCGAGGCCAACAGCTCCATGATTGGGGCAATCTCTAAGCTCAGCACTGAGATGATATTGTAGCCCTGAAGTTAAAGGATAGAAGAAATGTCCAGATTATATAAACTTATATAAATCCTACAAACACACAGATTTCTGGAAGTGTTCAGTGGGGCTGGTTTTTATTCAATAAAATACAGATTAGGCTAAAAACGTTCATCAATCCATTAAAACAGCAGAATGTTTATGGTCCAAATAAAGGAAGTGGACAAATAAAGACAATTACCCTCACATAGGTTTGGTCTTCATTTTTTATTTCGGCTGCTCCCTTCTTTAGGGGTCGCCACAGTGAACTCACTCACACAAACACTTGGCAATTGTTTTTACGTTGGATGTCCTTCCTGACGCCACCACCGAGCTACCACAGCCCTCTGTGTGGAGCAGAGAGCTGCCATCTAGAGCGCCCGGGGGAGCAGATGGTGGAGGTTGAGGCAAATGAGGGTGGAGGCATATGCGAGTGTGTCATCGCTCCCACCCATATTTTTATTTATTTATGCTGTTGGTTCGGGGAGTTGAACCGATCACTGGCTTGCCTCCTCTAACCTCTGCGCCACCACTCCCCCCAAGGTTTGCTCTTAAAATGGAGCTTTATAAAAGTATCCAACTCCTTTCTGGCCTCTTCTTTTCTTAGTGTTTTTCAATCTTCATGTGTCATATAACAAATAAAGTGTTACATGCCACAAAGCAAACTCCACATTTTACAGAGGCAACAACCACTTTTTGCAGTTTATGGCTTTTTAAGTTTTAAAGACAGATTTGCAGTGGAAAAATACATTTATTCTTCAATATAAAAAATAAATAAATTCCAGCCTCATTTATTTCCATCCAGCTTTAACCTCAGATCAAGTTGCATTTGAAAATTATAAATCCTAGCTTTTTTTTATTTTGGCCATTGATTTTTGTTATTGAATTAACTAATTAATAATGGTCAATTTTATTTTACATCAAACTAAGAAAGGTAGATTTTTTTTTTATGTTGACTAGTGACTACAAAAAGACAAGCTTTAGGAAAGTGTTTAGACACTGTTACAAATAATTGTTACAAATAAAGTCCAGTTGTTCTGTATTGAACGCCTTTTTATTTTTATTTTATCATGTCCTGGACGACTGAGAATCTTCACCAGTGTTTAGACACTGTATTCCAGTTACAATTAAAACTAATTAGGACTTCAGAAAATAAAACAAAAAAGAGGCACTTCTGACTGTAACTGTGCAAAAGATTAAAAAAAAAAAAAAAACATCATCACCTGGAAAACATGTCCAGAACAGAAGCTTTTTGTCTTTCCAAAAGACAAAAATAAATACCTGCAAACCTTTTTTACAACTTATATCAAATGACAACAAGAATTTTTCAATTTCAAAATATATTCTTGCAAATGAAAGGAGAAAAGTTTTATTACAATAATTTAAGGTGTTTAGAATTGTAACATTTAGCCGAACAACATTTGGGCAGGAAACAGCAGTTTACCTTCTGCATCCAGATGCGTCCTTTGCGGACTGCGTGCTTTAGTCTCTCCACGCAGATGGCGTGCAGCGGCAGGTAGAAGGCCAGCTCCGTCTGAGGCAGGATGATGGACAAGGCACACGTATTCTTATCCCCCTTCAGCTCGCCGTCAAAGATAAGAGACACGATGATGACGCCCTTCTCTGCCAGGACGAAGAACTTCACATCCACGGCACCACACTCCGCACTTCTCAGAATCTCCCCATTGAGTGTGTGATTGGCCAGAAAGGTGACCTCTCCATCGCTGAGGAACATCATCTGATCGCCCTTCGGTGTCCAGATGTGGCGGACACGTGGACCCAGGATGTTGTCCCAGTAGGCGAAGGTGGCAGCCAGCATTGGACATTCTCCCTCCACAGCTACCTCGGACTTTGCAACAGCAGGTGATTGTGGTGGACAGCCAGAAGACATTGGACAGATGCAAGGAGATCTTCCAAATGGTGACTTAAAAAAAAAAAAAGACATTCACATTTTATGGTACAATAGAATTATAAAACGTTACTAATGACTAACTAAGAATAAACAACAACTAGAAGTAAAGGTCTAGCATTCAATGAAGGAATGTCTATTTTATAATGGGAGAGAACACCGTCCTAACATTTTGGTTACTTTAGGAGCAACTCATGCAACACTGCAAGATCTCACATAATCGGTTCGTGAATGAAGTACCGGTATGTGTTGAGGATGACTCGGCTACCATCATGCCAAATTTTAGCTCAATATCTATTAAATGAGCTGAGTTAAAGTCAGCCTTCGGCCAGTTGGCTGTGGCAACTAAATTAATTGAATTAAGTCTTGAAGGTGTTGAGTACAAGGTGAGGAAAAAGTGCAAAATGTCTGAGTGCTCAGAGTATGAGTTTGGGTTCAGTCTCAGCTACTACCACACTAAATTTGAGCTCAATTTATGAAAAAAAAAGACAGTTATGACCAATCATGTGTTTGCTAAGTTCACATTACTGTGGCAGTCATCTGAAGCGTTTATTAAAATATCTTAACTAATGCATTAGATATTTTGCTAACAGACTAAACAAAATTGACCCAACTTGAAAGGAACGCTAAAATAAGTATTACCACGTAAGAGAGAGGAAATGAAAGTGAATTATTTGATCAGAAGTCAGGTGACATTTCTTTGTTAGACACCAGAGCTACTTCTCTTTTTGTTGGGCAAAATGCATTTTTTTCTCTCACTCGGTTGAAAAACAAATCGCATCTTCATTTCACATTTTAATCAAATTGCACCATATAGCAGAACTTCACCCGGAATTCATTGATCTTCTGCAGCACTGATTTGGCATTATTACTGAATATTTCTGCACTTTCTTAACCTTAAATCAACCCATTAGTGAAGGTCGGCTCAAACCAGGTAACCGTGCAAAAAAAAAGAGCGCAATAATTCTATAAACGTCATGTAAACTGGACTAAATAATCCTAAAAAAAACGAAAACCCAAATGTCAAATCATTAGCTGCCTCTGCTACACAACATAGCATTACACTTATTGCAAAATAATGGACGTAATGACTCACTTGTTGTCTTTTCCGTGCGAATAACACAAACGTGGTTCAAAAATGAGCAATATTTAAATCCAACCGCTCAGAAACCACTGAATTTGTGTCATTGTATCTAATTTTATCACGACTTTCCTGTGACTGTTTTGTTATCGTTTTTTTACCCACTTCCGGCTACGTCAGACGTACGGTACGCCACCGATCCCTTTACTTTGCCCTCTGGCGGTCAGGATCCGGAACTGCACGCAGACCCAGTGATGTCATATTTAAACAAGCGGCCACCTGCAGGAAATTAGATATTTACATTAATTTCCATAAAGCCCGCTCAACCAAATGGATGCATCAGCAGGCAGTGCAGGTTGTGATTGCCTTTTGGTTCTATTTTTTTTTTTACCATGGTGTGACTTCAAATTAATGACACTTCAGTTCAGGAAGCTGTTTTGTTTTCTATGCCCCCTCCTCCTGAATAATAATGCAAGAGAGCCAGTGCAGACCTCCGTCAGCAGCAACAACAACTGGCTATATTTCTGTGTTTTTATTTATTTATTTTTTTAGGGGTATTTTTGACATTTTGAAAGTTTAAACATCATTATTCCTCTTTTGGTTTTGGGACAGGCTAATTTGCTGCAGGAAGAAAAATAAAACAAAATAAAATAAAAACATCCCTCATTCACACTTCCACTAATGAGCCAACTTGGTTGATCTTCTGTCTGCTAGTATTTACCGACACACTGCATACATACTAATGCTCAATGTTATTCCTAATGGTTTCGAAAGAGATGGCTGGTGCTACCGCCTTTAAATGGCTCATCAGCAATTCTGAGCCTGAACGAAACAGTCAGCTCAAATTATGTAGCAAAATTGCATGAAGAGCTCAACATGGCTTACTTGTACTGTTTTCTAAAAGATGGCATAGCAAATGCCTAAACTAAGAAATTGTACAATTTTTAATTAAAAAAGAAGACAATTTTAAATTCAATGGCTACACAACTCAAAAACAAAGGTTCCGGAGCTAAAGACTAAAAGTAAGTGGTACTTAAAAGAAACAGCTGGAGGACAATTTTGGCAGAAGGACAGTAAGAGGACTGCTCTTTGGTCAAATTAATTAAAACTTAGAAATTCTTTCTGGAAACCATGGACGCCACATCCTCTGTTTGAATGAGAAGAGGGACCAAAGCCTGCCTCTCTGATGGTATGAGGTAGATTAGCCTCTATGACACTGGCAGCTCACACAACTGGGAAAGCATCTTCAATGCAGAAAACATATATGGGTTTTAGAACATCTGCTCCTATACAAACATCTTGGTTTTGTAAGCCTTGCACATTCAAGCAAGACGATGCCAACCAGATTACTGCATCCATTACAACAGCAAGGCTTAGTTTGTAACAGTGCTGAAGCCCACATCAGAAAAGAATGGAATAATTCCCCCTTCAAAAACTCCAGCAACTGGTCATATCAGTTTCTGGACGTTTACAGATTTTGGTTAATTCAATTCAGTTCAGTTTATTTATATAGCACCAAATCACAACAATCTCAGGGCACTGAACAGAAACATTCATATATTTAAAAAAAGCCAATTAGTAAAAGTTCTCTAAGGAAGCAGCAGATTGTGCTGAATCTTCATTTCGTCGCAGTTTCCCATCCTGAGCAAGCACAAAGGCAACAGTGGGAAGGAAAAACTCCCTTTAAACAGGAAGAAACCTCCAGCAGAACCAGGCTCAGAACAAGTGCCCATTTGCTTCAACTGGCTGGGGTTTGAGAGGACGGGAAGGAGAAACGAACACAGAATGGCAGGTCCAGGTTTCTATAGGAGGAAAGACAAAAAAAAAAAAGGTTAAGGGTATAAATAAATACAAATACAAACAGGTAGAGCAAGTAAAGACAGCAGCAGAGTGACAGAATGTGGTCCGTTTGTCCTCCGGCAGTCTAAGCCTATAGCAGCAAGGGAAATCTCAGGAAACCCAAGCCAACCATAACTATAGGATTTATCAAAAAGGAAATACTTAATCCCAGTCTTCAAAGTAGACAATGTGTCAGTCTCATGGACAGAAACTGGAAGTTGGTTCCACAAGAGAGGAGCCCGATAACTGAAAGATCTTCCTCCCATTCTGCTTTTGGAAACTCTAGGAACCACAAGTAAACCTGCAGTCTGAGAGTGA
>JARVJN010000861.1:19009590-19021442 GCA_031763805.1 Argolebias nigripinnis | reverse complement strand
GTGGCGGGGGTTGTTTGTCGCGTGTTATATATATATATATATATATTTTTATATATATATATATATATTTATATATATATAGCGTTTCTACGTTGCAGATTTTCACCTATCGTGGTGGTGTTTGGAACATAGCCTCTGTGATAATCGAGGGACTACTTGTACCTTCTGTCAGTCCATTTGCGCATGTTGTGAGTGCAATAACTTGGAACATTTAGGGAGGTAATATTTTCTGTTTTGGTGTGCCACTACATCGAGGCGTAAGAAATTTTCCTTTTAAACAATGGGTTGCCATGTCAAAATCCAAGATGGCAACCACAATAAAAGAACAAATATAAAGCTTGTGAGCTGAATAATTTGAATAATAAGTAACACACTGACTTTCATTTTGGTGTGTGGTGGCATCTAGACATAAAGATCAATATCTAATTGTTGCCACATCAAAACCCTAGATGTTATTTTTAAAACATTTTATTGTGCAACAGAAGCATTTCTCATGAAGACAGGACCTCCATTAGTTTTAAAGATGTCTGCCTGGTAGACTAATGACAGGTTTTTTTTTCAAGAATTTTTTTTAGTTAATTATGTTCTCTAATTGTGAATCTATGAGCCCCCTGTTAGGACACAGTGAGCCGCCTGAGCAAAGGTTAAGTGTGTGTACAGCAGAGAGAGTTAAAGCAGGCTGGAACACTTGGCACAGCTTTGTGCCTGGGGGAGTACAGTGATGAAGAGCCAAATTACTCTTTTCTCACGTTGATGAATATGAATTTAACAGCGCTGACAGCTACGCAGGCCTCAGTCTGAGCTAATGATGAGGATGATGCTGTTGGCTGTATCCTAGCATTTCAATTTGCTTGAAATATTTAAGGATTGTAAAATACAGGTGCAACAAAGAGCTCAGGAGAGTGAAACACTTGACATCCCTTGAATGAAACTTTCATGATGTGAGTAAAAGAAGGAGAAGTATTGCATCTGTAGCTGCGCACTCTGGTGGCTCAGTGTGTGTTTGTAAGTCCGTCGGACACTTGGCGTATTAAACTTTCATGGCTGCTCAGTTTGAACTGGTTCTTTCCCCTCATAGCGGATGAATAACTGCAGTGTGTGCGTGTGCATGGGTGCGTTCAGGCACGTAAGGAAGAGCAGGGAAGGGTGGGCGTGCGCAGTTCGTTTGTTAGAGCCTGTGTGTGCACAGTGCAGAGGGGCAGTGTGTGTTGTGTGCATGTGCAATGAATATTTGATGTGCTGCTCAGTATTCATGAGGGAGAAGGATAGAGAGGAGCAGAGAAAGAGCAGGAGACAGAGAGGTGGTGGAAACAGGGATGAAGGGGGATGTAAATCACTCCACAACAACTTATAGTTTCTGTGACCACAGCAGCACTGTCCTTTAATGGGATTATGTCTTTTTGCACATTGTAGTCATCTCAGCTCCAACAGCAACATAACAGAAGAAGAGGTTTCCAAGTTATATGTGAGCTCCTGACTTGGCAACGTGCAAATTTATCACTTTAAATCAAGTGTGGAAAAACGGGGACCGATAAGGACATTGTAATTAAATAACTTTGGAAACGTATTAAATTAACGATGGCTAAGCATGAACTGCTTACTGAATCATTCAGTTTCATTATGCAACGCTGAAGTGGAGGCTCCTGATGTGAATGTTAAAGAGCGGGTGGAAATATCAAGAACGAGCAGATCAAACTTTTGTCCGATGACACATTTCTGCATCGTTTAAAAATACATACATCCATCTATCCATTATCTTTACCTGCTTCTTTTTTTTTTAGGTAAAATACATTGAAAAATAATAGTAAGTAAATAGTTTTTAAATAGAAAATAAACGTCAAAGATGATTCAAATCTTTGGCAATGGAATGCAAGAAGTAAATATGTCCAACCAAAGGATCCTCGTTAAAACAAACACGATTCTGTGCAGAATATTTACCGGTAAACCACATCTAACTTCTCCAAGACCTTTCCTGTAATTTTATCACCCACAGCTAAAAGTGACGCAATTAAGTTTTTCACCTGGGGGTGTGTGTGTGTGTGTATGCATTTGTGTATCCATTGTGGCAACACATTCCTTCAGGGAATGCAAGGTCTCTAATTTAGTGTTCTCAATCAATGATTCTAAATTTTATTTAGCTTTTTTTAACTAATGTTCAGCTCTTACACTTGACCATTACAGAATATTGTGCAGTGTGTACTTTAAAATAGAGGAAACTGAACAAGTGGAGGACAAAACAAGAGGATTATAAATATATTTCCAGATAATGAACAGTGTCTCAAAGTAATGTCTTTTAAAAATGCAAAAAAAGAAAGAGTTGACAAAAGTCCAGAAAGATGCATCAACCTTCTGATGAGCCTCTGCCAAGTCCTCAGCTAACAATTTTCTGTCCATCAAACTCTTAGATATTGTTTTTTTATATAACAAAGTAAAATGACCAGATTGTGTCTTTGTGACAGTTTACTGATAACAAAGAGCTTTAAGAGCCAATTTACAACCGATCCCTTGTAGACTTGTGTGTTGATACAACACTGGTTCACCCCTTGAGTTTTGCAGTATTATGGGGTCAGTAATTTTCAAAAATCTTAAGAAAAAACAAACTCTGAGAATAATCAGCTGCATGGACCAAAGTTATGTGGAAAAGCAGCCAAAACCTAAAAAATAAAAATAAAAAAGAATAAAATAGAATAAATTTTTTTTTGAAAGACCAACAAAAAGCCTGAAAACTATTTATCAAAGTCATTGTTAAAGACTACAATAATGTTTGAGCTAAATCAGATATTTTGCTCAGTACTCTAAGAATAAATGACAATTTGAACTTTTTGTTTCTGGAACATCTGCAGATTTAGAGAACCAGATGTGTGAGAGATCATAAGGGTTTCATGCACCACTTTCATTAATCATTCAGAGAGGGTTAGATCTTTTCACTTTTCACCCCAATTTACATTTGAACATTATTCTCTTTATTTTTGCTCTAACTGGAGTGAGGCTCTCATATTGCACCACCTGTCTACATCTGATTATGCTTTCAAAAACACGCATTACCCCAAACAGTCAAACTCTACCACACAGACAGTAAACACTGTTTGTACATGTGTTCTTGGTAATGACCTGCTTGTGACTCCATATTATCTGGGGTTGAATGTCATCTTCTTGGTCTAACCTTCATAAGTAAATGCTTTCGGTCACATTCATTTAAACATAAAAGTAGTCATTTGACACCGAAGAGCATCTACTAAGATTATTAAAGTGATATATTTATGCAAACCTAGGGTTTTATACATTTTAGTTATATGCTGCTTGTTATAGAATTTTTGGTCAAAGTTTTTGGATGTTTTCTACACACTGCTCAATTCAGTGTGTTTGGACTTCCTTAACTGAAATGGGAAATGGACCTGGAAAAATCCATATCAGAGTCAATCTGGAGAAAGCTCATTAAGAACATTTACTCATCCTCAATCTGTCATACACGCTGTAATCCAATTCAAGGTAGTGCACAGGCTGCACAGGTCCAAAGACACGTTTTCCAAGATCAAAGCTGACCTGGACCCTGCATGTAATCGTAAACAAACTCCAGCTACACTCCTGCATACATTCTGGACCTGTCCCAAAGTTCAGACCTTTTGGCAATCTATTTTTGACACCTTCTTTGGGATATGTGGAAAAACTGTAGATCCACCACCACTCATCTCACTGTTCGAGGTGGTCCCTGTGGATAAGCCCTTCAACAAGTGTGAGAAGGATGTGATTGCTTTTGGCTTTCTTCTGGCCAGAAGACTTGTTTTGTGCAAAGACCCACACACCCCCATCATATGCACATTGGATAAGAGAAGTGATGTATCACATCGATCTAGAAAAAAAAATCAGATATACCCTGAAGGGTTCTGTTCAAAGATTTTGGGACCCTTGGCAGCCCTTTATCTTTTATGTGGAAAATGTGTCAATGCTTGTTTAGTTTATTTGTGTGTGTGTGTGTGTGTGTGTGTTTGTGTGTGTGTGTGTGACTGATCCAGTATGGGAGGGGAGGGGTGGGAGAGTGTTTTGTTCTTATGGGAGGCGGAGGGGTTAGAGCAGTCGTCCTCCAATATAAGAGTTTGGGGTTTGATTCCACCAACAGTCACATGCCGCAGTATCCCTGGGCAAGACACTGAACTCGTCCTTGCCTCTGATGTGTGTCCCTTCAGTGTACAAATGTGATAAAGCACTGATAATTCTTTGTACAGATCTAGTAGAGTGCTGAATGAATGGGTAAATTAGGGCACTGATTGTAATATAAAGTGCTTTGAGTGTCTTAAGATAGAAAGGCACTATACAAGTACAGTCATTTACCATTCTTTGTGTTCTACATTTTGTTTACATGTTAAAAAAATCAGAAAGACAAAAAAGTTTATAGATGTTTTTAATTACTATGGCTGAAAATGTTAACTCTGCCCATGAACCATATATTTAGATTACTGTACAGTATTAGACAGCTGAACGAGGCGATGGGTGAGGCTTCTATGTGCAGCTGTAGTTCCAAGGACACCTCAGAGTCTTTGGCTGAACTGATAAGCATATAAAAACAAGCTTCACACTCTGCCTGAGGCAGATTCTTGTGACTGGGCTTCATATACTTCCTGTATATCTGTGTAACCTGCCCTGAAAATCTGTCCTTGCAAATAAAAATAAAAAAACAGTTAAAAATCTTCTCCTGTCATCGAATGTGGCTCCTTTTGAGTAGCCTAAGTTAAAATATATTTTTCTTCAACACTGCTCTGTTGAACCACTAATTTCAATTCTAATAAGACACATTACTAAAAACCTAACATCTGTTGCCATACATGAAAAAAAAAAAAAAACAGCATCTGGACTGTTTTACAAGGCTCCCCATATTTTATTCAGCTGCTGATCTTTAATTTTTAGAGTTTCATCACGCAGAGGCACTCTCTCACAAGAAGAATACAGATTTCCGGGTCCAAATGATCTTTTCAACAGTGAGTTTTGCAGCAAAAGACACTTTCTTTTGTTTCCAGACATCATTATCAGCATCAGAAAAGATTCTTTCAACTGTCTCAGAGCTTGTTTTTAAACACAATATGCTTTTAACAAGGTGAATCGTGTACCTTCATGAGAAAATTGCACTTTGCTGTCAGGTTCATCATGTAAATTTGAAATAATAAGTCACAAAAGTTTTCTCCGGCATTTATCCTTTCAGGTTTGAACATGTAATGAACAAACTCTGCTTAGACGTCTGTTTTAAAGATTTTCTCATTAAAATCTTTGACATCATGTTTTTGCTGCTGAAACATCAAGCGTTTACTAAATAAAATAATATTAAAAAAACTAGTTATGAAAAACTCAAAATAATCCCGTAGTCCACAAAAGATACAAATTTGTCTAAGGTTGATTTTCATTGAAAATTCAGTTAAGGCTGAGACTGTGTGGAGTAAGAAAATGCTTTCAAGAAAGACATAATTTCATCATTACTTCTGTGCTTTTTGTCATAACAAAACATCTACAAATTAGAAATTGGCCTGCATAAAAGGTGTGGTATTAAAAAAAAGCTTTAAGTCTGCCACAGTACATTAAACACAACATAAGAGCAAAAACCCGCCTTTCTAAAATAACGTGCAGTGTTTGGACGCTACCTGCAGAAACGTAAGGACAAATAAAACGCAGATAAATGTTCATGTTTTTGTTTCTGTTGCACATTTACATATTTCTTGTCTTTATGGCATATAATAAATAGTTTTAAACCTCATAATTCTTTTTTGGTTCACTTCGTTTTTGTAAGGTCTTTATAAAACACTATATTACATTTAGTTCTTGCCAGAGAGAGTGAGATGGAGTGTTTCAACTAGAAGTTCTGCATCATGTCTCAGAGCACTTACAGGTAATGTGAGGCCATTTGAGTTAAAAGTAAAGCTGAGGTAGAAGTGCGGCTTATACCTGCACAACATTTCCCAGTAGTTGATAAATCATCAACAAGTGGTGACTTGGAATGAAGAAGTGGGAATGTAAAGTGTCTGGGTCAAATGCCAGATCTAACTCCATTGTGAAATTATTTAAAATATGTGACAAAAAATCATTTTCATCATCATCAACAACTGTTTGTTAGCTGAAGGAAATATTCTTAGGCAAATGAATTACAGAGACCAGTGGGCAATTTTAAAACACTTGCAAGAAACAATTTATTGCATAATAAAAGGAAATAGGATCCACCATCTTAAAACAAACAAACAAACAAACAAACAAAAAAAAATTCTACAGTCTACATCTCAAGTGTGTGATTGTTGGACTGAAAACTCCACTGAGGCTTGAAGGGTTCCCTGATATGTAAGTGTAAGCATTTGCTATTAAACAATTCCAACTTCTGTGTTGTAAGCATATATAAATGGAAAATATTTACAGTTTAGCGTGCTAACATCAGTTAGCACCGAGAGCAAACTTTCAGTTGGCAACGGGGCTGTGTGATGTAAAACAGCAATTGTGACGTTATTTTTGAATAATGCAACGTTGACAAGAGTTGTGACAAACCCATATTTACCTCACACATCAATAATAGCATAAAAGTGTGGCATCTGAAATATGACAGTATAATTCCAGACCTTTCTGATACTATTTTAATTTTCCAAATATTTTAACTTATCAATAAATCTTTCAGTCCTGCTGAGAAGAACATCTTTTTTGACATCAACTTGATTGTCTGCACATAATCTGGAGGCGATATACTGAATAATTTTCACAATATTTTATTCAAAACCACATGTCAACCTCAAAGCAGTACAAAAGTTTGTAGGTTTCAGCTTTTGTATTTGCGCACAGCTTTGTGCTTCTTCATATACCGTACTTTCTGCTGTATGTCGCACCGCCGTATAAGTTGCGTCAGTCCAAAAACGTCTAATAATGTGAAAAAAATAAAATAAAACCACTTTGCCATATAATTCACATATAATTCATCACCAATGACGTATCACATTTGTTATGCGTCACCGCTGACCACATGGAAACATGGGCTGGTGTGCAAAAAAATCAATTGGCTGCCAAATGGTGGCCACGGGATTGTGCAAAGGAGGACTTTAACAAGAATTTAACAAGATTAACATTTAAAACCAATTATTTGTTTGCTCAGGTGAAGGTGTGTCTCAGTTGAACTTTTCCTTAAAAAAATGCACTTTAATGGTCAAATCAGCTGCATTTCGCCTGGGCGGCGAAATCCAGCTGATTTGACGTTTGCTCCAAGAGTTCCACAGCGAGACAAAGGAGGCTTCTATGGCAAGCCAAGACAAGTTTTACCTATTAATGAGATACTTGGCTTACCATAATGCTTGAGGGTCCTCTAGTGGCTGTGAATGGTAATGTTTAACATTTTTCATCTCTGAATGAATTAAATTGTTAGATCTCAGTTAAAAGTTGGGTTATAAATATGGGGGGGAAAGTATTTTAGTCGCTTTGGTGTGACTTGCATATTTATGCAAAAAGATGTTACTTGTACGGCATAAAGTATGTGAGTTTAATTTCAGTCCTTTAAGATCCACTCCATGTGCTGACAAATGTGATTTTCTAAGAAAACAACGAACAAATTAAGGCTATAATGCATTTAAAGGAGATTAAAGACACAGAAAGTGACTCTGACTGAGCCGCTCACACTTACAGGATCAAGAAGCTGTTCTAGTTTCAACCTCTAAAACATTTAACAGCCTCCTAAAGACTTGTGCTTTAATGCAACTGCAGTAAGAGTCACGCTGCCTGCCCTGCTGCTGTCTGATTTCATTATGCAAACAGGGGAAAAAAGAGACTACAATCATTACAGGAACTGTTCACAAAGTTTGCCTGAACAAGAATGTTACTTTAAATTGAACAGAAACTCTGCCAGAGCTTCTTGGAACGAACAGCCAAATTACTTTCCAGTTTTGTGCGAGCAGCAAACATTCAGATGTGTTTACCGGTAATCCTTTGTAAGTTTTCAGTTCGATTCAGTCATTTGTTTTCCATTTCTTGCCTAATTTCCCATATCGCAATTAATGGTGTCAAAAAAATTGAGTTGCTTTTTTCTATTTAACAAAAATGATAATGATGTGCAATTTTTCTTTCATCAAGATTCAGCTTTCTCAATCAGAATTTAGACACCTGGGAATTACAAACCTATTTTTTTGTGCTCATATCTTTAAATAACAAAATATGCATTTCTCTTTGACACATTCAGTAGCATTTAAAGCTGAATGAAATGCTCTGATACAGATCATGAATTCTGATTCCGGAGAAGCTAGTGCATTTCCCCTGTGATGCACTTTATTTTAAAGTTTTAAATCAGCCAGACTGTTTACGAGACCAACGTCATTCCAGTTTAGCTCTTACAGACTACTTACTGTACTTTACAGCAGAGGGAGTCTTGGGAAACTCCGGCAGCTGCTGTGTAGTTGACTTTATTGAGTTTTTGGCACAACAGACCACATCAGGCTCAGACAGCAGAACCGACAAGCAGAGAAACAAAGGGAAACAAAACAAATAAACTGCCGCAACTCCAATATTTCTTTGTGATTGCTTCTTTTTATGTACAAATATTTGTACCTGTGTGTGTGTGTGTCTCTGTCTGTATGTGTGTGTGTGCCTGTGTGCACTTGGTTAGGTTTGGGAAAACTGCATGGTTTGGTTTCAAACACTGCACATCAGAAAGGTCTGAGGTGAAGCAGTCCTCATGTAATGTCAACATAAGATCTCTGTAGAGAAATCTAACTTTCTTGATTATGAAAGTAAAATAAACAAACAAATAAATAAGCAAATAAGCAAATAAATAAATAAACTAGTAAATCAATGAATACAAGTTTATGTTGTTTGTGGGTTGAGGAAATTTAATTTTCCAAAATTTGTATCCTGGTTACTAATTCAAGTTCAAATATTTTTTATTGCCATTCGCATCACACGATACATGAGGTGGAACGAAATTGTGCACACAAGGTCCAAGTTACACTCAAAAATAGTAAAAAGTATAAAAAACAAACAGTATACAAGGATCTAAGGTATACACTAAGATATACAAGAATATTTATGTTAAATGAAGTCTTAACAATACGCTAAAAGATCTATGATATATGCTAAACACCAATAATGTAAAATAAAATGGTATATTTAACAGCAGCCAGAACATGAGTATGTAGTGAGCAAATGGGTATGAATGAATACAGCAGCATGAGATCAGCAGCATGAGATCAGCAGCATGGATAAGTCACATAACGATCCCCCCCATATTTTTAGGCTCAAAGTTTTCTTTCTCTTACCTTCATATTAATATCTCCTATCAATCTTAAACCATGGACAAACAAGAGGTGAAGGGGTTGACTAACTGAAACGGCTTTTTTGCAACTCCAATGGTAAAACAACTGTGTCGCCCTGCTGTAGCTCCTTTATTCCTTTTTTTTTTTTACATTGGTCTTAGATTTCAACTATACATTTCACCATGATTTCACCATAAGGGCAGCTGTGGCTGAGTGTTTAGAGCAGTCGTCCTCCATTGCAAGTGTTGGGGGTTCGATTCAACCAGCAGTCATATGTCACAGTGTTCCTGGGCAAGACACTGAACCCCTCATTGCCTCCAATGCATGTCCCACTGGTGTGTGAATTTGATGAAGCTCTGATTATTATTTGTAGAGATCTAGTAGAGTGCTGTATGAATGGGTGAATGAGGGTTGTCTTGTAAATCACTTTGAGTATATTTATAAGATAGAAAGACACAAGTGCAGTCCGTTTACCATAATGTCAAACTTCCTGTCTGCAAAGTACGGAAGCCTAACAGGCCAACAAAGTAACTCAAACCAAGCTCTATTTAAACAAATATAAATATTTTTCATAGTTAAATATTACACTCAAACTATATATTACTATAAATGGTGCTTAAAATATTATTTTTTTGGTAAGCTATACTTTTAACCACGTTGGCGTTTTTCACCTGTCCTCATTTTTTTAAACAGGTATTTTGCTTAAATTTTGTCCAACATTAGCTATTTACACTTCAGTACACAAAATGTGCACATTTGAATTCCATATAAATCCTTTTTAGTGATCAGGTTTCTGCCTTATTGTGTGTAACGTCGTGTAACGTGTTTAAACTTTCAGAGCAAACGTGATGTGATTGCACAACCTGAGCTTTGGACTCTTTGTTGTTGTTTAATTAACTAATTTTGACCTGAAATCAATTTGGTTGGCTCCTGGAACTTGGCATTCGGACAAGTAAGTGTTTGACTCGCAGTACCACTCAGACTCCAAATAATGGCTGGCTTTTACACCCGGCCATGCACCCACCCACATACAGAGTAAACAGACTGCTGGAGTGAAGTTGGCAACCTTGTCAATACAGGCAAAGAAAATGGACGTTTAATTGTAGAGCAATCAAGCCTGAGAGCTTAATGGGACTTTTATAGCTTTCAGCTGCTCACTCCCCTTTATCTCAGCCCGAGCTTTCCTTCTCTCTCTCGGTGTTTAGCTTTTTTTTTTCCTGATTCAAAAATGCTTGTTCTTTGTTGTATCACAGCTTAAATGTATTTTTCACTTCTAGCTTTCCCCTCTTGACTTCCATTTCATTTGCTTTCCAAACCACATCAGTTAAAATCCAATTCCATGTTTGGCAACGAATACATAACTTTCAGCCAATTACAGGTTGGCTTTAGTTTCTTGTTTATTTAGCCTCTTGTTTAAATTATTGTGTTTTTTTTTTAAGCAAAACTTGTAGAACACAAAAACCTCTTATTGAAAAAAAGTGAACCAAACTAGGACTTTTAATTGGGAGGAAATTAATTTTTTTGTGTGTTTCTGGCTGATAAATCCACCTCAAATGTTGACTGATGTTTCACATTTCTGAACTGCGCTGAGTTCAATTTGAACAGGGTCAAACGCAATTATAAAACCACAGATGTAAGCGATACTTTGATGTAACTTTATTCCATTGTCTTTATTTTTAAAGTCATTGATCAAATGGTGGGGTTTGTAAAAGAATAATAAAGGCAGCTTGTTTGAAATAGTGGCTATCAGCTCAGTTGAGCAAATTTGTTTTCAGTTGCTAGACTTGATTTTCAGACGGTGCTATTTTTAGTCTGTTTGTATCTGCAGAGTGCAGATGGGAAAAAAATTGGTGAGATGAGAATAAACATGGCTGAGCTTTTAGTAGAACCAGATTTTATTCCTGTTAACAAGTGGTGAGGATCCAAACAGAAAAAAGAAATGTCTGATTGCTGACCTGGAGAGAAACCTCAGCTGTTAGAAGGTTAATTGTTTGTGTGTGATGAATTCATGATCGAGCTCACTTTAACATGCCTCAGGCTTTTCTTCAAGCCTCTACCTACAACTAAACCTAAACGACGAATTCCCAACACTTCACAAACTGAAATCTGTAAATGTTTTTACGAGATGACATACCAGTATCTAGTTCTGTTGTTGCCAGTAATACATGTAGAAAGGATCAGATATGTTTGAAGTAATGTTAAAAAATATTATTTTAGGGCAGCTCTCGTAACTAAATTTAAAAGTGTACATTTTTACTGTAGATCAGGTCCAAACAGCACCAGAACTGTTTTAGTTTTAATTATTTTTCTTGCATATAATTTCCACAACTTCATGACTAATTTTCATTCAAATCTCTCTCTCTCTATACAGTATATATACATATAAGAACAAACATATGGGCCACTTTTTGTAGAATACTGTAATACGTGTATGCGTGCATATATATACTGTATTTTCCAGCGGATAAGTCGCAGTTTTTTCTAATTTGCGTGTCCAGCGACATATTTATGGATTTCCCCCCGATATTTTTAGACAAATTTTTGGCTGAGATATGACCGTTTCCATTCATTCTGACAAAAAAAATGGAGCAGTATCAC
>JARVJN010000861.1:18260963-18278398 GCA_031763805.1 Argolebias nigripinnis | reverse complement strand
GAAGCCAAAGAAGAAAACAAAAATCTCAACGATGCTGCTGAAGCTCACGAGGAGGCACACAAGACTTCTGCAGCTCAAACAGAACAAGGTGGGTCTCCCCCCTCCGCCTCCTGGCTGGGTTCTTCAGTGACAGGATGGTTAGGCCTTTCTAAAGAGGAGCAATCTGGCAATTTGGAACATGAGGGGGAAGAGGATGGGAAAAATACCAAAGCAGATTCTTCACTCACTTCTTCTGTTACGGGATGGCTGGGCATTGAAGGGGAAGGAAAACCAGAGAACGTGGAAGAAAATGTGAAACTTAAAAAGGAATCATACACTTCAGCCGTGACAGGGTGGCTGGGTTTTGGAGGAGAGGTAAAAGCTGAAAAAGATGAGCCAAACAGCGAACAAGAATCAGAAACTGTGGAGAAATTTCGGAGTAGAAGGATGTCTCTGGACCTGGAAAACAGTGAATTACATGAAAAAGAGGAGACAGGGGTGGGGGCTTTTGGTTGGTTGGGAAGTGGGCTTTCGAGCAGGCTGGGGTTTGGTCAGAACGAACAGGATCCAGGAGATGAACCAAAACTTGGAGGGGAAGCTGAAGAGAAGAAGAAACAAGAGGT
The DNA here is from genome assembly GCA_031763805.1 of Argolebias nigripinnis. NCBI lineage: Eukaryota > Metazoa > Chordata > Actinopteri > Cyprinodontiformes > Rivulidae > Argolebias > Argolebias nigripinnis. The sequence continues at coordinate 18,277,796 of JARVJN010000861.1, read as the reverse complement.
GTCTGGTTCTTGGATGAATATGGGGATTGGGGACATGCTTCGTTTTAGAAATGATCATTCTGACGGTGACAGTAAAGAAGATGGCACCGAAAAGGACAAACCACTTGAAGAAACAGCCAACGCAGAAAATCTGGATGTGGATGAATCACGCGCTCCACTAACAGGTGAGGAAAAAACTGAAACTGACAAAGAATTACAGGCTGAAGAGTCCACAAGTGTCACATCCACAGAGCCAGTCAGTGCTGATATTAATAACAATATTATAGATGATAATGTAGATAATTCTGACAGAAAGGAGTGCAATGTGTTAGCAGGACTCAAGGTTGATGAAAAAGAGGTTTCACCACAGGATGTCGTTCAAATGTCCTCCAGCATCAACAGCTTTGCCCAGACAGATAATAAAGAAGATGACAGGTTAGAAAATAACAGTGAAATAGATGAAGATGGATCTGCAGAAATGGAGGTTTATCTGATGCATGACTCAGCAGGAAATCTGAGAGCTAGTCACACAAGGGAGTCAGTAGTAAATGAAATTAACGCTACGATTAACAATAAGGATTTTATAACACGGACTGAGAACAGTTTTGGCGGTGATCACACTTTTGAAGATATAATTTCAAAGTCCATGGAGCCATGTGAAGGTAGAGAGGCAGACCTGGCACCAAAACGTGTTGAAATCACAAACGCGGTTCAGAACGTGGAAGAATCCAAATATGCATCAGTAAAAGATGAACTTGGAGCTGACGATCATAAAGAAGAGCCGTCGAATAAAACAACTTGTTCATCTCGTGACGAAATGCTCACAACTCAGACTGAAGAATCAGCTGAGGCAGGTCGAATCGGACAAGAGTCGAATCGGCCTGAGGGGCAAAACGAGTTTATCCCAGCTGAGGAAACAAATGCTCACAACTCAACAGCTAAAACTGATAACGTAGAACCAGAGATCGATCATGAGGAATTAAAACTGGAGGATGGCTCTCAGGAGTTTGGATCCTTGCATTCTGGTAATGAAAATACTAAAAATCTGTATGAAGATGTTCCAGAGGAAGTCAAAAATACAATCCTCACAAACATGAATGAGACACTTGAGTCTCCACAGACAGAAGAAGAAGTCACAAAGAGTTTCAGTGATGCCGATAATCTAAACGGAACTTTGACGTATAAAAATAAAGAAATTAAGAAGGAGACAACAGACTTTAAAGAAGAAGTTTTGAAAGATAAATCAACGTTGGGCCCTGAAACAGAAAATAAAGACTTTGACCGAGTAGAAGTGGGTGGAAAAATAACAACTGAGAAAATGGAAAGAGAGAAAGATGGTATTTTAAAGGAAGAGGAGAACCAGCAGGAAGTGGATGAGGTAAAGAACGAGGAACAGCCCGCGGGAGCAGACAGAAATGAAAAGGAGAAAAATAATCTGGGCGAGAAATTAAAAGAAAATGAGGAGAAGAACAAGGATGTAAAAGAGGAGTCAAAGATGGAGAGAGCAGAGGAGGTGATGGAGTTAAACGTAGAAAAGCAACAAGAGGTGGAAGAGCTGAAGAAGGAAGATAACCTGGTACTCGAGCAAGAAAATCAAGCCAGAGTGGAGGGATTTAAGGAACCGGAGGAGAAACAGGAGACCCTGGACGATGACATCTTAGCATCGTCTTTCACTGAAACAACAAAACCGACTGAAAGCCGAAAGGTGGAGGAGGGAAAGAGAGAGAAAACAGAGGACGAGGAAGCACCCGAGAAAGTAAAGGATGAAAATATTGAGGAGGGAGTTGAAGAAAAGCAGCAAACTGTGGAGCGCGATCGTACTGGAGATATAGAGGAGGCAGAGGAAGAAAGAGAGGGAGTTGGCTCTGAGGATGGAGCACGTTCAACAGATGTAGCAGCTGCATGGGTGAGTGAAGACAAAATGCAAGAGAGGGAGACAAACGTTTCTGAGGACTCAAACGATGCGGATGAAGAGCAAATGCAGAAAACCGACGGCACAGCGCTCGGGGCTGAATCCCACAGTGAAGGGAGAGCTGAGCAGGACTCTGCTGAAAGTCAAGCAGCTGAACAAACAGAGCCTGGAGGCCTCGCTGAGGCCTCACCTCCACCTGGAGCAGCAGCGAGCGAGAGCAGAGGAGCGTTTGGACTTTTCAAAAACGCTTTTGGCTTTCTCTCTCCAACAGAGTCCACGCAATCTGCACGGAGCTTTGACACGAATGCGGCTGAGACGTCGCAACCGCAAGGCTCTGATCACGAGCTGGATTCCACCACTGATCCAGTCCTCACCTCAGAGCAACCTCATCCCACTTCTGCTGAAAACAGTCATCACGCTGCTCCTTCAACCACAGAAACACCCCCCAAAACAACCCCCATCGCCAGACTTTACAAGAATCTTCTCGCCCACATGAGCGCCGAAGAGACGGCTGTTTTGCTGGAGCTGTTTGGGCGTCACAAGCTGCAGTTTTTAGATTACGTGTTGGTTAGCTCAGAGGCTGTGACCGCAGGTGACGATCAGTCCATATTGTCAGATATAGAAAGACTCCTGGGTCACCACAGGGAGATGCTGGTAGCTCCACTGAGGCTCGCAGACGCACCACAGGAAGACAAAGAAAAGACCAGAACGCTCATTGCACTTCAGAAACTGGAAATGTTACTGAAAACAATCAATGTCACTGTCAGCACAGGAATATCAGATGTCAGTAAACATCAAGGTATTTTTGTCTACATCAATCTACCATGGCTGACTAATTATACTTCCAATCTCATGTACCCAGTCTGTTCAGGTGTAGTTGTGTTTTGCCATTTACACGTTCTCCTGCTCGAACGTAGATGAGGCCAGCTGTGCCACGTGTTCATCTCAAGGCGAAGAAAGGAAAGGCGGCCTGAGAGACGAGCAGATAACGGCGGTGAACGATCAAACAGGCGGTGGTACGGTTAATGAGGAGAAATATGTGGATGAGGAAAGAAGAGATGATGGCAGTAAAGAAGGAGCATCGCTCCATTATGATCAGGCAGGATCACAAAATAAAGGTACAGATGACTTGAATTTTAATCAGCAAGTTTCAAAATCTGCTTTAACCGACAGAATTTTCATATTGTTTCTCCACCATGACATGACCAAGACATTATCTTGTTTTCTTCTGTTATACTTTAAAAAAAATATGATTATCTGTGTGACTTCAGGGTTAATGAAGCAAACTTTGGATTTTATTCTTGGGGTGATTGAAAACTACAAGGCCGTCCTCAGGTGGTTTACCGTGAAGGTATGAGCTGATGTATTTTTACTTTGACATTACTTTGTATTTAAGCTTTTTTTTTTCCACAGGCGAAAGAGTGCTAATGTTTTTGCTCATATTTGTGTGTTACCAAAAAAATCGTACATCTCATGAATTGTAATGAAAGTTTCAGAAAGCAACGCAATCTTTGAAGATATGTCTGCACACTGATTTTTGTTTTGAGTCAGTCTAGTTCGACTGCCACAGCTATTCAACAATAGCAAACACAAAAAGTGGCTAAATCTTAATTTTAAAACTCTACCATGAAAGGCAACAGTAGATATGTTCTTAAAAAATGCTAGGCTGTTAATATTTTTAACAGAATACACTAGATGTTTACTTTAAATGCAATTTTTTTTAAATTTCCCCAAATACTATAGGTTGTTTTGCACGCTCAGCTCTCTGAAAACATTTTTCTTTTAGTCTTTAGACTTTTTGTCCTTTACTTAATGCCATCAGCATATAACATGTTTGCATAAAAGCCTTTTTTAAATGCAAAATAAAAATAAACTGCATTGTTTTCTTGATAAATCTGCAGACCAGTCAAAGTACTGGGCTATTTAGAAAAGTGGCCTTTTAACAGGCAGAAGTTAAAAACTGGGTTGGCTCAAACCAACTTTTTATTTGCTTTATTTACACTAAAAAGCACATTGTAAATCCTAAATGCAACATTGACTACTGCACATGCATGAATGTTATAGTGCGTCTTGGTTCTTTAAGACAGTGACACCTGTGACATGTTGATCCTCCTCTGAGTCCAGCTTTGCCTTCGTGTCAGTTGTCAGCCTGGATCGGTTTTGACACTGTCGTTCACATTTGTTTTTTATACATTCAGCTGATTTTCATGCTTTCAAGGGTAAATCTTTTTTCCAAGTACATATGGAGGAAAGAGATGCCAGCTCAGTGAGTATAAACACTTAACATGGTGGAAGCTGTCAGACTGACGGAAGTTTTCATTAGCGGTTGTAGATCAAAGTTGGGTACATATTTGTAATATACTTGAGAATAAAACTAGTAGGGGGCCATATGTCTTATGTTTATGTCATTTCTTCGAACAATCACTATTTTAGTCGAGTAAAAAGGACATTTCGCTATAAACACCTGTTTGTTTCCCTCGGTGTCACTTTGAAAGCGCTCCGACGTGTCGTTGTGGCGTCTTACAATTGGTGACGTTTAGATCAAACCATTTATAAAAGGGGGGGGGGTGTTATAACTTCTTTGTGATCGCACAAATCTACAGAAAAATCTATATATGGTGTAGTATTTCATATATGAATTACTTCACGTATTTTGGTATTTTTGATTTATGTTTTAATGTATTGTATGAATAATTCTTCTAGTAATATTCAATTGTTTTTCTTCTCACCCCTACGCGATGGAGGTTGTGGTATACTCCTGAGGGTGTTGTGAAAAGGATGTTACTAGGACGTTCACCCGGCTGACGGGATTCTACTTTTCATTAAGGATAGATGCAATTTTACTAAATTTGAGACCAAATGAAATAATTTAGCCATGGCGGAACATCCGAGAAGTGAGTCGCTGGCCAGCAAGGCGGCTGACTTCCAGGCGACGGCAGAGTTTTTCTACAGTATCGCCATGGAGAAAGTGAAAGATGTAGGTCTGGTTAGCATTTCCCATTTAGCCATCACAGCAGAAATAACGGACTGTCATAGAAACACGTCAATATTTCAGTACTAGTAGCTACTTAATGTCTTTTTTTCAGCTGAAGTTTGGCTATATGTATCTTCTGACAGGGCTGTATGTTGTATTTTTGACGTATTTAAGTTGAGCCCATTAGCATAGTTAGCTGGTGTAGTCTTTTATTATGTTTTATTCGTCCTTCTTGTTTTAATTTCTATAATGAAGTAGTAGGTGTTTGGTCATGTTATCTGTTGTGTTGACATACTTTGTAATAGCGTATTAAAATTGTCATTACCTCTCAAGCCATCTGTTTAGTAATCAGTGAGTAGTGCTTTGAAAACAGAAGTTCCTGTTTGGCAAAGAGGCAAATTATGAAAGTCTTGTGGGTATTTTCTGAACAAAAGCTTCTTTATTACTAGAAAAAAATCAATACGTTCAAGACAAGAAACACAAAGCCTGGTTTAATATTTAGAACATTTATTAAACTTTTAAAAGCCCTGAAACTTTCTGAGCTGGTAATCCTAATGTTCAATCACAGTATTAAAGCCAGCTATAAAGAGTAAAGGTTAAATATGTGACTAAAACCAGTTTCTAAAGGGAACTTTTCTTTCTCTTTTCTTACAGGTTGTATCGTCCCTGCCTGATGACATGAGACCAGGTCCAGACCTGTACGGTGTACCATGGGAACCAGTTATCATCACGGGTCTGGTGGGGCTGGTGACATTCTTGTTGTTTACCTGTAGGTGTTACAGATCTGTAAGTGCATCTCTTTTACTACTAATTTACAGATATACAAGTCTATCAGCAGTTAGAATATCATCTGACATCATGCAATGGTAACTGCTAATGTTTATATAAAGTGTCCAGTTTTTTTAACCCATAAACTTTAGCCCTAAAACTGACTAGATTTATTTACATAAATAACTCTTATTTAAAACTTTATCAAATAGGTATTGCATAAATTAATTAATAAATGCATGTTATTATAAAGATAGTGTGATGAACTGTTAAAACACTTTAAATGTTCCTCTTTGTTTCCCTAGAATTAAAGAATTCACACATATAGAAAATAATTAGTCCAGGCTGTCAGCTAAATAATATTTTTAGCATCAGTATTTAACAAAAAATTCACTTATGGCACATTTATAATATTTGCATCAACATTACAGATGGTTTATCTTAATTCTGTATTGATAATTTAGCATTTAAGTTCTAACTTCGAGTCACTGCACTGGCCTTATCCAACATTTACCATTTTGTTGTTGCTTTTTTCCTATATCTTTCCAGATCAAGAGCAGATTGTATCGAAGTAAGTTCTCACAACCAAGACCATGTTATCACATCTTTATAAATAATAAAGCATCATTGCTTATGACTGCTAATATTATCTAACTATAATGACTGTGCAGTGAAATACAGAATAAATCATTTTGACATAAAAAATATTTTTAATACCTTTTAGTTTTTCAGCTAATTTTAAAAATGTTTGAACATGTTTTTCAGGTAAAGAGCAATGGATGGCTCAGCAGATCACACAGCTGCTGGATGAAAAATGTAAAGTCCTTGAGACACTCAGTGAGTGTCAACAAGAGGTTAGTGTTTGTGGTCACGAGCCATTAATGAACTGCTGGTTGAAGACACAACTGTTCTCTACAAACTGAGGCAAAAAAATTAAATTAGGTTACAAAAGTTATACATGTATTTATTTTTCTTAGAATGGAAGCTGTTGCTAATACATAACATAATTATAAAATGAAACCCTGATTGAACTGATACCGCTGCCATTAATATGTTTTTAAATGTGCATATTTCCTTTTAATATTATTTTTAGTATGATGAGCTGGAAAACTCACAGAGGGATGGAGGTGTTTCAGTCCAGACTCAAAAAACAGAAGGATTAAAGGTAAATCAGAAAAAACAACACTTACATTGAAAATTTGAAATGTTTAAAAACTTCGGCTCTATCTTTTAGAGTTATTGGTTCAAATAGTAGTTTTTTTAAATATTATTTGTGTTCCCTTTTTCCTCTTAAAATTGAATAAAAAGTCAGAAATGTAAGTATTTATACTGGTTTACTAAAAATAGTTTTCAGCTTGTTGAATAAAATTAGAATTAAAATATTCACAATCTGGTATCATCCTGGAGTTCTGCAAACAATTTGTGAGGAACTTCATTCCATGTAAACAAGATAAAATATATTTTTTTAGATTCTGCTTTTTTGACAGATCTTTATGACCTACCCAGCACATTTAAATAATGTTTTAGTGTTCTACATCATGCTTGTCTTGGAGATGCTTGTTTCTTTCTTTGTTTTGCTTGAAGACATTCTCTGACCACATTTGTTGCCTCATTTATGGCAGGTCCAAGCCAGACAGTTGAAAGATACTGAAAGGGATCTGGAGAGAGATCTTGATCAACTGAAAGCTCAGCTGGAGCAACAAAGAGAACAGAGGAAAGAGCAAGAACGAAGGGTGGGAGTACACACAATAACCGTTAAAAAACAGTACATGTTCAGCAGTGATATAAAACTATTAGTAAAAATTGTGTTTGGTTCATTTTCCAGATATCTGAGCTTGAGGAAAGTTTAAAAACATTTGAAGAGGAAACTAAAAATCTCCAGTCACAGGATGAGCAGGTGCAGTTCTTTTCTACCTCCTAACATTTGTCTTTGTGATTTCTAATGTTTGCCCCTTTTTTTCCTGCTGCTTTTTATTCATATTTTTTTCTCCTAAATTTTCATTGCTTCTGTTTGCTCTATAGGCACAAACAACTCTGAAGATATACGATATGAACAGCGACAGACTGCAGGGGAACGTGGACACAGCACGAGAGAAGAACACAGTGCTGCAGGAGAGCAACACTCAGGTCAGATGCTGCACACAAACAAAGTGTCAGGGTTTTATATAGTTTAGGGTCTAGATTTAAAGTTGTGCAGAGTCATTTTGTTATGTTTGGTTTATACAACTGTAGTTTGAGCAAAATTCGTGCAAATAACTTTTGTCTTTCCATTGTCTTTTTCACATTGTTTTCTCTCTGCCCATCTGTTTTTATCTGTAGCTGAAGCAGCAGGTGGAGGGATGGGCAGAAAGAGTGAGTGAGTTGGAGGCAGAGATGCAGCGATGTGAGGTTGCCCACAGCGTGATGGTGCAGGACGTTGCTGTCAAAGATGAATGCATAAAGGTGATCACTTCTTCCAGCAATATAATTGAAGAAGAAGAATGGAACTAGCTCCTCTCTCGTTAATGACAATAGAAGAAAACTGTAAAAGGGATGTACATTTGTGTTAAAATTGTGCACTTATGTTCATGTTTTCAGTCCTTGACAGATACGCTGCTGAAGATGAAAGGCTGGGATTCAGATCTGGAGGAAGACGGGGGTGAGGAGGGAGGAGAGAAGGAGGCAACCAACGGGACACCACAAAATGAAGAAGGGAGTGGAAAAGGCGACTTAACAGACACACATCTCCAGAAAGTGCAGAAACTTATTTATGCTGCTAAGGTAAACAACATAAGTGTACACAAATCAACAATATTTAATGTGACATACATTTTCCTACATTTTAAAAGCATAGCTAAGATATTTCTCTTAATAATATCAGCGAAAAAAATTGTCTTTACCAAATCTACCATCTTGTTTTTCACTTAGCACATTTTCAAGTTAACACAAGTGAAAACATCCAATTTCAGTGGTGGTTCAGTATTTTGTAACATATTTCTTGAGTTTTGCATTTTAACTTCTATAACTTTGATTAGTTAAACGCAAACCTCAAATCAGTGGATGAAGATAAGGACCGAACATTTGCAAAACTCAACGATGAAATCAAGGCTAAAGAAGACCTTCAAGGTAAGTCATCTGTGCTTTATGACATTAATATATGGTTAAAATCTCTTAATTTTATGTTTTTAGGTTATTGGTAATTGAAACTGACTCGTAAGTGAAACAAAAAGCTGAAGGTGGCTTGTCTCTTAATTGTCTGTAATGTAACAAATGGAGCAGAAATGGTAAAACAAAACGTGAGCATATAACCAGCAATGGCAAAATCTGTAATATTTAATTAAAAAAAGTGTTCCCTTCTCTGCTCATTTACAAGAATAGAGATAAATCTGTTAGTGAAAAACATACAGGATGGTAGATACAGAAAGGTCAAGTTTTATAAATGGCACCTTCTTTGTTATATTTTTAATGGAAATCCGCTTTTGGTGGTTTGACATGATTGTTTTTGTTTCCCCGTTAAGTGAGCATTAAGGAGCTGGAGAGCGAGAAGTTATCTTTACAGTCTGGCTCTAAACATTATTCCCATGAGGTAAGTAACTTTGAATTGTTAGTATGATATTTAATTTAAGCGATTTTTTTTTTCTCTTTGTGTTAATCATACTGATTGATGTGATCAGGTTGAGCGGTTACAACAGAAACTCCACATTATGACTGAAATGTACCAGGAGAATGAGCTCAAGCTGCACAGGTATGTATTTACAATTATTCCTTAATTTTTAAATTAGTCACAACTAAAACTGATGCGATGTGTTTTTAAATTATTTTTTATTAGAATGCTGACTGTGGAGGAGAAGGAGCGTCTCCAGAAGGAAGATAAATTAAATAAAGCTGACAAAAACATTGTTATGGCTTTGGAAGAGCTGAACAACTACAGGTAGCTGCTTCATATTAATCTGTTTCTGACATCATATATTTTTCTCGACGAGAAGCAGGGCGGAGAAGAGCCCTCTTGTTTTGACGGGACACTTGCAGCTGGGTACACAATGGATTCCTGGGGGCAGTGGAAGATTGTGTATCTGTCCATATTGTCCGTTGAAGATGTAGAATACACATACATAATTGGATTGATGATAACAGGATTTCTGCTTTTTGGAGTTGACAGTTACCTGGCATATCGACATATGCGAAAAGCGTTGGCAGCCGTTCTGACCATTGTAAGGCTGTCCGGCTTGTGTGAAGGAATGTGCCGAGCGAAAAGCACTCAGACTCAAAGGCTGTGTGAGCTGAGCCGTAAGCTGAACGCGAAATCTGAGAATCGCAGGCCACTCGCAGCTCCTGAAACTCTCGGGCAGGAAGGAAATCAACCTTGGAGAAGCTACAAGCTCGGCCCGGTGATGCTGACCACAACATTTGGCTGTTTTGGAGTCGTACCAGTAGAACTATGAAGGCGGACAGGAATCAAGCAGAGTAGGCCTGACCCATACAACTATTATCTGAATCTGGCTCTCTCACTTGGCCTTGAATTGGCCAAACTCTCCTGGATGTTATGTGAACAAAAAGCACTTCTCCCCCCTCCCCTACCGCTCCCTTCTGGAGGATATCTGTGGACTTGTGTCAGAACCCTGCACTATTTCTTATCAGGACTATGGAACTATCTGGCAGTGTTCATGGACAACTCATCGCCTTCGTTGGTTTCCTCATGCATAAATGTATGATGTCATTAGTATGTTGCTGTTTCTGTGCTGAGGTCTTTTTTTGTAACTTTCACACTGTGTCCCATCTGGGACACAGTGTGAGATATGATTTTTTTTATACCTCCCCTCGTGTATCTCTTTTTCTTATCTAAACAAAAAGGGCAGCACCTCCCAAGGCCTCAGACTCCTCCATCTCCCCATGCCTGTGTGTTTGTTTCTCGGACAGGCTGTACTGAAATGTAATTTCGTTGTGCTTCGGTGCAATGACAATAAAGCCGATTCTGATATGTAGTATGCATGCCCCTCCTTCACGCCTTTTTTCACTTCTACTGTATTTCAGAAAACGAGCAGAAGGGATGGAAGAGGAGCTGGAGAAAACTAAACAGTCCTACCAGACTCAGATATCGGCACATGAGACGAAGGCTCATAATAACTGGGTTAGTAAAACTCCACCCAGGATAAACACCCTGAGATGAGGTGCAGCCTAATGCATGCCAGTTAGTGTTAGTGTAACTATAGTTCACCCAATTTAGTTTTTATGTTCTCTGAATATGTTATGTTGTCGCTGATATTTGCAGTTAGCAGCTCGGGCTGCAGAGAGAGACCTGGGAGACATCAGAAGAGAGAACTCCCTCCTTAGACAGAAGTAAGGCTTTGGGTGACTGATGGTGGGGGGGACTGCACTGTATTCCTAAAGATTTGTCATTAGTTTGTCTTGTCATGTCCTGACAGAGTGTGTGTGTGTGTGTGTTACAGAATCACAGATACACAGTTTAAGCTGGACTCCCTCGACAAAGATCTGTACGCCTTGAACAGCCTTGCAAGGCCACTGCCTTTCCGAGGTAAAACTCATCCAGACGTACAGATTCATATGTCAATTTTCCCCATTTATGAACCCATGCATAGACCTTTATAGGCCTCATGGATGTGGTTTAAGTTTTTCATGTTTAACTGGAGATGAAAAAAAATCTATTAAAGATAACTGGAGTCTAAATAGGTGGTTTCTTCTAAAGTGGTGTCTGAAATAATGAATTGCTGTTTTTCTTTACAAATGTTCTGTCGTTGCAGCTGAGCGGTCACCCTACAATTCTTCTTTTCTTGGTCGACCCTCATCTGAAACCAGACCCTTTCTCTCTCCTCCTACATTAATGGATGGGCCACCTTCTAGACTGTCTCCTAGAGGTAAAAACACAAAACAAATGGGATTTTCTGATGAATATTATATATTCTGGTACATTCTTAATCAGCTTTTATAAGATATAAGTGCTGCATGATGAACTGCGTGGTGGCGTGATATTTTGGCACATTAACGGCTATAAAAAATGTAAAAATATAAAAGAAATATTCAAAGTTTTTCAGTTCTGTATGACTGACAACGTTCTCTTGCCTCTTTGTCTTTCTTCTTCTGTTACTGTCATTCTGGGGCAAACCTCTGCTCCTTTGGTTCCCTCTTTTTATGATACTCTCATTCTGTGATGCTTTCATCTTCTGTTTTTATTTTATTTTCCCCCTTTGGACGGTTTGTTTTCGCTCATTTCTTTCCCAGTGTCTCGTGGTCCAGTGGATCCCCCAGGTGGCCAAGGAGAGATGGAGCGCAGTGGAGGTCCTCATTCAGACAGTGGTTCAAACTCTCCCACATGGGAGAGAGATCGCAGATGTCCCCCTCTGGGACCACCTCTGGGACCCCCTGGGCCTCTAGGTCCCCCAGGTGTGTGTAAACCCCAAGAGTAAAATAAAATAATGCCCAGACAGTCTGACCATCATATCAAGTATTAGGACTAAGATCATATATACTGTATACTGTATATATACAGTACTGTACCAAATATTTCATAATTATGATCCAAAACTATGCACATGTCAAAATGATCTTTTTTTTTAATATATATAATTTCTAGTCCGTAACATATTGAACTTCTTTCCAAGAAGCTTTCAGTATGTTCAAAGTAATCTACAGGTAAATAAGGTGCCAATTTACAAAAGGCTCCCCTTATAGCTGGCTAATAGTTTATAGATACATTATTAATTCCTCCATAAACACTTTATAAATCATTAATAATTGTGTATTATACATTCATTAAGGGTGACAGAGAGACAAAACTGACTAGTTTCTTGCCAAATAGTGAGCCAAATCTGCCACCTATATGAGAGTTGTTAGACTAGTTACTACCTTGTAAGCACAATAAGAATTTGTAAACCTATTTTTTAGGCTATACCAGTAATATTAGTTGTAGATACTTATAATGCTGTGATAAAGTACAATATTATATGCTAAATAAATAGGTTTACAAATGCTTATTGTGCTTACAAGGTAGTAATTTGGTCTGAAATGTTTATTGTAACAACTTTAGATGAAATATATAGGTGAACAGATTTGGTTCACTACTTGGCAAGAGACTGGTCATTTTTGTCTCCGTCAGCCCTAATTAATGCAAAATAAGCAGTTATTAATGATTCATAAAGTGTTTGTAGAGGAATTAATAACGTATCTATAAAGTATTTATTAGCCATCTATATAAGGGGAGCCTTATTGTAAAGTGGTACCCTAAATAAAAGTAATGAACTGTGTTCTGAAACCAGCAGGGACAAAAATATTTATTTAGTGAAACCCACAAGAATAGAAGCGTTAATAGGGACATTTTAAGAGTCTGAGGGACATTTTTATGTGGTGCAGCCACTTTTCTGCTGCATTGTCAGACAATCTTTGTGCATGTGCATCTTTATCTTTTTTTATGAGTCCATTTGAACAGAAATTGATGTAAAGCAGTTGATCCACAGGTGAAGCTTCTAACAGCAGACAAACAAAAGAGGATTTGTCACACCTGAGTGCAGCTGATTAAACAGTTCTAGAGCTGCGTTCAATTTATTCAGTTGTTCCTTCCTTTACTAACAAACTGTTCCTAATCTGACTGCAGCTCACACGAGCAGAGAAACCTGTTTTTGTGTTTGATCCGCTCTCAGCAGGATGAACAGTTGCATTTAGTAGCAGCAAACATATTAACCACAGCAGACTTCAGATCCCAATCTACAGAACTTGTTTTGACTTGGGATGGTTTTGTAGAGCCACCGTGTGCATGCAAATGGAGGGAAAAAAATGCACGCTGGAAGTTCTAAAAAAGCTAAGTCTGGTCCTCGGGACATTCAAAAAACAAAACAAAACACAAAAGTAGAAACGTTTTGTCAGTCTGAGGAAGTCTTTCGATCTATATTTGTATATTTCGGATGAAATACGAAATGTTCTTACTTTTTTGTTTTGTTTTGTTTTTTGAATGTCCAGAGGACCAGACTTCGCTTTTTTAGATTTTTCTACCTGGATTCTTGAGCATGCATCAGGGCACGCTGGAAGTTCTTAATGTGTCTTCAGTCCCCTTTGAGTTTCAGTCTGGGCAGAGAGTTAGAGAAGTGGTTTCATTCTGTATGTTGGCCCAGTTGGTTGGTGTTGTGAAGCACTTTTACTGTTGCTGTTTGTATTCTAAGAAAGTAACAAACATCCAGATGTCACCAAAAAAAAAAAAAAAATAGACTAAAGCTATATATTTGAAGACATTTCATATATTGTAAAGCGAGGGTGTCAAATTCACAAAAGAAGCCAAAATTAAAACTTTTTCAAACTAAGGGCCTGTTTTAGAATTTACAGAATAGAATTTTCTAGTTTGCAGGTTTTACAACAAGAGTTTGATTGGTCTCATTTGATGATCTCTGTTGCACTTTTGACATCATAACCAAAGATTACTGAAAAAATTCAAGGGAAAGAAGTATTTTACGTTCAACATAACATCTTGGGGGCCAGATAAGATGTCAACAAGGGCCACATTTGGCCCCCGGGCTTTGTGTTTGACACGTATGTTGTAGTGTAAACTGTAAAGGATGGGGCTTTCTGGTAGAAAACAAAACTGGTTCCAGGACCAGTCCACCACCTGATTAGAGTTGGTTTGAAATGGTTTGATTTGCTTTTTAAGACTTAATTTTTTATTTATTACACTGTTTTAAAAAAAGAGACTGAAAACGGTTTGTACAACTGACTTTTGTGTGTGTTTTGTTTAAATAAAGTGTCGACATCACACTAAATATTAGTTTATCTGAATAATTTATGGATTATCTCTCAGGTTATATGTTTCCTGAACCAGGGGCTCCCATATTCAGGAGACCCCCACCTCCTCCAGCAGCTCTAGGCCTTTTACCTCCTCTTGGCTCTCTCCCACCTGGCCCTCTCCAACCTAGAGGTCTCCCCCCAGGACCTCCTCACCCTTCAGACATGACAGGTGAGTCAGACGTTTGTTAGATTTTCCTCCATTTTTGGCGTTGCAATGTGGTGAAATGAAAAAGCAGACTGATCATGTGAACGCTGTGAGCTGGAAACCATGTTTTGCACATTACTAAATGTTTCTGAATGCAGATGGAGCCTTCAGAGAAAACCATCTTGGACCAGGTGATCAGGACCTAAGACAGGTGACCAATGGGTGTGTTTGTTACTGCGTGTGTGAATCTGTCATCCAGACGCTGTTTTAAGACGTCTTTCTGTCTTTAGCCTGGTCCTGGTGATCCGAGGCCGCCCCTCGATTCAGATCTAAGGATGGGTGGCCCTCCTCCTGGACCCCCAATGGTTCCAATGGATGGTCCGTTTCCTTACAGAGCCCCTTACGGACCCCCACCACCTCCTGATTTCTACCCTCCCAGGGGTCCGGGGGCGCCTCCCATGATGCGCAGTAAGAATTGATAAGTATATATTTTTTTATATTTTCTGATAGGATCCACATGCATTTAACTTTTTTATCTCTCCAGTGTGGCCCCCTCCTCAAGGAATGATGCTCCCTCCTCGCTTCCATCCTGGTGGACCACTTCCTCCTAACATGCCTTCTTATGGCCCGCCAATTGGGCGTCCTCCTCCTGATGGCCCCCCACCCCCTCAGCAATCCCTCCCTCTCCCAACACACAGTCAGTCACCAGAGGAGAGCAGACCTCCACCTGAGGACGTCATTTGACCCAGACAGTTTTCTGTTGATGCTTCTCGTTGATTTACCTCAGTGAATGAAAGGTGGCAGATCCCCCCTCCCCCCCTTTTTTTTTTGTTGTGCCACCAGCATTCATAAGGCTGTTCTGTTGTCCCCCTCAAGCTTTTTTGTTTGTTTTCAGCACATCATTTTTCTGCTTCATCCAGCTGATGTTACGACATCACAGTAACATGTTTGGTTCACGCATAGTTTCAGTTTAAACTCTACATTTTTAAGGATTGTTGAGCCAGACAGAGACAAAAGCAACGTTTTTACTGACATCTTGTGCTGAAATTCTTGATGAAAACATGAAGTTATGTCAGCATCCCAACCTGGAATAGTAGTTTTTGTTGTACCATCACTTTTGTCACTATAGTATTTTTTTAAATGCTGTTTTAGCATTTGTATCGTTGTGTCTGACAACGATCAAATCTGACCTCATCAGGGTTTTTTTTACACTGTGGCTGAACAGTTCATTCATCAGAGGTCAAATGAGCATTTTCTAAAATCTAGTCTTAACTGCGCAGATCTCCACGTGAATTTCAGTGGACTTTTAAACCATGAGCGACAATTGAACAGCCTATTTTGACCCTGTTACGGTGACTTACAGGCAGCTTAGGTTTGGCAAACACAAGCTGCACAACTCCATGTGACGGGAAGAGAAGCTCCCTCAGAGAGCTATAGCAGACATTTGTGAATTTTGTAAAAAAGTGATAATTCATATAATAAAGACTCTCGAAACGGTCTATATATATATTTCACTGATGTAATTATGTAAAGTTTTGCTGCAGTGGTCACAAGAACTACCGTAACATTGGAGTGTAATTATGTTAATATGTTTTTTAATATTTCACAGCCTGCTTGCATTTATTGTATTAAATATGCAGCACTTTAACATGTTCTAATACTTGACCACAGTCATGAGCCCAACTCTACAAAATGTTTGTATGTTCCAAATAAATACAGGGATAATAAATATGGAGACATTGTGAAGATGATATGAAATGTGAGAATTCATTGCTTTAGAAAGAAATTACTTACTTTGTTGCCAAAAGATGAGAAAATGGAAAATGAGCAACTTCAAATGGCAAATTCTTCACTGGTCATCATGAAGTTCAAGACCTCACAGAACACTAATTTAAATTTACAATAATACATTTTTTATTCAAAGAACAAACTGTATTTATGAGAGCAGGTCGAGGAACGATCCTAAAGGACATTCTTTAGTACATCTGGCATCTGAAGATGGTTTGGTGCAGAAAAACTGCTTACAAATAGATCTTTAGATGGTGGGAAACCACACTGTGGGCTGTGAAAATAAATTTTTTGGATCATTTTAGAAATCATTCAGACCCTGTATAGAGATGAGAGGGAACATCCAGCAGATTAAATTTACTTTATATGTACATTTCAGACACAGCTTACCTGTATTCTTTTTCTTTTGGAAAAGTACTAAAACATCAGGGGCCTCATGTACAAAGACTTGCGTGGATTTCTTACTGAAACGTGACGTACGGTCAAATCCAGAAAACTGCGTAC
>JARVJN010000861.1:18229623-18243141 GCA_031763805.1 Argolebias nigripinnis | reverse complement strand
TTATTTGTACAAATTGTTTCCTATCTTTCAAGTAGCTAGATACCCACTGTAATGCTGGTCCTCTAATACCATATTTGTTTATTTAATGTACAACTGTACTGTTCGTAAGTCCGTTCGTAAGTTCGAGTTGCCATATGTCGAGGGCGCCGTAACTCGAGGACTCCCTGTACTTTTATGAGCTCACTGAGGTTTCTTCTTCAAGCCAATTCTTCACCTCTTCTGCACATATCCATCCTTATATTCCACTTCTCTTTCTGTCCTTCGACCACTCTTTGTCCTTCTGGTCCGTCTCACGTCCCGTCACTCCACTCAGTCCACCCCCTCCATCCAGCCATCACTCAAGGAGCAGTAGTGCCCTCTCTGGCCTTGGCCTAAGCACACACTCATCAGGCATTCTTGTGTTGCTCCACTCAGCAGCAGCAGTGCTGTCCTCTTTTCCATGTCCCCTCCTTCACTGTGGCTGTGCCTCTTGCTCCTGTCTCCAGGGGTTGTCAGTCTGCCTCTGTAGTGGTGCGCTGCAGAGGTGATCCCTGGTGACTTGGAGATATTTTTAAGAGATGATGTTAGACATGTGAAATAAAGATGCAGCCTCTTATAAGGCAGGCAGGACAGGGACTGCAGAGGAGGTGAAATTTATGATTTAAGTTAAAAAAAAAGATGATTCTAGCAAGCGACTTGACCTTACTTTCAATAAAAACAGAACACAATGATTTGCAGGCTGAACGATTTTGTAAAATAATCTAATTGCAATTTTTTTTCTATAAATTGCAATTGCGATTTAAAAACGCGATTATTTTTTACAATATCTTCTCAAGTATTTTTCAACAAACAGAAGCGATAAATCAATTTTGTTTTATAATAAACAATGTCAGATTTATTTAAAGCAGAGATTACAATAAGGCAAACAAATCTATGACTTTTCTTTTCAACATTTCTATTTTTTCTTGTTTCATAAACAACATAATAGTAAACATGTTAAGTGAACTTCCTAACTACTGTCTGAACTTCACATGACAGTTAATAAATAAATAAATAAAAATTAGATATAAAAAAAATTACTGTTTGAAGTTCAAACAGTTCGGTCAGTGATCCCTGTCGGCTGATACTTTGCTTACTTGAAGTTGAAGCACTGGTTGTTGTCATTCTAGCCATGCAACCATCGTAAATGTCTTTGTGGTGTTTTTTTTAAGTGTTGATAAAGATTTGTGTCACGTGACCAGTCAAATTGCAGCCTTCGCGATTAGAAAATCTAATTTGATCATATTGCGATATTATTGCAAATGCAATTAATTGTTCAGCCCTAATATCAAGTCAATTTTTGAAATCGTTGTAGTTATTTAAGAGTTTGTTTTTGCCTGTGTGGAGCCTGAACTACCTGTTTTCTTTTCTGTTTTCTTTATCTGCATTCTTGACATTGTTTTATCTCCTTGCTTGCAATTCTTGTCCCTGTTTCAATGAATCACATCCCTGTGCTTTCTTTTCCAGCAAATATTTATTCCTTTCACTTTTTTAAACGCGTTCTTGTTTATCTTCACAGCACTTTTATTTGACTTGATTAATTCTTACCAGTGCATTGAATTTGACTTTTCCTCCTTTTCAAAAGGCAAAAGTGATGCTTCTAGAATGCATATTCTTTACTTTTGTTTACTCAGACGTGTGTGGGGTGTTGAGCATTCTGCTTTTTATTCTTGTGTACGTGTGAACTAACATCACTCTGGTTTTTTTTCCTCCAATAACTAGACCTCGAGGACCCGCCCATCATGCTGACGTCCCGCACCACTCGAACGCGCCACGCTTCCCAGAGCGACGAGGCCCCTCCCACCTCCTGTTCTGAGGTCTTCCAGAGAGGGTCTTGTGACCTGGACACTCAAGGCCTTTCCTCCCTCGCCAGGAGCAGCAGTGCCTCTGACATCATGGAGCCCTTCATCGCAGAGCGGGTCAAAGGTGAAGACCCCCAAAGGGACCCCGTTTCGTTCCCGAATCCTCACCACCACTTCTCCACAACTACTGCAAACAGCCACACAACTCAGCTACTTTCACAATCCTTCACCTCCCCCTCTCCCACACCTTCTACCTTCTACAATGGTGTTTCCTTGTCCTCAGACGCACAAAATGATGATAGTGTTTATGATCAGCCCTGGCTCCAGGCTGGCTCCCAAAGCCATGGTTCAAGTTCTGATTGGGTAAGCAAGTGGGACTCTGCCTTTGCATTTTCATCTGAAAAGGAAATTGATGCAGTTGATGGGGAAATAGGGGCTGCAGTTGAAGAAGATGATTTATTCTCCTCTATCAGGGACTATTTCACTCAGAAAGAAGGTGAAAGAAAAGAAGAGGCCAGAGAGGGAAATGGTCTTGGTCATGTGTCAGAAAATGTTGTCTCTGTACCTGCAATGGTGCAAACTGGAGTTGCAAGATTGCAGATAGAGTATACAGGACAACTAGACGAAGGGAAACGGGTGATGAGTGAGGACAGACAGGTAAGTAAATCAGTGAGACATAGCAGTGTGGATTCCACAGAGGAGAATGAGGCAGAGCAGTGCAGCATTTATGAGTGTTTGGAGTTGCAGTGTGAGTGGCCATCACCCAGTGTTAAAGGGAGCGCTAGTTTAGAAAGAAACCCAGAGGAGAAAAAGGGAGCCTGTACCGAAACCGGATTGGAAGGGAAATTTGACACGTGGACTGAGTTAGAAAAAAAACAAGAAGATAAAGAAGAAGAAATAAATGAAAGCCCCAGTTTGATTAGACAAGAATCAGTCCCAGTTGAACCGAACTCTGAATCAACTTCCCAACTCTCAGAAGCTGCTCAAGCTAAGGTGTCTTCTAGTAGCACCAAGCGGCACAATTCTAGGAGCGTTCATGTCAGTTTCCGGCCATCAACAGAGTCAATACAGTTCCACAACCCTCTTGAAAGTAAAGAGGCTCATTGGAAAGCCAGACTGCGCCGACTCAGTCACTTCCACACACACAGTCATTCAGCTGGGGAGAGAACGAGTAGATCTGGGTCAGGGGGGAAGCTGGCAGCAGAGGGTGCAGGTAAGTTTGTCTCTAGAACTGGAATTAGCCACAAAGTAGGGTCACAGGAGAGGTTTCTCTCTGGAACAGCGGCAGAAGGCTGTGGGACAGTAGCCACAGACGCCGGAAGTCTGGAAAACAAGTCTGGGACCAGAGCGGAAAAGGACAAGCAGTATTCTGGATCGTTTACAAAATCCAACCCGGGCTCTGAAATCAACTCAGAAGTCCTGTCAAGTAGCTCAGGTTCCTCGAGCGTGTCCACTGGAGTGCGTGGACGTCTGGGACGTTCCACCTTGCGATCTCGAGTCTCCCGCTCTCGCTCCCAGGAGCCTGGCAGCAGTATCTCTCGGCACCACCAGGGGGCTCTTCTTGGTGGCGTTTATAAGAGCGTTGTTTATGCTCTGTCCTCTAAACCTCGACCCAGAGGTCAGGGATCATCACAGGGTTCATCGCCACAGCGACAGAGTCGGGCTGCCATGGGCGACGCATCACTAAAGGATCTCTACTCCCATGTCCTGGGCTACTTTGGACGAAAGACGACAACGCCAGGTGAGGCGACGAACGAAGTGCTCATAGAGGACACACCTGTGGAAAGAAATGCTCCCCAGTGCATAAACACAAGCAGCTCTTTTCCTTTTTGGCTGTTTTTAACTGGTTTGTTATGATGGAATGATGTTTTTTTGGCTGAAACTCATCATCTTGCTGCTGGACTGAAACTCAGACCCCCTGTTGATGTGTTTCTTCTTGAACGTAGCCCCTCTTCCAGCCTGACTCCTTTTTGAGGACCCCACTTTCTTCCATATCCTTTCACTTGTTTCTGTAGGTCAGAGCTCCATCCCTCCTCCTCCTGTTTTCTCTTTAAGGGGTTTTGGGATTGTAACCTTTTCAACTCCTGCCAGTCTTCTACATCTCCCTTTCCTCGATTATTATTATTATTTTTGCATGCAGCCTCCTTGCGCTTCCTCCCTGGAGATGGGCTTGTCTTCAGTTTGAAAGAAGGAAACTACGATCTACTCAGGAGCACAACTGTCTGTGGAAAAAAAATATAATTTCGACCAAAAGAAAAGTAAAAAAAAAAAAAAAAAGCTATAAATGTTATCTTTAAGGAAGCTGCCAGACGCTTTGATGGATTTTCAAGCTTAAGAGCTTTATTTTCTGTTTCCTTATCATTGTTATTAAGACAAAATAATATGCAATATTATTGGTTATAAACATATTTCTGAAAGAGTATTAGGCCACGGTGCAAAAATGATTATTTTTTCTTTAATTCTGAGAAAAAAGTAAGAATTCATCGGTAATTCTGACTTTAACCTAAAAATTCTGAGAAAGTCCGAATTCTGAGCTTGTAATTCTGACTTTAATCTCAGAATTCAGACTTTTCTCAGAATTCGGCATTTAATCTCAGAATTTTTACTTTTTTCTCAGAATTATGACGTTAATCTCCGAATTCTGACTTTAATTTCAGAATTCTGAGGTTTTTTTCTTCTCAGAATTCTGTTTTTAATCTCAGAATTTTGACTTTTTCTCAAGATTTCTGACTTTAATCTCAGAATTTGTACTTTTTTCTCAGAATTTGGACTTAGAACTAAGGAAAAAAATTATTGCACCATTGCCCTAATCCTCTTCCGTACATATTCCTGTACTGTACTGTAGTTCATTCCCACTCCACTAGATTGCAGCATGAGACCTGTTTGTGTGTGGCAATAGGAAAAAGTTTTTGAGTGGATAAAAACAGTAAGCAGTTTACTGTAATAGTTATTTGCCTTATAATTGTCAAACATTTTCAAAATACTGTGTGGTTGTTGTTTTTTTATCATTGCAACTCGGTGCAACAGATCTCCAGTTGCACAAATATGTCCTAATTTGTTGTAAGAGCACTAAGATTCACCTGAATCTGTCTTGATGTGACATTTCTGGTCCAAAAGTGCTTTGTCGTCTTTTCTAACCAAATGCCAGTTGTGTGTTTAATCAATTTGGTTTTGGCACATCAATAATACAATAATATCCTGATATATTCTCTTACAGTCACATTCTTAGATAAATCTATATTGACAGAGTTCAGCTTTTTTGAATCTGGTCAGATTTACTTATTGTGATTTACCGGTAGCTTTTTGTAAAAAAATATAAACCAACTGCAATTTGCTGAAGAAAATTGTCCTTCCAGATGTGTGTTGAACTGTTAAACTCTTGACAATTTTTGTAACTTTTTCCCTAACTTTGTGGCTTTGTGGTTTAGAAATGTCATGGATTCATTAGAATAAGCTTGAGAACCAAATCTTTGATTAGAAAAGCCTTTTTTTTTAGCTGCAGATTGTTGCATATTTGCTTCCTGAGCTGCAGTTGAGACGTTTAGAACTTTCCCCGTCTTCAGCAGCCTTTGAGTTATCATAAGGGATTTTTATGGTCATCCCCAATCTCTATTTGTATACAAATAATTAAATATCTTTTTTTTATCTACGCATTTATTTAAACACAACAATTTGTGTCTGCTCTTGTCTGGCTTCTTTTGTAGTTGTCTTGCTTGATTTGGCTCTTTGTTGAGATTTTATGGCTGATCTGGAGAGCAACCTTTGAAATAAATTGAGGGTCGCTCAGCCATTGTATCTTTTCATTCTAGTGAGAAATATAAAGTGAATGGAAGCAATGCAACTCAAACCTTTTTGGCTTTATTGAATGCAATGATTTGAAATCTCCCAAATCCATATTTTGGTTCACAGTAATCGGTAAATGTTGAAAAAAAGAAATTCTGCCATTGTTTGGATAGCATTATAGAGCTTTAACCTGCATTTGTGAATGGTGCTGCAGACTGTGTTTACAGATGATTTGAGATTTGGTGCTGTCATAAAATTCAAAATTATTATTTTTTAAACACAATTTCTTAGTTTCAATATTTATTATGTGCATTATATTCCATTGCAAATCATTGCATTGTTTTTTTAATTTACAACAATCCAGTTTATTTGAAACTGTGGTTGTAATTGACTTTATATCAAATTAGCGATGGCAAATAACCATTACAGTTGAATACAGATGTACTTGCTCAGATCCGTGATAGTTAATGAAAGAACATATTTTAATAAGTCAAATATTTGTGTTTGATTTTGCAGAACCAGTCCAGTTAATGCTTGAGGACTAAAAAGAGAGACTTTATGTTTGCAGGGACTTGTGTGGACTGAATTTAGTTTCAGCTTTGTTACGCATTCGGTCTAAGCAGCAGCAGATGTAATGTTGAAGCTTCAGGGTATTGTGAACAAAGCTTGTTTTGTTCACAGTTAAATGGTTATGGTGTTTAAAAGCCAGCCTGATGGCAGCAATGTAAACAGTTTTATTTGTGTTCAATACCTTTAAGCTTTATTGAGCAAATTTCTTCCTGGTATTGAGCTGGAGGCAACCAAGCTGTCTGCTGCACAGCCACGGATTCAGGACTAGAAATTAGCTGGTCAACAATTAGGACAGTCGATTTACGGTACTTCAGCCTCTTTTGCATTATCATACTTAATAAAGCCACTCTGATCGCTGCATCAAAACTAACAATAAATATAAACAGAACTGCACTAAAATAGATTTCTGGTTTGCTGCTTGGCTAGTTCTAACAACGTTTAACACTCTTGCTTTTTGTGCATGAAATGAATTTATTCCTGCATTGCTTCTCTGGCTTGGAATGTGCCTGCTGTGTCTTATTTTATTTTTATAAATGTATTTACTGAATGACTTTTAAGTTTAAAAGTACATTCACATTAGGACTGCTCTTACAATTGAGATTAATTAGTTTGATTTTATGTCATGATTATTGTGATGTTTATAGTCAAACATTTATGAGTCAGCAGCTGTTTATAAATACATGGGCTAATAATGTTTGATAGTGTTGGGGATAACAGTATCAATAATAAAATATGTTCAGAGTTAATCAGCAGCTAATGCAAATCAAGTGTGCACAAGTGTTTAGGCTAAATTTGCCAGTGGCTCTTAATTTCTCACAATCCTGTATTTGTGTACCGGTAAGTATTCTTGTCTCTTAGATATGTCTGAAAGAGTGTTTGCTTGTTCGTGTGTGTGTGTGTGTGTAGTCAACAAAGAAGAGGTGGTTCAGAAGGCCCGTCCGGTCTCCAGTGACGTTGGAAGCAGCAACCCAAACTTCTCTGACCTCATGGATGAGTTCATTCAGGAGAGACTGAGATCCAAAGGGACAGTGGTCAGTACGTCACAGTCACAAATCCATTATTAAAGGTCACAAATCCATTATTAAAGGTCACAAATCATCAAATTTGTTCTCGTCTGACGTGCAGGGCCGTCGAGGCAGCAGCCCCATAAGTTTGGAGGTTCCCAGAGACCTGCCAGAGCTCCTGGAGGCTGGTCAGGGTCCGGGGTCACGACCGGGTGATGACCATCGGCCTGCTGATGATGGGGTACCCTCTGAGTGGACGTCACCTGCCAGCGCGAGCGGTTCTGATGTCGTCAGCTCCGACAGCCAATCAGACTCCTTTAATGCCTTTCAGTACTCGGCCTGCAAATTTGACAGTAAGTACCGGTAACTGAATATAATTTTCTAACGCACTCATAATGGGACCTTTCAACAGTAAATATGTATTTATTTCAATTTGAATAAAACTGCTATATGTACTAATTTTATTTATTTTTAAAAGAAATTGCACGTTTTTTTACTCACAGGATTTCTAAAGTACTGGTAGGTGGAACTGCAGGTTAAGTAGAAAAATACTCAAAATCTGATCCGTTTTCTCAAGGATTTATTTAATTATCAGAATTCTTAAAATGCTTTCACACACACACAAAAAAACAAACACATTTTTTCGTGACTAACAAAGATCCGCAAACGAGCTCTCTTGACTTTTTAAACTCCGTTTTAAAACCTCAGACAATTTTCTGCCGTTTTTAGTTGTAGCTAATTCTGCTTAGGTGTGGTTTGACTTTGAGGTACCGTAATTGTGTTTGATCTGTGTGTGAGTTTTTGTTGTTTGTGTAATTTCATGTGTAACTCTGATGTATAGCATGCATCTAACACCTTACAGACATCTGCTTATATCTACCACATGCTTGAAATGATGAAACAGCAACATGTTTGTGAGAGCTTCTTGTAGGAATATTAACAAAAACAAGATACATTTTTTTTTCTAAAATGCTCTGGTGCATCAGGCTTGTTTACATTAAAAAAAGCATGTTCATCATTTATTACAGAATAAATACATTCTAGGACTAAGATGTCTTTTGTAGGTTCAATTTTTAAAGACTCTATTAAATCAATTCTGATATTCAAATATTTTTTATTTATACTATTTTTAATACAAATGGTTAGTTCATTTGTAATTCAAAAAGTCATTTTATTTGTATTTTAAAATTTATTTTACTGTCTAATGTTCTGCGGTGTGATTCCAAAATTACTCACCTTTTAAGATTTGAAATTTGGAAGCAAAAATCACTCTGTGAGCCAGTATGTGGGGACTTACATTTTTAATTTATTGCTTTAATTTGTTACATTAAGTCTTTCATAGTTTGGCGTTTAAATTTAGATATTTTGAGGAAACAAAGATAAAATATACACTGTAGAACAGAACAGAAGAAAGTAGGATAATGGTTTGTCAGCTTTGTTTTGGAGCTTCAAGTTTGCAGCAGGTTTTAATTGAGAACATTCAGCACGTCACCAGATTTATTTATTTTTTAAATTAATATTTTAACAAGGCAGCTGCCTTTGAGTTTGATAAATAAAACCATAAAGTGTGAAAAACCACAGTAACTTGAGTGGCCGTGTGAAGCTGTTTTCCACAACAAAGTTAATCTCTAAAGAAACTATCAAATCTTAAAAATTGGGGTCTTAACCCAAAAGGACAGGGTAGAAGAAATTTTACATTTAATAAAACAAATTGTTGAATTTTTTACACTCTGATGATCAAGCTTTCTGTTTGCATTTTTGTTTTTAGACACATGAAGAAACAGTTTTTGCTACACACTAAATCAGAGGAAGTGACGATCAGCCAAAAGAAATAGAAGCTTGGCTCATTAAAAAACAAAGCGGGAAAAAATGCCTTTAAAAAGACATAAATTATTTATTCATCCTGTTGAAGTTGGAGAAAATGGTAATACAGATAAACAGGTGGAAAAAAATCAAACTAAAATACTTCTCATGGTTTATTCGTAGATTCCAGTGGTTTGGTTTCGCATCAAAAATTCAACATAAAACAGAGCACAATTTATTGCTAAGTGCTTAACAAGACCCTACTGAAAATTATAAGAATTACCATTTTAGGAGTGGGATATACTGTAAGTGCTTTTGGACCCTCGTGAAGATTCAAAGAATTGCAGTATTCAGCCCAAGATTTGATGCGAAAAATAAATTTCATAGCTTAAATTCTAATATGCATTTTTTTGTACTTGTTTTTTGTTGTTATAGATTTTGCTTTTAGTTCAGATCCATGTGGAGGAGGAGTTGGGTCTGGAGGAGGTGAGCGAGGCAGCTCCATGGACCAGGACAGTCTGGGTGGAGGTTTGGCCTCTGACGAACACGAAGTAGCCAGTTTGACGACGCTTCACATCGACTCTGAGACCAGCAGCCTCAGCCACACAGTCACTGTTACTGGTATGTACACATCAACAAAATGATACCAATCTTCAGAGATTGTCCTCGTAAAACACCAATTTTTTAAAAAAAATTTTATACAACAAGTATAAAGAGGAGAAAAAAAGGATCCAGAGTTTTTAAAAAAAATGTCTTTGTCCAATTGTTTTCTATCCTCTGTGTGCTTTCTTGGTTAGGTTCTGAAAGTGCCTCACCTATGCATTCCCTTGGGGGCTCCCGTTCCCAGACGCCTTCCCCTGCCACACTTACCGCCGAGCACATGGATCACACACACTCCCATTCGCACACACACTTGCAGCTGGACCAGAAACTCCACAACTCTGTCCTGCAGACCCCTGAAGATCTGGGTAATACGCTTGCATACATTTATAAACATGTTTTCGAATAATATTTATTTCCACACAGAAAATTAACCATTTTATATATAAAAAAATAAAGCGATCTGGGAAACCACACAAATGGTTCTTACTTGGGATTCAGCTTTTAGCGATGCAAGAATCCCTGATTGATTTTTTGATTGCTTCTAGAAACAAGCGAGTTCCCCACTGAGGACTGCAGTGTGATGGCAGGCGGCTCTCTAACTGGATGGCATGCAGATGTTGCCACAGTTATGTGGAGGAGGATGCTGGGTATCCTGGGAGATGTTAATGGCATCAAGGACCCAGAAATCCACGCTCAGGTCTTTGACTATTTGTGTGAACTGTGGCAAAACCTGGCCAAGGTGAGAACTGAGAAACAACTATTTAACTCCATTTTTTTTTTTGCGGGATTGAATAGTAAAACTTGTTTGTTTTTTCAGATTAGAGATAACTTGGGCATTTCTCTGGACAACCAGTCGTCTCCCCCACCACCTGTTCTGATCCCTCCTCTCAGAATCCTCACCCCATGGCTCTTTAAGGTTAGTGTGAACCAGAAGTCACTAGAATTCATCGTCTTTAAATTCCCAGATTAAATACTAATGGAAACTGTTCATCAAACAGTGCGGAAATACAAACCTCTTCATGTGTACGCTCTGTTTTTGTCCTCTATCTTGTTTAAGGCCACCATGTTGACGGAGCGTTATAAGCAGGGGAAGCTTCATGCCTACAAACTCATCTGCAGGATCATGAAGAGACGGCAAGATGTTTCCCCAAACACAGACTTCCTTACACACTTCTACAACATCATGCACCAAGGACTGCTGCACCAAGACCAGGTTTGTGTGTTTGATTATAAATATCATCAATGACAGCTTTGACAACATTGATATTTTAACTACACAAAAGAAAAGTAGGTCCAATAGTGTCTCGATTATTGCGAGGGGTTACTTTCCAGTCACATAAGTGAAAAACCGCAAAGTAGGAACGCTATATTTATTTTAGTATTAATATATATTTTAAGGCTTTAGAAACCCTTCCCACACTCTTGCAATGTTCTAAACTCTTAAACCTATGTAATTTTAACAACATACGTGTACGTACTGCACTGTAGCTGCTGCAAATTTTATATAGGTACTAACCAGCCTTGGTTCAGTTCTGATCGGCTCTCTACAGCCGTTGAGCACCAAGATGCTTTTGGAGAGAGCCGGACCTTCGGAGAGCCAGTACAAAACCACACAATGGTCCCAATCGAGTCCAAATAATCAAGGGGGATCTGGAAGAAAAAAGTCCCTGTGAGCTCTGGAGAAGACACTGGACCTCCAAGCAACGCCTCCCCACTTTAGAGGCCTCATGGACCGGCAAGCAGCACTCAGCTTGACCGATGAGGCTGGACGTCCGACCGGTTGTGGTCCAATTCCTGGTTGGTTCTGTGTGGCTCTCTGCATCCACTGAGCACTGATGTCACTATAAATACGGACCAAACTTTTTCGGCTCGCATCAAAACTTTCCCTCGGTTCCAGCAGAAAGCAACAATGTTGGCTTCTGGGTAATGTAGTTCTTTTGGACAGGCGATACCGTGTAGGTTTATTGAGAGAAAACTACAAAATGTGTAGTATTTATTTATTTTTTGTTAACTTTTTACTGTATCCCGTACTTTCCCAATCCTGTGAATCATATTAAAGTTGACAGTCGTGTGTCATGTTAAATCTTTTTATTTTTTGGTTGTGTACAATCTTAAAGGCTCCGGCAGAGCTCTGCGTAAGGCAGTACGCCGCTGTACGCCGTACGTACGCAGAGGCACAAGCGTAGCCCCGCAGGGCACGAACGCGCAAAGCTCAAATTTTACGACCGCGTACGCGATGCGCGTTGTCTCACAATAAACTGCCCGGCGCCGGACTGTTTTGTATGAGACACAAATGAATTAAATTCCCCTTCTTCATCGCTAATCTGGACTTTTCTTTTGTTTGTTTTTTTGCCAAAAGTCAAGTAATCGCTTCCTCCTCCGTTCACTCCATGACTGAAATGAATGAATTTGTCACCAGCGAATTAAACTCATGTCCTACGTGGCTGCAGGAGGTTCTATATATTTCCTGGTAGGCTGCAGGACCAGCGCTCCCTGTTTTTATTTTTATTTTTTAGAACTTTTTATTAACATATAAAGTTTAGAAACACCGCAGCGGCTGCAGCCAGCTCATGCCTTTTTTTTGTCTCCCACCCGACCTGTCAATCAATTCAGTAGGCGTGTCATCAAATGACCAATCAGCAACCTCAGTTTGTCCAGTAGGTAAACGCTCTGCGCGCAACTGCTCAAATTACGACAAGAATTTGGAGCGAAAACAAATGCAGAGCTGTGCCTGTGAACGCGTGCGCACACAACACGTGCGTAGAGCGGCGTACAGGCCGTACGCAGAGCTCTGCCGGAGCCTTGAGGAGACAGACAGAGAGCGTCGTCGTTTTCATAGCATCCTAGGAGGAGTTGAGATAGTTCGCCTTCAAGGTCAGGTCCAGGTCCACAGTTTGGGTCAGGCAGAACTCGTAAATTGTCATTTCTGCCTTTTAAAGTCTCGCTAGAGCATTCTCTGATGGTGACTCCAAACAACCGAATTGATTATTTATTGTGTATTATTTATGTATAGCTTATACACTACCTGGATTATAAAGTACCCAAACTGAAATTCTTGTACTTGTACACAGTCTGAAAAAACATTAGTATTGGGATATCTCTATGTACCACTGAATAACTTTTGGAGTCAACACAATTCGATGCAGCCAGCACATCTAACTGACCTTAGCAAACATAAACTGTTTCTAACTCAGTTCATTCTACAGATATTAAACTACATTTGGTAAGACAATAGCTGAGAGTCATCCCCAAAACATGCTCCGAGTGCTAACAGATCGCACAAGAACTTTGTTTAAAATTTGGGCAAGGAATTTGATTTACTCCAAAGGATCTTCCACTTTGATAATGCAATTTGTGTTTAACCCCACTGCTACATCCTGCAAAACCTAAAAGTACAACCTATAGTCCCCCTTTGAAAACCTGAAAGGCTACTAGAGCAGGTTCAATACATTTTCCATCTGTTTATAAAGATTTGATAAACGATTATTCCATAAAATTATATTGTTTAACAGCAACACAGATGGCTGACTGACCATGCTTCCTTCCTTTCCAAATCAGAATGTTTATTTTTACTTTTAAACTTTACATTTTCTTTTTATTGTTTTATTTTATTTTTATTATAATTGTTTTTAATTTTTTTCTCAGGTTTTTGTTGGCAAGTTGTTAGAGTTAAAAACACAATCTTTGTTACCAAATGCACAGGAAACATGTTTACCTATGCAATGAAATTATTTTTTGCTGCCCACAAATAACATAAAAACAAGTGCCTGAAATAAGTAAATGAATAGATAAAATGTACATAATAAATGCAATGTACAATATTCTGTATGAACGTGCAGAAATGTGACTTTGGATAAAAACTGCTGCAATTACTTTGCTACAACCTGACTATATTCCGTTGCTGCCTAAACCTCACTCGCAAGATCCTTCCATCC
>JARVJN010000861.1:18103479-18114167 GCA_031763805.1 Argolebias nigripinnis | reverse complement strand
AACGGCACACAACAAATCTCTCTTGTTGTGCCAGTAGCTCGCAGATAATTTACCTTTTGTGTCTTTTACATGGTCTAATTCTAGAAGCTACCGCTAAAAACAACTGCAGTGGACCTGAACCGGAAGTGCAGTGTATGTACTACATTTTAACGGAAATACGTCACCACTACCCGTGGCATACAGCCTATTGAATGAAGCCTCCCACCAGAAACAGTTTTGATTCTGTACAGCGCATCGGAACTGCTGTACATGCACAGAACCGGGCGCAGCCTGCATTTTCCTTCAGTCCAGCCTCAAACACCTGTGGGTTACAGAATCGAGTCCACTTACTACACCGAAACAGCCACAGAAAAAAAGAGATGTCTGTCTCCAAAGCTGACAAGTAACCCTCGGGACATTCTCAACTTCTGAGACCATCTCCTGGACCCAGTCGTCTTCTTACTGGTATCTATTTGTAGGAGCTGATTTGAGTTGGTTTACAACTAGGTTGGACAATTACTTCTGGTGATTTCATGGGGCCTTCAAGATAGAAACAGGCCATTCAACAAACCTGTGATAAGTTTCCAACTCAA
Source organism: Argolebias nigripinnis (assembly GCA_031763805.1). Lineage (NCBI taxonomy): Eukaryota > Metazoa > Chordata > Actinopteri > Cyprinodontiformes > Rivulidae > Argolebias > Argolebias nigripinnis. The sequence continues at coordinate 18,113,595 of JARVJN010000861.1, read as the reverse complement.
TTTAATTTAGTTAACTTCTGTTCAATTCAATTTTCAATTCAAATGATTTATATAGCACCAAATCACAATAGAAGTAATCTCAGGGCACTAAACAGAAACATCCATATATTTAAACAAAAGTCAATTAGTAAAGTTCTCTAACTAAGGACGCAGCAGATTGAGGTGAATCTTCATTTTGTCACAGTCTCCCATCCTGAACAAGCACAAAGCAGACAGTGGAAAGGAAAAACTCCCTATTAACAGGAAGAAACCTCCATCAGAACCAGGCTCAGGATGAGTGCCCATCTACTTTAACAAGTTTGAGAGAACAGGAAGTAGAAACAGACAAACACAGAATGACCGGTTGAGGTGTACTTTCTATAGGAGGAAAGACACCAAAAAAAATGTTGGCAGCCCCACGTCTCAGTGGTTAGCACTGTTGCCTCACAGCAAGAAGGTCCTTGGTTCAATTCCCGGGATTTGGGGGTCTTTCAGTGTGGAGTTTGCATGTTCTTCTGTGCTTGCGTGGGTTTTCTCCAGGTACTCCAGTTTCCTCCCACAGACCCAAAACATGCATGTTAGGCTGCCTTCAGGCACCGGCCTCCCTTGTAAAAGAGATCTGTGATTTCAATGGAATTTGCCTGGTTAAATAAAGGTTAATAAATAAATAATGTCTATTTTTATTTACATTTGCTTTGGCTTTAAATAAGAATTTTACGTTGAGGTTTTACTTCATTTTAAGAAAACGTGTCTCAAAGTTCATATCTCAAATTATCTTGTAGTTGTTCATTGTGTTGTTGTTGTTTACAAACTGCATATCCATTTCTGTTCCGCCCCGTGTGTTAAAAACATGTTCTCAGGTAATTCTGGTTGTTTCCTCGTATCTGAAGGTTCATTTCTGTTTGTTGGTGTTTCAGCATCGTTGCGGAGCATGCAGGAGGAGTACCAGAGGAAAGCTCTGGGAGCCTTCCAGAGGTTCGGATTGGATGCGTTCATTCACGACCTGCGATCTTTGAAGTTCCGTCTGAAGTTCATGAGACTTGTGTTTCTCCTCTCGTCTGCAGAGCTCAGAGTCTGACTCCCACTGACCATCTCGCTGCTTTCTACCTGGCTCTGCAGCTTGCTGTCTCCAGACAGGTGACACAACAAAGAATTAAACTCAAGACATCCACGAGTTGCTTCTCTTTGATGGGACACGTTGTGTTTTGTCCCGGCTTTAGTGAAAACCTGTAGTTTGCATGTGTGTTTGTGTGTAGATCCCCGAGGCGTTAGGTTATGTCCGACAGGCGCTGCAGCTCCAAGGAGACGACGTCCACTCCCTCCACCTGCTGGCGCTGCTTCTCTCCGCTCAGAAACACTACCACGACGCCCTGAACATCATCGAGATGGCTCTGTCCGAGTATCCAGAGAACTTCAAGTGAGGCACACAGGATTTTACGTCTTTATTTAACCAAACCAAGCGGCAGAAGATGATCTCACCGTGTGTGTTGTGTAGCCTGCTGTACACCAAGGTGAAGCTGGAGGCCATGTGTAGAGGACCAGAAGAAGCTCTGCTCACCTGTAAGCACATGCTGCAGATCTGGAAAAGCTTCTACAACCTCACAAACCCCAGGTGCGCTCAGGTGCTCTCCAAACACAAATTCAACTCCATTTTCACAAACACTAACTCAGATTTCAGCGTCTGGCAGCAGCGGAAGCTTCTTAAGTCGTAAAGACCTCTAAATGAACGGACTGTGTATAAATCGTTTCTGAATTCATCCGTGACTATTTTATTTATAATGTACATATGTGGGTGGGGTGTAATGTTCTACACATGTCTTCAAATAACTTTTTCCACCTTAACAAAGGGATCAGTGAGCGACTAAAGGCTCAGCCTGTTTTAGTTGGACTTGTTTGGCGAGTCGCACCAGAGCTCTTTGTGCTGTGTGCGTCACGTTGTTGTGTTTGTGTGGCAGTGATTCGGGGCGTGGCAGCAGCCTGCTGGACAGAGCCATCGCAGACAGACGGCAGCTCAACGCCATGACTCTGCCGGACTTCAGTGACCCCGAGACCGGTAGGGAATCAAAAACTGGACCACAAATGACCCCCGAATCATTCATACACACGTCTGCTCTATTTTTTCCCCCTCATTTCTTGATTAATTTGACTTTTTTTCTGTTTTACTTCCTGTTTTAGTCTCAGGCTCCTCCTCCTCCCTCTCTGGTTTCGAACCGGTCTCCCCCACCTCGCCGTCCGCCGTGTCCTCCCTCTCCTCTCCGCTGTCCTCCCCGTCATCTCCCTCCTTTACTTCCCAACCTCCTACTATTCCCTCTCCAACCTGGAACACTTCTTCCCTCCCGTCTCCTCCCCCACCTCCTCCTCTTCCTCCTCCACCCATCAAGACCAGGACTCAGACATTTTGCAACCACGCCGTTCTGCGTCAGCCCCCCAACCGTAATCTGCCTTTGTGCACTCTCAGTCTGTAGCATGGTGTGGAGAGTGACCTGGAACCGCTCCGGGGGGTGGATTTGCATGTTTAACGCTGTAGCTCAAGCTAATCCCGCCCATGCGTTCATACAAATTGATTAAAATGATTAACATTTACTGTATTCAGGCGTAAAATCTATAAACTGTTTCTGGACCCCATAAAATAATTTGTCTCTTCATCATCAAATCTCTTTGCACTTTATTAGTACGACGTGGAAGCTCCTTTGTGTGATCGAATCAAAAAGTGCTCTGTTGTTGAAATTTATCATTTTTGTAGCAACACATTTGATCCTTTTTGCCATCACATGGTAATTCACTTATAATTTGTCTTCTTTAAACAACGTTGCGGTAAAATTAGAAGGTTTTATGCTGATTTTAGACAAAAATACTTTTTATTTTTCCTCTATGTTGTGTAAGCTGAACTGTGCAGCAATACAAATATCACATTTTATGTATTAATTAGTTTTATCAAAATGTTCCTATTTTTTTAGCTCTTTATTTGCCGTCTCAGCTCAAATTCAGAAACTAATCACCTGCAGTGTTTTGTTAAAGTGTGCCACTTCTATTTCGTGTCACTGACCTGCATAAAGAGGTTTTTGAAGCAAGTTAGATTTATTTGAGCTGATCCAAATCATCCCTTCAGGATTTGAGTTTGTGTCGCATCAGTCGGGGCTCAGATTTACAGAACCGCTCGGTTCGTTCTGGTAGTTTTTATCCTTACAATATGTCAGCTAAGGACACTTTCAGAATGGTTTACTGTAAATCAGATCTGCAGGTATTGAAGAACCCTTGAACTTTGAACCTTTGAACATCCAACCTTCTGCTAGCAGGAAACACTGGATCAATCATCCACTCTCGGCTCGTGATCGGTCTCGTTCGTTAGGTCAAAATCTGTACTGTAATTACAACAAAGTGCAATAAAGACGTTGCGTTAATATTACACTAAACCCTCTGTTGCTAAGTAATGTAATAACAAAGGGTCTGATTGTGAAGCAGCTGCATGTTTGATGCAACGGGAGGAAGCTTAGCCACCTAATCAGACTGCTTAAAGCTGAAGCTTTGAGCCTTTTAACAAACAAAGTTTTCATTTCTCGCCCATTTCTATCTCAGAGATTACACAACAGTCTGATTAGTAATAAGTTCTTAACTAATCAGTCGCTTTGTGCTTTTGAGAAGTGGTTTGTGACATTTTGTCCAAGAGTAAATCTTGAATTGGCTCAACTTTTGTTCACCTGAAGTGTGTTAGCATCTCTCGACACACACCTCTGTGCTCTACGTCTGTTGAGCTCTTGCTCAGTTTTCTTCTTTTAAACCTCAGAGTACGATGAGCGTTGGTTGTAAATGTACGCTTCCCTGTTTTTCTGAGTTTAGCCTGCACCCCCTCAACTAGTTTCAGTGATCTAAAGGGGAACTGAGCAAATCAGAATTCTTCTTGCGAGTTTCTAAATCTAAATTTGTCATCAAGCTTTCACAGTAACCGTCCGTCCCACTCTTCATCGCCCAACCTACACTTCTGCTCTGTTCTTGGTGTCAAGCAATCCTTCAAGCTGTTTCTGAAGGATCCACGTTCATGATGGGAGTTTCAAATGTTCAGATCTTGTGATTTGATAGAAGCAATAATTTGAACCGCAGATGGTTTATCTCTTTACACTGAAGTTTTGATGTTACAGTTAAGACTCACATAGGCCCACTCGTATTTAAAAGGCTACTTCAAGCGATCTTTTGACTCAAATTTAAAATTCAGACACAAGCGTAGTTTTTATTTTATGGCCACGCTTTGAACCTTCTATCACTAAGTCCACAACAATAAAAGCAGTGACTTCCAAACTTTTTAGCTACTGAAACATCAAACTTTGATAAATTGTTGTTAAATTCTAATAGTACTATTAAAAAAAGCACAACGATCACATCCATATTGCTATTTTATTACATTTGCAACAACTTTTTTTATTTCTTTGTGACAAATATGATGAAAATTTACCATGAATTGGTTTTTTAAATGTAAATTAACATCTGCAGATCATCTTTGGAACACAAATTGGTGTTGGGTGATCCACAACCACAAACTCTGAGAGCTGGTTAACTCACTAAACTAATTGGAAAATGGCAAAGAAGAACTTGTTATAACAGATTAAAACTTTAATATTGAATATGTAATAAAACATGTTTACAGTTTTAAGTTTACAGATTTTCATAAAAACTAGTTGCTGCCATGTTTCCTCCTTTACCTTCACATGTTTCCTGTTTTTCTAACCGCTCCAAATATTTATTTCCCTGTGAAATTTTTCATTTCAGACTTTTATTTATTTATTTATTTATTTATTTAGTTGTTTTATTTCAACGTTGCGTTGTCCGTTTGTGTTTTCATCTCCTCTGAAAGTGTTTTTAGTTACCGGTAAATATGAGACGATTTCTCCAAACATTTACTGAAGTCCGTCTCCAGCTTGGCAGCATTTTTGTGGCTATTTTTCATTAGAAATATAAATAAATTTTCCTCTCGTCAGTTAAAATAATGTGCGTAAATCTAAAATAGAAGTCAACCTTTTTATTGTAGTTGTGAACTAACAAAGTAGCAGAGAAATGCTATCCTCTTTACGTTCGTTAAGGATTATATGTAACTTCAGCTGCTTAGAGAACATTTATTTATTTATTTATTAAGGCTGTGTGATATGATGTGGGTTAAAGAGTTTCTGTAAATAGTTTTATGATTTTTCATTTTTAAAAGTGGGTTTCTTCTGTTTTTCCTCTTTCGGTCGTTAACAATCATCTTTTTTCCCATCCTTCCGTTTTGTATTTTTTCTTTCCAAGGCGGCCTTCAGGACGCTAACACTCTTGGTTTTTCCTCCATATTTTCTGTTTGTAAGTAGCCATCTAACCTCCTTCTTCCATCCACCCCTCTTCGTTCATTGCTTACCTCACTTTTACCTCATTTTTCCTCAAGCACTTCATGGATAAAAGTTTTATTTTCCTACTTTACCACGATGTTTGCAGCCACTTTCAGGAAGGAAATGGGGATACAGTGGAAGTTCTTTGCGTTTTGTCACTTTGAAATGCACAAATTCACCTAAAAGACGAGCGTTTGAAGCGTTCCAGAAGCTGTGCAGGTTGTTTTTTTAATACAATAAAAAGGAAGTTTAGCACAGTGTTAAGAAAAAATATAATTTCCAGTAAGTTTTTCTTTAAAAGCTGTAAAATGATTTAAGTAAAACAAGAAACAGCTTCCTGGTTGTGAGTCTCTGACACGTGACTTAAATTCTCACAAATATTATCTATGAACACAACACTGATCACTAGTCATCTTTGAATATGTCACGGCTGATCTGTGACGATAGACTGATGATAAAACCACAGAGGAGGGGAATGAATCATGGCTCAGTGGACGGATTTATCTCAAGATCATTTTATTCTATCAAAGTAATAACATCTCTTTAAATATGTTGCTTTAATTTTTATTGACTTTTAGTAAATAAATAATCTGCAAATATGAAGTTCTGGAGCTGAGGGGAAACGCATGCACTCAATTTTTAAGTGAAGTCTGTTTTTAAAAGGTGTAAAATTGAATTTGTCCACTTTTTTTTTTTTTTTTGCATATGAGTTAAAAATTACTTCATGTTGGTCATTTTACAAATCTACTGCTAAAGGACTAAATCTGCATTTTTAAAACTGTTTTTGCAAAGATGGTTGCATTTTTTTAAAACCTACCCGGTAATATTTAAGATTAGTATCCCCAACTACCTTTCTTGATGACCCCAACCTATAGATCCTCTCATAATACAAATGCACATAACAATCATATCTTTAAATTAGAAAAAAAATGTGCTGGAATATACAAAATCTAAACAAACATATGAATAAAATGGTAGAAAAATGTTTTAAAACATAATTTTTAGGGTTTCTCCTTTTATCAAAGATAAAAATCTGATTTTCTTTAAAGAAAAAAGAAAACGAGGTCAAGCAGAAACCCGATTCTTAGATTTATTATGAACATAGAGTAGTGCACAAAAGTTTTTAAACCTGCCCTTATTTTGTTTTATTTGCCTCATAAATATTAGACTTAAAAAAAAAAAATAAACAAATGAGGGATAAGCTAAAATATGCTGGTGCATCACAACTTTTTATTTAATTTGACTCTAAATTAGAAAATATCTTCACAAAGCAACCATCATATTGCATTAAATAACACCTATATGAAGAAGAAGAAGAAAAAAAAAAAGCTTTTCTGTAACAGCTGCTGCTGCTGTCTCCACCCAAACTGGCTTTAAATATTTGTGATGACTAAATGAGACATCCTTGTTTCATTCGCCCCAACCCTTTATCAGAAACAATCTCTTCCTTTTTATTCTTTCTCCCGTAGGCATCCTGAGCTTTAAAATAGTTTTATTTTATAATATTTTTTGTCTTTTACATGTGGATAACTAAATCCAAACAAAAAAAAGGAGAAAAAGTAGAGGTGGAAAGTATTTAAGCAGCTCAAAACAGGATGTCTGACTAAAGTAATCATTTAACTTTTTTTGGACTCCATAATAATCAGACATGCTGTCCACGTTCTGTTAGCCACTTTTGCATGAGTGTTTTGACTTGGTTGATCCAGCACGTTAACAGTGTTTATTGCTGTGAGATGCCTTTCACTGCAGCCTAACGCCGCACACGTTGTTTTTATTAAAGTTATGGTGTTCATTGAGCTTTGCTGCTGGCTTTAACCCTCATAAAACACGTCTGTTTAACACCGCTGCAGAAAATCGGACGATCTGGGCAACAGCACGAGCGTAACGGTGTGATTTTTCATCCTGCAGGTTCTGTTCACGCCACATCCATCGCAGCCAGTCGAGTGGAGCAGGCTCTGTCGGAGGTCGCCTCCTCCCTGCAGAGCAGCGCCCCCAAACATGGACCCATGCACCCCTGGATGACGCTGGCTCAGATCTGGCTTCACGCAGGTGAAAAAAAGCATAATCAGCTTTATTGTCATTGCACCGAAGCACAACGAAATTACATTTCAGTACAGCCCGTCTGAGAAAAACATAAACAGACATTAGGAGACAGAGGTGTCTGAGGTCGTGGCCTCGTGGGAGGCGCTGCCCTTTTCATTTAGATAAGGAAAATAGAAACACAAGGGAAGGGGGGTATAAAAGAAGAAAAAAAACGTCATATTTCACGCTGTGTCCTAGATGGGGCACAATGTGGAAGTTGGAGAAGGAAAAAAAAAACTCAGCACAGAAACAGCAACTGATGACATCATGGGATTAACCTGCCTAAATAAAGGTTGAATGAATACATTTACGCATGAGGAAGGCCGATGAAGGCGGTGAGTTGTCTGTGGACACTGCCAGATATGTAGTTCCATAGTCCTGATAAGAGACGGTGCAGTGTCTATCAGCCAGCTCAGCTCTGACACAGGTCCACAGATGTCCTCGGGAAGGGAGCAGGTATGGGAGTAGAGTTATTCTTATGTGAACAAGTTATTCTTGTTCACACAACATCCAGGAGCGTTTGGGATAGTTTGCTAATTCAAAGCCGACATGGGGGATCCAGATTCAGATAACAACAGTTATTTCGTGTCAGGCCGACTCTGTTTGATTCCTGTCTGCCTGATACAGTAGTTCTACTGGTACGTCTCAATGGAGACTCCAAACAGCCACATTTTGTGTTCAGCATTGCTGGTCCAAGCTTGTAGCTTCTCCAAGGTTGATTCCTTCCCGCCAGCGAGTTTCATGAGCCGCAAGTGTCCTGCGATTCTCAGAAATCGCGTCCAGCGTATGGCTCAGCTCACACAGCCTTTGAGTCTGAGTGTATAAGCATCTTATCTGAGAGTTTGACGCGTTAATATCACATTTTGTGACACATCTAAACCGTCTTCTGGTGGTTTGAATAAGACATCTTCATATTTGAGTTTTATTCAAAATAATTAGCGTCCCATTGTTGCCACGTCTCTGCCTCAGTTCCTGCAGCTGCCTGATTCATTGTGTGCTGCAGTTCGTCTGGTTTTACAAACGTGAAGGTCAAAACTCTTCAGCTTCCAAGAAAAAGAATGTTGCAGAAAAATGTTGAAATATTTGTCGTTTATATTTCGAACACTCTGGTTTTGACCTTCGAATATTTGAAATTAGAAAAATGGGAGGGGGGGGGAAGTATTTAATATTTGAGGTGCTTGGTTTTAGCTGTATACACATCTTTTTATAACATAATACAAAACATTCAGATAAAAGTACTTTTATGCTTCTTATTTAAGGTTCAGTGAAGTCCGGTGAAGACAACTGAATTTTCTACTAAAATATAAATGTGAAATGTTTTCCCGACAGGATTCATGAATGTTAAAGCTAACAGAGTCTTTATTTTTTGACACGTTGATAATTATTTAAGATTACCTGATAATTCCTCAACATGAGCATCTCCCTTATGGACAAACAAATGCCAAACAATAGATTACAGCACATAAAGTTAGAATAAACCATGCGAGAGACTGTAACATTTTTTTTTCTTGTCTTGTGTGTGTCTGTTAGCATAATGTCTACTCTGGATGGATTTTAACTAAACTTTTAGAGCGTAATCATTAGATGTACAGCTACAACTGATTAACGTTGAAAGTTAACCCAATTCAAAATGGCTTCCACATATAACAGAAAATGGCTACAACTCCATTAGTTTGACAGATAAGCTAAAATGTGTACGGTAGTAGCTGAGAGTCCTCCTGAACTCATACTTGAAGCTTACAGGGGATCTCACAATAATGGGAACCTCAGATTCTGTGTTTCCTCAGAGCACTCTGGTTAGATATACGCGCATTAGATTTCCCTCTCAGCTCTGTGGAGCCGTGGTTCTTCTTTCCGCATCAGCAGCAGACGAGCGTAAACGGAGCGGAGAGAGAGAGAGCGCATAAACAGATGCAAGGCGGCGCACGTAAACACACACGGACAGAGGCCGATTGTGCTGCTGTTTATCTGCGCAGCTGCTTCCTCTCGCCGGGCAGTCATTTCCAGCTTGGCGACACAGCTAATGTAATCAGCAAATTAAAGAGGACAAACAGAGGGAGCGCTCATTTCCTCTGCCTCCTTCGTGGACTCAGACGCAATGAAAGCTTTAGATGGGTTAGTTGGAAAACGCTCATCTGGTTGATCCTGATTTGTTTGTTTTAATTCCGTCTCTGTTTTGTGGTCAAAAATGCCCAGGACACGGTGGAGCATGTGTTTGTGGAGCGTCAGTCCACTTGCTTTTGTAGAAAACGAGGGCTGAGTTCTACGAGACCTTTCATCCGCCACCTGTCACGATGGAGTTTTACATAAAGGTCTTCTCGTCATGCTAACAGACAAAGTTATAAGTCGTTCTGGTCAAACCTTGTAAATTACCTTATGATCATGCTCAGAGCATGTGTTGAGGATGACTCTCGGCTACTACCATGCCAAAATCTGCTCCAAATTTGTAAAAATGTACTGAATTATAGCAGCTACGTTTGTGTTGCTAGTTTGGATTAGCTGTGGCAATCCGTTTTAAAGTCCAAAGGTTAACGAGTTGCAGGTTAATGATTACAGGTGATCCCCGACTTACGAACGAGTTCCGTTCCTACGGCCGTTCGTAACACGAAAATCACCGTAAGTGGGACAACACACACCAGCCGCCACTTATACACGTACATGTACGGTACTGTAGTTACCAAGCACTTCGCCTATCCTAACACAG
>JARVJN010000861.1:18091593-18103379 GCA_031763805.1 Argolebias nigripinnis | reverse complement strand
TAAACACAATTTTTATTTTTTTATTTTTTAAAATATTTTTATTAATAAGATGCGTTCGTAAAGTCTGATTAAGTCGAGACCGCCTTAAGTCGAGGACCACCTGTACTTTAAAAGTTTCATTAAAATCCATCCAGAGGTTTGATATTTTACTAACAGACCAGTGCAAACGGGGAAAAAAACGGGCTTGGTTACTGTATTTTTTGGACTATAAGGCACACTGGATTAAAATGCTCACTGTTGATTTTTGAGAAAAATTAAAGGATTTTAAGTGCGCCTTATAGTCCGAAAAATACGGTAAATGAGTATGCCGTTGCACATTTTGCTAAAAGCAAAGTATTTCTTTTAGTCCCTAATTATGTGTTGTATTTCGCCCATCCGACAGCTGAGGTGTACGTCGGCATGTCGAAGCCCGCCGAGGCCACGGCGTGCACACAGGAAGCAGCCAACCTGTTCCCCACATCCCACAACGTTCTGTACATGAGGGGGCAAATCGCCGAGCTGAAGGGCAACATGGATGAAGCCAAACGTTGGTACGAGGAGGCCCTGTCCATCAACCCCACCCACGTCAAGACCATGCAGAGACTGGTGAGATGACAAACGCGCATTCGCTGTCCTCCTGAAGCTGTGCGTGTTTCGTATAATTACCCAGAATCCTCTGGGACGGTTTATAACCTCTCTGAAATGAAGCGATCCACTGTCTCTAATTTGATACTCGCAGCTGCTGATTACGGTGTTGACGCCTGGATGCTGCCAGCAAACAAATCCAGACTAGAAAAAATTCCTGGAGGAATTCCAGTGGGATTCCTGAAGCTTGCTATTGTTCTCGAGCTGAACTTTTGGAAACACGCTAGCTGTATTTATGATCAAATGTCTGTTAGCTGAGTTTAAAGCTGCATTTTGTTCACCAACATGATGTGATTGCAAATTCTTTCAAAGAAACAGGAACTTGTTTATGTTGCGTTTTAGAGAAAACGCACACCACGGAAGTGTTTCGTGTTTTTAAGACCTAATTACTTGAATTTGTGCCTGAAGGTCAGCCGGTGGTATTTTAATTTTTGGAATTGTGCAGGAAGGTGAAAATATCTTCTGAAGTCGTCATGAAAAGCGCATTCTTTGAATCGTTCAGTAAAACATGTTTGTGGGTCTGTGCAGGGTCTGCTTCTGCACCAGCTGCAGCGCTACAGTCTGTCTGAGAAAGTCCTGAGGGACGCCGTGCAGGTCAACAGGTGGGCGGCTGAACATCTCTTTATTACCTTTTACTAACATATTTATGCTGCTCATTCAGCTTGAGGTGTTTTTATTTTTCTACACAGCTTGTCCTTCGTGCTCAGTTTTAATAGATTTTTTATTTTATTTCACACACATCCTGTTAACTAATAGCTTTTATTGAATCATAGGGAATCTAAATATATGTTCGTCGTCTTGTGTTGACACAACACTGGCTCATCTCGTCAGTTTAGGAAACTTTAACTCATGATCGGCTGAGTAGCTGAACAAAGATTTCTCAGAAAATGGTCAGAGGACTAAAACTGAGTGGAAAAGATGCTAACGTCCAAAGAAAAGTGTAAAGAAGTTCAGAAACTAATTTACAGGTTTCTTTAAAATAAACATGGCTGCCGTCTTGAGCCGTCTCCTCTCATCCTAACAGATGTTGTCAGATTTGCTCTTCTTGTTTTTGCTGGTTCTAAACGTCTCCTCTCCTCCCGTCAGCACGGCGCACGACGTGTGGAACAGTCTGGGCGAAGTGCTGCAGGCTCAGGGAAACGCCGCCGCCGCCACAGAGTGCTTCCTCACCGCCTTGGAGCTGGAGGCCAGCAGCCCCATCCTGCCTTTCACCATCATCCCCAGAGCACTATGAGACGCTCTCACACACACACACACACACACACGCCATTTCTCTCCCTGTATATACTGCACATACTGTGTGTGTTTGTGCTGGAGCGTTGCAGTCTGTGCACGCCCCTCCGTATTCGTGTGCCAACATGTTTCCTGTGTGCGTTTGTGTAAATATGATTGTCATTACTCAAAAGGTTTTGTTTACATCTTTAATCCAAAGACGCACACACACACAAAGGTTTGACAAAAGCAGATTATTGGCAGGAAAAAAACGAGTTTCATTTCCTTCGATGAGCCAAATGTCTCGGTTACTGCAACACGATTCTTTGTTGCTGTTCTGTTACTGTGCGTCTGACTGACAACCCACCGGAACGTCGACGTATCCAATCGCTCAGTCGGTAAACGCCAAAATTCTGGGTGCGTTCACACAGATGATCAGATTTATTTAATAACTTTAATGGTGCTCACTGCGAGCTACGAAATCAAACCTAAACAGTAGTTGCTTGGGTTTACTGCAGATAGACGGTTCTTAAAATGCAGGTATGCACTTAATATAAACAAAATACTTTTATATGGGCACTTTACACAAATGTAAGATTAAATATGTTCCGTTGCATCAAAATTGTCTGAATTCTGAATCCCAAACTACTGAAAACGTTGTCAGGTAAATGAGCACATAGTAGTTGGCAGCTGTTTACATATTCTTAATGACCATCTATATGAAATTATTTTGTGCCCTTTGGAGTGAGTACCTGCTGCCTGTTTTGTCTTAATACACTTCAGTATTGAAATAATCTGAGTGGATTGAGCAAGTCTACAACTCTGTAATTTAAGATTAACAGGAATGTTTAGTAAAACGGGGGATGTTTGTCATAAGAGTGCAAGAAATATTTTCTTTAAATCAAATTTGCTGTGTAAACTCATCCAAATGTTTGTCTTTGCATCCTTTTGTTTGTTTTGTTAACAGGTTATGAAAAAGAGTTGCAGTTGTGTGTTTGATTGCTCCTCATGCGTTTATTCTTTTAGTGTAAATTATAAATCTATTTTCTGGACAGCGATGCTGTGGGAGGAACGAGATGACGGGTTCAGTTTGATCAGTGAGTCTTTGTTGCTGTAAATTAATGACTGAAACTAGAACATTAAAAAATAAAGTGATATTTTAACAGTCCTCTGAAGGCGACGTGAACCTGCGTGCTATTTCCTGTGTGCCCTGACCCTCCGGTGTGTGTTACGCTCCCAGGTGTGTGTCTGTCACTGGTCAGGTGTCGACCTTTGTTCTGGAGGTTTATGGCTCTGACAGGTTTCAGACTGGAGCCCCTGCCTGTACAGCGTCTCTGCTGGGTGCTCAGGTGTCCCTTTACAGGTCTCAGGTCAATAATAGCAAGGATTGAAACTTTAAAAACCTCCAATCAGCTGACATTAAATTAGCTAGCCTGGTTAAAACCAGACCCTTGTCCTTCACTTCACTTCGTAGGGAAATGAGTGAGCGGAGCTGTGTAGGAGGGCGAGGGCCAGGCTATAAATTAACTCCTTGTCATACCAAGTTTTGTATTTTACCATTAAAGTTACTGGTATATTGAAGTAAAACTTCCAAGAGTCAAATCATTAAAAAGGTGCATCATATAGATCAACTCCCTGATGCTTAAACCTCTATTTCTAAATAACTTGGCTAATTGTTTTTACATTTCATTTATACCCTCCTACTGGAATAGCATTTTCACTGGTAGGTTTTTCTTTAGAATGAAAAGAGAAATGTGTTGGTCCTGAACATCTTTTCCAACTCCAATTTAAGAAAAATTTCCGACAATCTATATGAACACTTCAGACTGTTACATAACTCCTGAGTGTGAGACATCCTGACACCTCCCACACTCTCATCCTCACCCTCATCCTGGTCTCAGATCTTTTCTCTTGAAGTAAATCTACAGAATCACTCGTGAATCGTTTATTTCACGTGTTTGTTTTAGGTTAAAACACTGGATCTCCAGCCCTTCCCTTTTAGTCTAAAACTGTCCAAACACCCACGTTTTTCTGCTGCCCATTTCTCCATCCATCCATCCCGACCAGGCTTTGTTGCCTAGCAACGTCTCATCCGCAGACATTCTTGGCGATCTGGAGGGTTCCTCACAACCTCTCCCCCAGAAAAACACATGGATTAATTGCACAATCACATCTAGAGTTCGTTGAGTTCCTTAAACGACACATCTTCAGTTTTTGGTTTGTTTAAGCAGTGAACAGGCTTACACATCAACCCCTCCCCACAAAGAGAAAACAAAAATCAGCTTAGTTCATGACATTTTATTGGAAAAACAAAATGTAAAGACTAGCATGTACAACTTGGAATGCAGATCAACTGAACCGGACCGGGCCGGGCCTTGCTGCATCCACACGCACACAGGCAAACTCACACACAAACACAAGGTAGAAATGCTGCAAAGCTCCGACCCCATCCTCCCTTAAACTGAACCTCACACCCCCATAGAGTCATACATGCACAGCCTTCGAGGCAATATACTGGACAGGATTTAAGAGCAGTCTTTTTTTATTTAATCGTCTGTAAAAGTTTAAATTAATATGCATACGGTTTGTTGTGCGTGTGGGTTTGATATGGATATTGCCTCAGAAACTGTACCTGTATATAATCATCTTTAAAGCCCACCAGAACCGACCAGTTGTCTAAGACGTAACTGCTGCCAAAGGGGCTCGTCACCCTCAAAAAAGGTAAACACACAAAGGATTAAAGTGATTAACCTGACATGCCAAAAAACACTATCTAAAATCAGCTCTTTATTCAGTTTTTAATAAAAATATCAGTCATCGCCGACTTTGTTTTGGTGAGCGAACATCCCGCTAGTTTGCTCCCTCCCACCGTCGCACTGAGCCACCCCCTTCACAACGGTCACAAAAAAGAAAAAGAAAGCCTTCCGTCACCGGGATCTTAACAGAAACTCGTTAAAGATGCATGCATAAGGAAGTGGGGGGAATAAATGGAACAGAAACGAAAAGAAAGGCTGTTGACCGGCCCAAATATTCATCATGACTTCAGACAGGTGGAACCAGAGGAGCAGCGGCCAAATCAGTCGTCTGCGCAGGCACCGCTCGTCTTAACAAGTTGAGATCTGATTGGGCAGCTCTGCGCCGAGGGGGGAGGAGAGGGGATACAAGCCTGAACATGCAGATTAATTCTTTTTGTTTCTTCTTCTTTTTGTCTTTTACCTTTTTTGAGCTTGTTAATATGGACAAATTTTCAGTTTTCCAACATTCAGTTTAAATTGTCTATACAGAACAGCATGAATAAATGTAGATTTTTGCAATAAGAGGTAAGTGAAACATTTGACTGATTCAATGTGAGCTCAGTTCATTTGGCGGTCATCATCTGAACAAACTCTGTGAGGGGGGGAGAAGAAAAAAAAGTAAATCAGAAGTGCTTACAAGCTAGTTTTGGTATAACTAGCTGGACATGTTTAGATTTGTACTAATGTAGTGTTGCTGGAGGCAGATTTCAGGTACCTTCATAGTTGACCTGTCCGTCTCCGTCTATGTCTGCTTCTCTGATCATTTCGTCTACTTCTTCATCTGTCAGCTTCTCCCCCAGGTTTGTCATTACGTGACGCAGCTCAGCCGCACTGATGTATCCGTTACCGTCCTGACCAAAACACGAGCAGCAGGCGAGTTTATAATAAATAAATCACCTCCCCCTCAAACATGAAGACAAGGGGAGCACTGCAGTCACCTTCCTAAAAAGTAGGCGTTGCTACAGATGCTTACAAACAACCACGATGCAGCAAGGCTGTTACAGCTGACACAAGTATTTGATTTTGTTTTTTATCACATTGTTCAAACCTACCTTATCAAAGACTCTGAATGCCTCCCTGATCTCCTCCTCGCTGTCTGTGTCCTTCATCTTCCTCGCCATCATCGTCAGAAACTCAGGGAAATCAATGGTCCCGTTGCCTTGAGGAGGCAATTCCAAAAGGTGAATGTTTGTTCAAATTAAACCAATCTTTCTCCATTTCTATGAGCTGTATCCTACCATCAGCATCCACCTCATTGATCATGTCCTGGAGTTCTGCTTCAGTTGGGTTCTGACCCAGCGACCTCATGACTGTGCCCAGCTCCTTGGTGGTAATGGTACCATCTCCATCTTTATCGAACAGGGAGAAGGCCTCCTTGAACTCTGGAACAGAAACACGGGGTGAATAAGACTAAACAAAAACACTGACAGGAAAACAGACTAAAGTTGTTACATTTTAGCAACTTACCAGCAATCTGCTCTTCTGTTAGTTGGTCGGCCTAAAAACAAATTGACAAAAGATAAATACTTTCAGAGCAAATGATGTTCAAACAAAACTGAGGGTTCAGTTTCCTTTAATCTGGTTTAATTTGATATTTGAAAGCATACTTTAAGGCATGTTAAGAACGTATTAAACTGCATAAACAAGGTGAACTAAACCTTGTTGAGATTCTTTGCATTTGTGTACAACCTTAAAATCTTCAAAGTGGATATCTGTGAGGTCTGCCACCAGTTTTACAGCCTTTGGTTCTGGTTTTTTGGCCACTCTGCCTCCAACTCCTCTTCCATCTAGCTTCAGTGCTCCTGCTCCTCTGCCCTGCTTTAGATCCAGGCCTCTTCCACCAACACCTCCACCACCTGCTCCCGTTTTCAAGCTGAGCCCATCCAGTGCCCCACGGACCATCACCAAGCCTTCAGCCAGGCACTCTGCTCGTTTGCCGTGCTGTACACCCAGTTTCTTAACTTCTGCCAGCTCTGTTTTGGTTTGTTGCAGACAGTTCCTCAGGTCTTGCATCTCTCGGACCAGACTGTCCATGCGACTGGACGAGGTGTCCATCAAAAACTGCAGGAAGGCTCTGTAGTTTCTTTCCTGCTGCTGGATCAGCTCCCAGAAGTAATGCTCCTGATCATCCAAGAGGTCATAGACCATCGACAGGCTCACCAGGTCATCCTCTGCTGGGTACTTGGCCACTTTATTGGGCAGCATGAGGTGGGAACAATGGCAGGAAGGACAACCATTGTGGGTTACCGTGGGAGGGAAGGGATAATAAAAATATTGACCAGACATCTTTTAAGTCTTACTCTATTGACAAGAATTACCAAAAAAAAATTAAAAAGTGTCAAATAGAATCACGTTTAATCTGAATAGTCACAATCATATAGATTAAAAACTGACAAAAAATAAAAATTGAGTCAAGAAGCTCTGCAGATTGTTAAATGGACAAGGTGACTGGATAATTGCCAGACTTGTCTTTCAAGATGACAGAGGTTCTCAAGAGTCCCAGCAGATTGGACCGACCTGACGTCTCATCCATGAGATGGATGACAAGTCGATGGAACAGATGGTCCTTCTGTTGACATAGTCACGATCGCTCATCCATCCACCAGTCTCTTAAAAAGCCTGGCAGTCTTTCTCCCATGACCAGTTCCTCCTCCTTTGCACCTGACACTGAGGAGATCCCCGTCTGTCCTTCCATATCACTAAGTGGACACCTGCTGTCGAGACTGAACGGCGCATTAAATGATGAAGTGTCCACCTCCTGCAGTAGCTCAATAGATGAAAAGCATTTTCTGTGTGTGCGCAGAAGGCAGGTGGTCAGGCTGGGAGGTAGGTAGTCATGTCAGGAAATTAATTTGAAATGTGTGAAAGTAACAGTGTCCAGACCGGAGAGGGGGGGTCACAGACGTTCTGCATGAGTACATATATGTGCTAATCTGCAGTCTGTCAGCTCACATCTACAGTTGCAGCTCCTGGAGAGGATCGGGTCTCCAGTCCTACCTCCTACACAGCATCACGGGTCACATCAAATGGATGAAACCCTCAAACAGTTCCAGCGTCTGAGCGCGACACCAATTACTGCTGAAGTTCACGAAAAGGCCAAATTTAGTTGATTTAAAGTTAGCCGCTTAACCCTCTCAGGGAAAAATAACTAACCGGTGTAATCACAACAACCATCTCAAGTCAAAAAGCATGAACGGACATTCCAAGCAGATATTCAGATAAGACGAGCCCAAAACAGTCTTGACATTGTTTTAACAAGTAGTGATATTTTTTTTCCCAGATCATCATTTATGCAACATAATTACACATAACTTCTTTCCCCTTTAATCTTTAATGCAGGTTTACAGAAAACAGCCAACTTTGTTGTATATTTTGGCTATAAATCTATTTTGATCTGCTCATAGAGATAAAACTGTTGAAAAAATTAAAGTTAAACCTCACAACCCATTCCTACTGGGAATTAAAAGTGGTTCCCAAACATTTTAGCTTCTTGGTATTTGGTGAGCTTGGCTCAACTGAACTGGTGACATTACAGCACAGATAGATCCATGGTGAAAAATCAACTTGGTACAGCCAAGCAGCACAGATCATGGTCACAGAAGATGGACAGCAAAGATCTGCGAGTGGCCTGGTGATGTTATTAGATTGCAAACCCTGCTAAAAAAACTGGTCCATACTGCTTTCAAGATAACCTCCAACCATAAAGATCATAATGTTGAAGCCGATGGTGAAAACCAAGAATCAAGCGTGTACAAATCCCCAAACTTGATAATTCTTACAGCTTGGCTGACAAGTTTTTCAGCTTTAAACAAATGCAAATGAATTCCTGACAGCGCATCTTGCTTGCAAAAACAAATAAAATTTCTGGTTAACACCTTTACAGTGGGATTAAATACAAACAGTTTCTAATTTTGATTATCATTTACCACCTGATTCAGCATAAAAAAAGGTAAATTATAACAACTCTGGCTGTTCTAAGTCAAACATTCCATTTGGATTAAAGATTACTCAATTATTAGTAACATTATGACACAATGGAGACGATTTCTCAATGTTAGATGAACGTAAAACCTTAAGGATTATGCTAAACAAATTCATAGCCCGGTAATTTATAACAAAGACATGATGTGCTTTGTGTAGGATGGGTCTTTAGATTATTCATTGTGGATTAATAAGCACAGAAAGCGGATAAACACTAATAATTATTTGTTTAGGAGCTGATTAAATCAAACCAGACTTGAGTAAAGTCTCGCAGGGAGTGGCAACCCCAAACATTTCCACTGGTCTATCAAAAGCCAGCCTGTTAGTAACTTCAGCACTTGTTAAGATTATCTTTATTGCAGGTGAAGGTTTACGAGCCTGGCTTCAGTTTTGTCCGCATGGGATTATTGTACGACATGGTATCCATTAACTATTACAGCATTTTCCAGTACATGACGGAGACTTTGACCAACTGCGATAAAGTCTTCACAGTCAAAAATGTTTTTTTTAAATGAGCTTTTAAGTTATTTTTAAGTTTCGCTGTAAGATACATACAGCATGGAAGCCAACTATCGCTACATCTAAAAAAAAATAAATGTTCCGGTGAACCATTCATTCAGGGTGTATATGTTAGCCGGGAAGCTAACAGCGGAACAGACACAACTTCCTGCAGAAAGGCGAGATTTTACCGCATTAACCACACGTACTGTAGTTGTAATCCCAATACAGGAGCCTGTCGTCCGCAACGAGACGGTTAGCGCTCCGCAGTTTGCCCGCAAACTGAGCGGATTTGAATTCAAGCCCGCCCGCTTCTGCCGCCGTTGCGGCGGGCAATGGAGGCACCGATTTTGTTCCTAAAACGGTCCTCCAGAGCAAACTTTAAAAAAAACAACTCAGTTTGGCTGTCAGTCGCGACAACAGAATTTCGATACAAAACCTGCAAGTAAGGATACTCACCATGTTTGTGTGAGCTGGAACAACTAGCCTGCCCGCAATACAGCAGAAAGGAAATGGACGGCTGCCACTGAACAGAGCGGGCTGAAGGCGGGCGAGAGGGGCGAACTACCGCCCCGCCGCTCACTGTATCCATCCGCACTGCGCGGGGCAGTCGATTCTCTACAGTCGACTACTTTAGTGTTATTTGATTTATTAAATATTATAAATTGACAAAGTCCCTCTAAGGCTGATAATATGTTAAACACGTGCTGGTTTCTCAACGGCTTGTTTAATGTGTAAGAAGTTGAATTTGTCAAATAAAAATAACTTCTGTTCAACACTTAGTCTGAAATGTGATACTAAATGCAAAATTATAATTAAAGGAAATGCAGAACCATTATTGTTGTTTTACATTCTTTCTTTTTTTTTTTAAATAAATATTACAAATACTAATTCAAAAAGATATGCACACGCTGATTTCTATAGTTCTCATTCACCCTAAACGTCATCCCAGAAGCAAACAGGTTCAATTTAAACTGAATTACAATTCAGTAAAGTCTTTAAATACAAGGTATAAAATACAGTTAAATCCAACTGGAGACAACATCATTGTCAGTGCAAGTGGTAACTTGTAAATACATGTAAATAAGAATATTATTATTGAGAGAAACCACAAATTTGCATCAAATACTCACACTTGAATACTGTACACAGTATGTAATAATATGCACAAAATGCAATTTTAATTTAAGTGTGCTTGTTAAAACATAAGCATAGTTCAAAGAGATAAAGCCTTGTGTTGTGGCGGATGTTATGATTTAAAAAAAATTCAGTGTTTATTATTTTAAGCCGTTTGTTTGATCGTTTTTAAGTGGCCACAATGCCTGCACGACCACTGTGACGGACTACTTTGTGTTACGTGCAGTTTTATGAAGGCGGAAGGATACGTTCTATATTCTAACCAACAGAGGTGGAGTTTTTTTTTTTTTTAGCTAGGTTTTTAAAAGGCGAGTTCTGATTGGATAGAGCAGACCCGCAATGTTCCTCCAATGTGTCGAGGCCCCTGATTGGCTCGAGTGAATCTGCAATGCGCCAAACCACGGCGCGGCATTGAGGACAGAGAGGGAGCGTCTGTTCCATGTTGAGGGTGTGAAAGGGCAGGTGACAATGCACAGGTGATCTACAGGTGCGCCATCAGGAAAATAATAATTAAAATTGAAAAAAAAAAAATATAACAGAGCATAAAGCGTGATCACTGTCACAGGTTTTACAATATTTGTTGAAGTTAAGAGATTTAATAATAAAATAATTTATAGAGTATAGGGCATCAGCTAATCAGTTTTTTTTATAATAATTATTTCATAATTTAATTATTTCATAATAGAAATATGATTAAGTAAACATTAAATCAAAAGGCAGTATGTTATATTTCATTGATTTTTGTTTGTTTGTTTTTAATTGGATCTGGGTGATCTCATCAAGGATTACAGCCCATATTTTAAAAAGTCAGGGTCTAAGCTTTAGAATGACAAACATTATACAAAGGGATTTCCAGGCAGAGGAAAAAATATAACTTTCACAGGAAAATTTTAAAATTTAAGAATAATTATTAAATGCTATAAATTTTTAATTAATAGGTAGATTAGGAAAATAATATACTAATTTAGTTAACAGAACTCTAGAAAAGTGTAATTTTTTTAACAAAAATCTCAAAGCAAACGTCACTTTTGTTCGGCACTGGCGTGTGTACTCATTCTGACTTATTTTGCAAGAATAACTCATTCATTTACGGTACATGTTCTGACATGATGATGTGCAAATGAAGGAATGAACCAGTTCTGAACCATTTTTATTAGTACAGTACTATAGTTCATTCACAGCTTCGATTCAGTGACATCTAGTGGCAAAACGATACAATTGATAATTACAGTATGTGATGAAGTACAGGTGGTCCCCGACTTACGAACGAGTTCCGTTCCTACGTGACGTTGCAAGTCGAATTTCGTCATAAGTCGGAAAACACGTCCAAACTGCACCTTATATGTACAATACTGTATTTTACCAAGCACTTCGCCTATCCTAACACATAACCCTACATAATTATAAAAAAAAAAAACATACATTTCAGAGCCATAATGGGAAAAAAAAAAAAAAGAGTTAATTTCCTACTCTGGACTGGTGGTGAAGCCATTTCCTTGTTCCTCCCTTCCTCCACCGGATTCTCCATTTGTTTACGTT
>JARVJN010000861.1:18007985-18024507 GCA_031763805.1 Argolebias nigripinnis | reverse complement strand
GTGTTCCAGTTAAAAGTCGTGCAGCAGCATTTTGCACCAGCTGCAGACGTGCAAGTGAGGACTGGCTGACTCCAAGACAGAGAGAATTACAGTAATCCAGCCGGGATGAAATGAAGGGATTACATTATTATTATATGTAAATTGAATGATTTTGTCCAAGAAGTTTTATTTAAATCAGTCTAATTTCTCATGAGATAATTTGCTACTGACTCCAAAAGTGTTACAGTTTCAAGCAAAGGTTTCATGCACTGATTAGCCCTCAGAGCTTGTGTCGAGGATAACTCTCAGCTACCACAGCAGAGTTTAGCTCATCTGTAAAAATTGACCCCCCACATCAAATACCTATTTTTTTCTAAGAGTTTCATTATAATATGTCCAGTGGTTCATGAGATATTTTGCTAACAGACAAGATGGTCAATATTCATTTAAAGAAGCTCATCAGACTCAGCAGTTCGGGGTTTTATTCACAGACCCAAACAAACCGGGTTCGGGTTTCCCCTTTAAGCGTCAGATTGACGCAGCAGCGCGCGGCTAGAGACCCATTTAACGGGACTCCATCATCATCATCATCCTGCGGTACGGACGGGGGATGTTCTGGGGGAAACACCCCCCTCTACCTCGTGGGATGATCGCATCGTTTGTCTCGATTTGTCTGGGATGAGAGGCGCTGCAGAGGAAGGTGGAGACGTATCTTCCTCCTCCTCTTCCTCCAGCTCCACGCCCCGTCTTTGTCCATCATGTCTCCTCCGGCGTCTGCGGCCGCGGCCACTGAGACCAGCACGACCGTCTGCGAGGAGGACAGCAGGGAGGAGGTGGGGGGTCCTTTCGCTAACAATATATTAATATTTTTATTTTCAGGTTTGGGTTTGACGCAGAGGTCTCCGGTGCGCGCTGCGCGTGCAGCTTATCGATACACAGATCTCTCGTTTTCCGATTTGTCATGAAGAAATTCTTGAAAATGTAAAATCTGAGAAAATGTGCTCCAGGAAGAAGCTTTTGCTGCAGCAGGGCCTCTAATACAGCAAACCTGATAATAATAATAATAATAATAATAATAATAATAATGCTATCAGAGCTGACTCTGTGTTTTTAAAGACTAAAATCTGCTCATTAACCTTAGTCTGACCTAAAAACAACAAACAATACAATAAAATTATATTAAAAAACCAACACGTTTTTAAAGTTGTGTGTGATTCTGTAAAGGAAATGTGGATTAAGTGGCAGAAACAGGTGAAAAAAAGCAAAAATAACCTACTTTATTTGCAACACAACAGAAGGGCAAACGTGAAAACAAATCTTAGGTTATGGACCTCAACTGTGGCTGAAATATAATAAGATATTGCTAATAGCATATTTAGCTTTAAATAGTTGGATAAATATTAATCTGGTTGTTTGGCTAAATGTATTGTGCCGCTCGAGGTGGCTGCATGTTGGAAGTAGCTCAGTTGATTTATTGCTGTTGATAACTTCAGTTCCTCTTTTTTCTGGATGTAAATCTCTTTTTCGGATGATCATTTCCTCTGGTGTCGGATGCTGTGCGGCTGGAAGGATTTTTACTGAAACCTTTTTAATTTTGGGCGTTAAATAACCATGGCAACAATGTGTTTTTAACAACCAGGAGAAGCTGATTAACATCTCAAAAGCTCAAATGCCTCAACTACAGCCCCAAAGCTGAAATGAGTTGAAAAGGAGGTGCCGTGGACGTATTCCCATCAACCTGTCAGCAGTGCTCGACCTGACCGCCAAGATCCTGCTGGTGAGAAACTCGGCGCATGACAAAGAGAGGACCGGGATCACCCCCCAGCACCTTCAGTTGTCTGTCCGTGGCGAGGAGGAGCTCGGCAGACTGCTGGGAGGAGTGACCGTCGCTCAGGGAGGAGTTCTGCCCGGCATTCGGGCAGTCCTGCTGCCCAGGAGGACGAGAGGCCCGCCGAATCTGACAGCAAGTTGGATCCAGGTGGACGGATCGGTATCTGTGGCCAAATTCTTCAGCTCCACTGCTGGAGATCCCACAACTATCAGCATCTATAACAACTCCCGAATGAAACAGAACGATGAGCTACGATAACACTTGAGTATTTTTGAATTGAATTGAAATAGCTCGTCAGCCATCTTTGTACACTTCAATCATCAATAGGGTCAAAAATCTCTGGTGTTTATATGTTTGGGTCTAAAGCTGAGAGGTTTGCAAACCACTCTGTCGAGCAAACAGAAAACCCAGAGTTTAATTACAATCCTGTTATAATAATTCAAAACAGTCACAGCAGACTGCGTCAAATCTTCACTTCATCTTCCATTCTGAGCAGCAGAGGCGACAGTGGGAAGGAATGACTTCTTTAGAACGGGAAGAAAACCCTTGTGGTTCTTGTGCGACCATCTTCCTCGACTTGTTGGGATTAGAGAGGACAAGAAAAAGGCACAGACAAACAGGATGTGATTCCTATGACAAGAAAAACAAATAAAAATATATGTTGATGATAGAAATACAGTAAATACAATAACAACTGGATGTTGGTTCCACAACAGAGGGGCCTGACAACTGAAAGCTCTGCGTACCATTCTACTTTTAGAACCACAAGTAAACCTGCAGTCTGAGAGCAAAGTGCTCCGTAGGATAAATATCTAAGAACACGAGCTTGGTTGTTGACGTAAGATTTTAAATGTAGAAGTGAACAAATCAATTAAAATATTAATTAATGTTTTTTCTTCTTCTTTCTTTCAACAGCAGCGACCCCTGAAACAATCTCTGAGCAAGTCTTTTTGTCGGGAGAGTTTCTGGAAATGCCTTCTCCTCTCTGTTCTCATGTACGGCTGCATGGGGGCCATGGTTTGGTGTCAGGTCACCAAAGTGACCCACCTCACCTTCGACAGCGCCTTCAAAGGGAAATCCATGATGTACCACGACAGCCCGTGCTCCGACGGCTACATCTACATCCCGTTGGCCCTTCTGGGCATGCTCTACCTGGTCTACCTCGTGGAGTGCTGGCACTGCCACGTGAAGAACGAGCTGCAACACAGAGCGGACGTCGAGGGCATCTACGAGCGCGTTCAGCGGATGCAGCAAGCGAAACCCTGCATCTGGTGGAAGGCCATCAGCTACCACTATGTGCGCAGAACTCGGCAGGTCACGCGCTACCGCAACGGCGACGCCTACACCAGCACGCAGGTTTACCACGAGCGCGTCAACACCCACGTGGCAGAGGCCGAGTATGACTACGGCCACTGCGGCGTCAAAGATGTTTCCAAGCAGCTTGTAGGCTTGGAGAAGTCCCCGCTTACAAAGATGCGCTTCACCAAGTGCTTCAGCTTCGCCAACGTGGAGTCGGAGAACTCGTACTTGACGCAGAGGGCGAGGTTTTTCACCGACAACGAGGGTCTGGACGATTACATGGAGGCTAGAGAGGGCATGCACTTGAAAAACATTGACCTGAAGGAGTATGTCCTGGTGCTGGCCGACCCCGAGCATCACCCCTGGTACCTGTCCCACTACGTGTTCTGGTTCGCGTCGTTCCTCACCTTCTCCTGGCCTCTCCGAGTCTTCGCCGAGTATCGCACCGCATACGTTCACTACCGCGTCGAGAAGCTTTTTGGCCACGACTACCTCCCGGTGACCCCTTGCGACGACCGGCCTTACTGGCGCCGGATTCCTCGCGTCAACACCATCGACAGCACCGAGCTGGAGTGGCACATCCGCTCCAACCAGCAGCTGGTTCCCAGTTACTCCGAGGCCGGCCTGATGGACCTGGCCCAGTGTCCGTCCAGCTTCAGCGGGCTTCGTCAGAACTGCGAGCGGTGCCACAGAGCCATCAGCTGCTCCTCGGTCTTCTCCAGGAGCGCCCTCAGCGTCTGCACCGGCGCCAGCTCCCGCATCCCCTTCAGCGGCAGCCGCTTCTCCTTGGCGCGGCGTTACGGCTCCCAGAGGAGCTGCTTCTGGAGGAGCGGCAGCTTGGACGACCAGGAGAGTCCCGGCGAGAACACCCGCTGCCTCTCGGAGCGCCTCGGCACCGACGGCGACGAGGAGCCCCCGCACTACGACGACGCTCTCGGCTACCCGGTCCTCATTGTCCACTGCAGCGAGAACTGCCATAACCACAGATCCTTCCACAGAAACAGCTCCTGCATGGAGACGTCTTTATGACTAGACTGATGCATCTGTAGCATACAAAAATAAACTCTTTGGAAATCAGAACAACCGGAATGTTGGGAGAGTGCATCATCAGAGCAATAACGGTAATTGACAGATGCAGAAAGAAGTCACGGAGAGCAGAAAACCTCAAGAAGCCACGCGAGTTTGGCTTCCAGTGGAGACGAAGACTGTTACACCATCGCCATAACTTTGGAAATCTAAGCATGAAAACCTAAGCTGTGGTGACCTCGTTAGACCTTAAGATACTGTATCTCACGTGCTTTCAGAAACACGGATACCTACGACGTATAAGTAAAAATAATGGTGCAGAATTTACCGTTATTTCAAAAAGTACGAATTAAAGCAATAAAATTAACAACAAACGTCCTCTTATGGTAAAATCCAGAATGCGGAATAAGAAAAAGTAACTCACCGAACACTGAAAATGACTGATTCTGCGATTTTTTTAAACATCCTCTTAATCAATTCACTTCTTTCTTAACGCTCACAATCAGCCGGCGTTATATTTGTTTGTGTTTTATCTCTGAAGATTTTAAAAATTAGAGTAAAAGTTACACAGATTGACTAACAATAAAAGCATACGAGTACGGGTTGCCATTTGTAAAGTTACACAGTCAAAAACTAACAGCTGTATTTTTGGTTTATTCAGTACGGTTTCATAAGAATTTTTTTTCCAAGTCATATTTTCACCATGTTATTTATACATTTATAAATGTCATAGTTCCCAACTAAATATTTAATTTACAAGTTAAATATTTTGTTTACAAACTAACTGCTTCACCTGCAAGTTAAATATTTAGTTAGTCGTAAACTAAATATTTAGGTGTAAATTAAATATTTAATTTCAATGCTAAGTATTTATTTTCAAAACTAAACATTTAACTTCCAAACTAAATATTTATTGTCCAAGCTTATGATTTAATTTCCAAACTAAACATTTAATTTCTAAGCTAAATATTTAATTTGCTAACTAAATATTTAGCTCAGACCTAAATATTTAGTTTCCAAGCTAAACATGTAATTTCCAAAATAAATATTTAATTTACTAACTAAATATTTAACTCAGACCTAAATATTTCAAAACATGGTGAAAATATGACATTGAAAAAAAGAAACACTAATTTTTTTCTTATTAAAGGCTAAATAAACCAAAATATTGCAGTTAATTTTTGTACTGTGTAACTTTATAAATGGCACCCCATAAACAAGTCCTCAAAATTAAACTAAATTTCTTATTGGACTATAATTAATGGTTATTTTGGCCTCATCAATAGAAATTTGATGGCTTGACTGTTTAGTGCTACATGGCAGCTCTTAATAATAATAAAAAAAAACATGTTTAACTTTAAACAGCTGGTGTTTAAGTAAAAACTCAGACAAGGAGAGAGAAAAAAAATCATCCACAGAAAATAATAATAATTATAATAATAAAAAAATCTGCAGAAAAACAGTTCAGAACTGTAAAACTTTCATGAATGTAAAACCAGCACGTATCTGTGTTCATTGTGCATCGTAATAAAGGAATAATTCTATGTTTTATTCCATAAAACAACAGATTTTACTGAATGTTAAAGGTGTAACTGAGTGCTGAAAGAGACATGAAACCTTATCTTTGTGACTCCAATAAAAGGAGGCAGTGTATGCAAGCATACTTTACACAAATATCATAATTTATACTTTTTAAAAGATCCAACAAAAGCATAATGTATGCATTCTACCACCTAACATCTTGTATTACGCACATAGACACGGGAGATGTCTGAATGTTGATGTAAACGTAATAAAAAAAAATAACTGTCAGTATTATAATAAAACAGGCTGTATCCATTACTCAGTTATCTTAAAATGTGTATCTGAATTTATGCTGGCAAAATTTAATTTGCAATAAACGTCCAGGGCTTGTATGAATCAAGAATTATTATTATTTTATTTTTTTTACATTTACCTTCAGTTGTTCAGTTTGAAAAAGAAAAAAGTCTAATTTTCTTGCATCTTGTTGCTTTATAGAAACATTTTGTAATAGATGATTAATCTGTCCGAGTAATATTATTACTTTAACTCGTGAGTTTTTTTCTGGTTGAAACTGTTGCAAAAATTCTTAAAAATTTTTATTTTACCTTTTATAATTGAACAAAAAAATAAATAAAATAAAAATAAAAACTGAACGCTGTCAGGTATTATACCACATTGTATCTTTTTAGAGTCTGCCTCAGATGGAGGAGTTCAAGCAGTCTCATTCATCAGTGATGGTGGGATGGAGCGAGAAATGGATCGACCTATTGGAGCCGCATCCTCAATAATAAGGGTGTTGCTTTGGTCAGTCATGGTGAAGAGAATGAGTTGAATCAAAAGACAAAGCTCTGAACCCTCATCTGAGGTTTGTATCGTGACTGAAATGGATACAAGAAGCTAAAATGAGTTTCTTTCATGAGGGGGTGCAGGCTCAAGCCTTGGAGAGCAGGTGAGGAGCTCCATACAGAAGAAGAGAGATTACAGAAATAAGAACGGAAAAATAAAATTACTGCAAAACAAAAATGTGAACGCTGAAATAGTACATTAGTTCTTACACTAAAGATGCACAGCACGTCAAGTGTTTATACATACACACATATACTGTAGTTATATAAAATATATTTATATATGTATACTTTGTTCAATTTATTGAGAAAGTGAAGAACTATCGTAAACTGTAGTCTTTTTTTGTTGGTATTTTTGGATTTTTACAACCAAGGGAAAGGTAAAACTCACATTTATATAGTTGTTAACTCTAAATTCTCAGTTATGGTTGTCTGTCAGATTTTGTTACATTAAAAGCCTGAATAAAGATGTAACAAAACACTAACCTTCATCAGAAATCCAGTTTTAACAAAAGAAATTGCATTTCCATAAGCAGATTATGGCGAAAGGGGTTGTAGGATCACACCAGGCACTCGTGATCCTAATTGATAATGAATGTTAGAAAGTTGAACTTTTCTAAACCACAGACACTAAAATGTTGTTTCAAGGTCGAGGTTTTTATTTAGCCTCATTTAATACTTCATGTTAAACATTTGTAGTTTACAGGCAAGTAAGGAAAAAAAATAGAAAGACTCCTGTGCTTGATTTTGTTTGGTCACAACGTGCAGTTCTCCATCTGACCTGTAGGTGGCAGCAAATTTAAAACTGCTGCCTCATGTGCACCCAAACAAGAGTCGATGAAGAGTGGAGCTATGAGAGGTTATTCCTTAGGTGAGTGCGATACATTATAACAGTTGAAACGCTTTAGATGCAGGAAAATAGATCGACGTTTGCTTCTTTATGTAGGAGCTCATTGTGTGTTTATCGCACGTGAACTAAAATGACGAGTCCGCATGAAAAATCGAGCTAACTTCGTCCTAACCTGAATCTGAGATTTAAACTTCAATGTAAATGGGTTATTCTTGGTTGATCACAAACGCGTGGTTTTTATATGTTAAAAATAACCACAAGATGCAACGAATTTTTAAAGGACGTAACGCAAACAAAACAAAACGACCCCCGTAATTTGTTTTCACGGGCGTGTAAGTCACAACTTCCGGTTACGTTTTTAAAACACTTTTTTGTTTATTTTGTTTTTATAATTTTGTACCATTATCCTTTTAGATAATAAGTGCAGCTGTTTTTATAATTACGATTATCTAAACATCATCAACTAGCGATTTAAACAGTACAGTACTTAAATTATAGAGGCTTTTATTTTGAAGGCAAGGTTAAATTTTGCTGTACAGTATGGCAAACTTTTTTTTAAAATAGCAATGCAAGTCATACTTGAAAAAATTCAGCTAATAATGAAGAAATACAACAAAAAAAATCATATTAGAGGCATTTTAATTAATTTTCAGGCTAAAATTAAAGTTATTACCTAGTTTAAACTAAGCAATTATTTTTAAAATGTACTGCATTTATGAACATTTTTCAGCTGTCAACAACATTTTGAACCCTAAGTGACGAGAAACTAATTATTTTTACAAGTTTGTTTTATTTCCAAAATAATTAAATCACTGATTTGCTTCAAGCGCACAAAAGCAAAGGGTACTGCAGAAACTAAGGTACTAAAACCAGGTTAGGGACACCATTATTAAAACTTGAATGGATAAAGATGGATTTGAGGGGAAAAATGCATTCCTGAATAGTTTAGGATAAATAAATGGAAACGAAACATTAGAACTCTTGTTTTAAGAATAAAAGAATGAGCTGAGGCGTAATTTATAGTTACCGTAAACGTTTAACAGTAACGTTTTTGACTCTTGCATCTTTCCAGTGGCGGGCTGGAGCGCCAGCGTTCAGAGTTTGGTGGTTCATGTCCTCGCCATGAGGCAGCTGGGACGACTGAACCCCCGTCACCTCCTGGCTGCTGGTTACGGGCAGAGATGGACCGAGTGGTGTCCCAGAACCATTCATATCCGTCAGCTGTGGGGTTGCTCGACCCTCTCCACGCTGGGCGGTCACAGGACGGCCCCTCGAGGCAGAGACGCCGTCAAGACTTGGTCCGTCCACCATCTGAGGTTTAAAAGCAAGAAGAAAGGTGCTTCTAGAGCGACGCAGGACGACGAAGAGGAGGAGGAAGAGGACGACCCAGAGAGGAGCGATTATGAAGAGGAAGACCCAGAGAAGAGCGATTATGAAGAGGAAGACCCGAGCGTACCTAAAGATTATAAAGACATAGAGAAATATGTGCAATCTTTCCGCTATGACACTGTCTTAAAGTCTGGACTGGACATGGCCCACAAGTGAGTCATAAAGATGGATCGTTTTGGATAAAGCCTTGAAGCTCCGAACAATTTAACATTTCTTTCTGTTCCAATAGCAAAATCGAGGACGCCTTCTACAACAAGCAGCTGAGACTGAACGGACAGAGACTGATCAAGAAAAGTAAAGCGGTGAGTGTCGCTTACTGCTGCATGAAACAAAACAAAAAGTTGCTTTTCTTTTTCCTTTAACCCCCGTTTTGTTGCTGTTCAGGTCAAAATCGGGGACACCTTGGACCTGGTGGTGTCGGAGGACGACGAGGCCAACAAAGTCACGCTGATGAGGGTTGTCGTCAAAAAGATTTTAGGGGAATCTGCCAAACAAAACCACAAAGTCTCCTTGAGACGGTGGAAACACCTCAAGCTCTCCAGGGATGAAGCGTTTAAGTCATGAATTTGTAACTGATGGTCTTTTTGAGCGTCAGAAGACTGGATTGAAACCATCTTCTTCAGCACGATGGACCCACAGAGATCTCTTGTTTTTAACTCAACTGTTGCAAACAGTTAAATGGGAGAAACAATTTATTTGGTGGAGTTTTACTGTAACTTACTGCCAGTAAAAGGTACATTTGAACGTTTTTAATGTCCTCGTTTATCAGTTCTGATTTGCCGTCTGCTCTTTTGAAAATTCTCATCAAAGGGAAAAGATGCACAATGATCCGCACTAGTCGGCTCGCAGCTTTGACTACACCAGATTTCAAGCTAAAAAGACTAAAATGAACAAAAACGTTACAAAGACTTAAAAAATCTTGACCAAAATAGTAAAAAATAGCACTGTAGTGATGCACAGAAACACCTTTTTAATCTGGATGTTGCTGTGGAAGAACAACAGGAGGTGGTTAGTAGATTATAACTTTTATTAGAAACGAGTTACCATGATCCACTGCCATGTTAATTTTTTTGTATAATATAAGCTTCTATAAGAAGGTTTAACATACAGACAAGTTCAAGAATAATCAGGTAAAGGACAACGTTTGCGTTTCTGCTTCTGAACACAACCACAGTGGAAATAAATTTAGGTTGTTTAGTGATTGGAGTGAGAACTTCTTTAAATTCAAGTTTCTAAAAAAAAAAATGTTGCATGAGAATTTTACAGCTTAAACAACGGGTGAGGGATTAACTCAAATGTGTAAAACCGTAAATAAAAATAAAATCTTAGACACTTTTTCTGGCTAAAATCTGCCTAAAAATAATTAGTTTAATTAGTATAAAAATGACAAAAGCTAAAAGTTGTAGCACCAATCAACTGAATGAGCCAAACATTTTGACAAACGGCTAAAAGAACAGAAGTGAACTCCCAAGATGTGCAAACCCCCCACAAACAGAACAGAACGCTGAATCAGCGTTCACACCATTTCAACCTTAATGCAATATTGTTTAAAACTCTGAATTCAAACATGAACTCTTTTTTTTTTTTTATGTAAAAAGAAGCAAAATCTAAGAAATGCTCTTGTCCAAATATTCCCCAACCTGCCTGTTGGTGCATTGTTGAAACAGTGGTGGCACGATGCTACATCAGTCTATGGAAATACGTCACATCACTGATATTAGAGAAACTGTGGGAACTATTATAGTTTTTAAGGCTACAAGTTGTTTGTTTTTACATTAAACAGCTTAACTAGGAGCAGTTTAAACCCAGGAGTAATAAAACTACCTAAACTAGAGCTGGATAAAGGTGAAGCAGGGAGAATTCAAATATCAGCTTGGCTTCATCCTACATCGGACAGTTTTTTTTTTAATAGTTCAAGTGATTTCAGCTTGTATACTGAATTATTTAAGAGCAGGAAGTGCCGCAGGACACTAGGACACTGTGTTTGACCTCTTGGCCTTTTTAAGGATGTCGCATTTCTTGCGGTTGGGGCGCCGGCAGCGCTCGTCGATGCTCGGCACGCACTCGTAGTGCCACACCTCCTCCATCTTGTCCACGGGGTACACGGCCTCCACGTAGTGGCGGATCAGCCGCAGCCGCGCCGGGTCCAGCTGCTTCTTGTTGCAGGCGCCCGAGTGGTTGTACTGCAAGCGCAGGTTCTCCGAGGTGAAGAGCTCGGGGAAGAGGCGCACCAGCAGGCGGGCGGCGAAGTTCCCCACGGAGAGAGACTGCTGGACGATTTCCCGAACCTCGGCGTCCGACAGCAGGTAGACGGGCGGCACCAGGAAGCCGGGCGTGGAGACGGTCAGTTGGTCCAGGGGGATCTTGCAGAAATCTTTGCTGCTTTTCTCGGGAGGTACAGTCGGAACGTCCAGCTCCTCTCGCATGCCGTCTGGATTGAACGGGTGGAGCTGGTAGATGAAGTCCTGCTCCGGATCCTGACCGTAAACCTTACGCTGCTGCATGTAGGACCTCCGCTGCTCCGTGTCCCGCCTCCTGCACCGCTCGTCCAGCTTCCCCACGAACTCCAGCGTCCACACCCGGTCGCTCTTGGCCTGCGGGTAGACCAGCTGCACGTAGTGGCGGATCAGGTTCACGCGGACGGGGTCCAGCTGCTTCTTCCCGAGCGAGCCGCTGCAGTTGTACTGCTTCCTGGCGTTCTCCTGGGTGAAGAGTTCGGGGAACATGAGCACCAGCAGCCGGGAGGCGAAGTTGCCGATGGACAGGCTGCACTCGTAGTTGCTCCTCAGCTGCTCTCTGGACAAAACGCACTCCCGGGGAAAGGCGAAGTTCGGCGGAGGGATCTCCAGGTTGTCAAAATCCACAGGCGTCAGCAGCGACTTCTTGGACTTGCGGTTCGGTCGCTCACACTCGCCGACTTCAGCCCCGACGGAGACGCCCTCGGGAAGGCTCAGCTCGTAGCAGTTCGCGTTGTCAGAGTCACTTCCGTTGCTGTTGCTGCGCGGACTCCCCAGAGCGTCCTCCGCGTGCTGGACGCACACCTGGAGCCAGCTGTCCTCGGGCACGTTGGGAAAGTTCGCCTCCATGTACCGCCTAATGATTTCCATCTTGCTGGAGTCCAGAACGCCGGAGCCTTCGGGCATTTTCCCTTCCTCGAAAACTTCGGGGAAGAGACGGTGCATGAGGAAGACCACAAAGTCCTCGGGGGAGGAGAACTCGTCCAGCTCCTCTGTGCTTCGCGTATTGGAGGCGGAGTCTGACCCCGCCAGGCTGCTCTGCTGGTTTTCCACGGGCGCCTCTCGACCCTGTTCGTCGATGAAGCAACAAGACGGAGGACGCTCCGCTTTCACGTCTGCGTCCGACTGCTTCTTCATCAGCCGAGCGCTCTCCGCGTCGCTCTGCGTCCAGAAGCGATTGAAGAAGTCGTTGATCTGAAGGAGGCACTCCTCCTGCCACACGTCGTCGTTCCTCACCGAGGGGTAGCAGACCTCCACGTAGCTACGGATCAGCTGCAGGTGCAGCGGCTCCGGAGTTCTCCTGCTCGCCACGCAGTCGCTGGGGCACTCCGTGGCTTTGAAGAGCTCCGGGAAGAGGTGCACGAGCAGCTGACAGCCGAGCTCGCCGGCGCCGGACGTGTGCTCCGTCAGCTGATTCAGCTCGTCGGTCGTCAGCAGATACTCGGGCGGAGGCTGGAACTCCGTCGCCCTCTCCGCCGGTTTGAGCTGCTTCTTTAGCCGCATGACTTCCAGGGTCAGCGAGTCCACTTTGCTGTGCAGCTGAGTCACGCTCGAGTTCAGCGTGTTGAGGATGAAAAACATTTTCTCGATCAGCGGGTAAAGGCTGGAGTCTGTTGTCGACGTGTGGCCTGAGGGGTCCGCGGTGGAGAAGGTCTCAGCGGGAGCGTTCTGTGAAAGGAGGCTGTTGAAGTTGAGCTGACCGAAGCTGTTGTGACCGACCTGCGTCTCCAGGCCCGGAGTGTTCCTCTTGTCCGAGATCCTGTGGGAGATGCTGAAAAGAGGCTTCCTGTAGGAGAACCTGGACGTCTCCTGAAGGTGGTCCCCATTCTCTACAGCCGTGGCGAAGCAACGCGGCTCGTGTCTTCTGCCCTCGTCCATCAAGCACGACCTTATCTAGAAAGATTAAAAACGTTTAAATACAACAAAATCGTCTAATAGTGTGATATAAGAATGCAGCAAAAAAACACAAGTTTGAGCCTAAACTTCATTTTATATTTTTGCTTCAGAAATTATTGACTTTTTCTTAAAATGCAAGTTTTTTCCAGATTTCTGATAGTGGTTGTTTATCCCATAACGTTGTTAATTAAAAATGTGTCTTTTAGCTGACGTTTTGCTAAATTCTGTCTTTTGTTACTGTTTTGTTCGTTTTAGTCTTTAGCGGCAGTTGTGCTCCTCTTAGCTACATTCTGCTACTTTTAGCTACAGTTTGGCCATTTTTGGACAAGATGTTTCTAATGTGAGTGATACAACGTCGTAGGTGGAGGAAAACGGTCCTGGTAACTTTTTGAATGTGGGATTAAAAGACATGTCCTGATCAAAAATAACACTAAAGATTTTAACTTTAGAGCTGGAGGCCAGTTTGATGCTATCCAGAGGAAGTGAAAGGTTGCAAAATTGATTCCTAAGATTCTCAGGTCCATAAACCAAAACCTGAGTCTTGTCTGCGTTTAAAAGCAGAAAATTTAGGGTCATACAGGTTTTTATGTCTTTAAGACATGCTTGTAGTCTACAGGTAAGTAGATGATTGGATTCATCGGGTTTCAAGGAAAAATATAACTGTATCATCAGCATAACAATGAAAATTTATCCCATGCTGTTTAACAACTTTACCTAATAGAAACATATATAAAGAGTATTGGTCCAAACACTGAACCCTGAGGAACGCCATGAATATTTTTTGTGTATAAATAAAATTTATTATTTATATTTATTAACTGGAATCTATCAAATATGATTTAAACCAATTTAGAGCCGTTCCTGTGATTCCAATATCATATTCAAGTCTCTGTAGTAGAATATTGTGATCAACTGTATCAAATGCAGCACTGAGGTCTAACAGGACCAGTGTGGACACTTGTCCATTGTCAGAGGCACTGAGGATATTATTAGTAGCTTTCACCAGTGCAGATTCAGTGCTCTGGTGAGCTCTAAAACCTGACTGAAACTTTTCAAATAGATTTTCTTGCAGATGAGCATGTAGCTGACCAGCAACCATTTTCTGTAGAATTTTTTAGATAAATGTTCAATTACATATACAAAGTAGGTCTATAATTGGCCAGAATTCCTGGTTTCCTGAAACATCTGAGGAGATTGTTGAAACTACTACAATCAGGTCAACAGTTCAACGTATTGGTAAAACTTGAAGAATACTGTAGTGGGGAGTGAGCATCAGGGTAAGGAGAAGTGGCTGAATTGATGACCATCATGCCTAGTGCCTACCATACAAGCCTGTGGGGGCAGTCTATGATCTGGGGTTGCTGCAGTTGGTCTGGTCCAGGTTCTGCAACGTTATGTGCAAAATAATGAGGTCAGATCTCTGCACAAATACACTGAGTGGCCAGGTTTTTCCATTACATTTTTTTTCCCCTTGCCTGTTGGGACATAATTTTCACACATGGATTGGCCACCAGACCTGAACCCCATTGAGAGTCTTTGGGATGTGCTGGAGAAGACGGCACAGTGGACCGAATCTCCTGTCATCAATACAAGGTCTTTGTGGAAAACTATTGCAACTCTGGACAGAGATAAATGTGACATTACAGAAGCTTGTGGAAATGATTCAGACAATGTATGCCATATAGTCAAAGCTAAAGGCAGTCCACAGTATATCAGTGTGTGACCTTTTTTTGGCCAGACAGGGTATAAATCTCAAG
The DNA here is from genome assembly GCA_031763805.1 of Argolebias nigripinnis. Lineage (NCBI taxonomy): Eukaryota > Metazoa > Chordata > Actinopteri > Cyprinodontiformes > Rivulidae > Argolebias > Argolebias nigripinnis. The sequence goes on along the minus strand of JARVJN010000861.1, from coordinate 18,009,874 downwards.
TTATGAGACATGTGTATTTTAGAATGTCTTGCTGTAAAAAATTAAATGTTGACTTTTTTAGTAATTCATTTTAGTTAATGCATTGGACAGAAAACCCCTTTAAAAACTGTTGAAGCAGAGACAGACACCCCCACCCCAAAAAATAAATAAATAAATAAATAAAATAAAATAAAATAAAGAAAATAATAAGGATTTATGAAGACCACTGGAACAGTCGAGCCCTAAAGGCTTTCATTTTCAGCTTGACAGACTCAATCATCAATGGGTCCTTTGGCTGCTGCCGGAACATGCATCAGTGACCTTCTGGCCACAGCTCATTTGGGTTTATCAGGTTTTTCTGGTAGCCTCCTCTTCCCTCAGATCCAGCGCATCACAACGGGATCAGTTTATAAATCGTCCCTTGAGTGACCAAGATGTTTGCTTCAACTCACTTGAACTTGGAAGTTGGAATTTCTGAGGTACGAGTCAGAAAAACCAAACACCTTCCTATGGTCCACTTCAGTTTGTATGGCAGCAATCAGGTCACACATGTCATACTTTCAAACCAATATTAGTAAAAGAGTTGGTGCAGTGTTTGAATGCACAGAGTGTAGAAAAATCCAGTCACTGACTTGTATCTCTAACGGTAAAGGTAACCTCATCGTTGAGCACAATGACCAAATCCTGCTGGTTTTCTAACTTGCAACTGGAATATGGTTAAATCGGGTTTATTCCCTGATCTGAGTTATGACTAAGGTAAATGAAATGCAGCCAAAGCAAAGTCCCTATTGGTGGACTTTGATACTAAGTACCAAAATGGAGCATTATGGGTATTATGGTGCATTAATGAATAGCTAGTCAATGAACAGAATGAGCATGTACAACAAAGTTTCTACCAGCAACTACAAGTCAGTTTGGGTCTGATGACATTTACAGCTCCAGGTTCTACCTTTCATGGTAAGAGGAATACAATAATATACAGTCAATTTGGTTTTCTATGCATATACTGTATTTTTAATGTATTTAACCTTTATTTATCCCGTAGTTTCATTGACTCACAAAGACTCATTTTCAAGAGAGATCTGTTTGGGAGCAGATGGTGGGGGTTAAGCTCAGGGGCCCAGAATGGGGCAAATGAGGGTGGAGGAAAGTGGGGGTGTTTTACCTGCACCCACATTTTAAGGTTGTCAGTCAGGGGCGTCAAACTGGCAACCTTCCGATCACAGGCCCACCTTCTCTAACCTCTGCACCACCACTCCCTACTGCAACATCAGAATATCTTTATTGACATTGACATTGCACCAAGACACAACACAACATGATTGAATTACGCACATTTGTCTTAAAGATGGGCCAAGTGCATGAAGCCGCAGCCGTTTCGGTGCTGCCACAATCTTAGATATGAAAAAAGGGGTACCTAGATACCATGAGGGTAGATAGTGGTATTACAAAAAAAACATTTCACAACTTGTCTATTAGGACACGATCTGAGACATAAAAAAACTCTACCAGCAAGCACAGTTAAGACTAATCACATATGCATTTGATTTGATGCATCTTCCAGATGTTAACATTTTAGTGCTGAAACTGCATTTATTATGTTTGCCACACATATAAAGTGGTTATCAAAGGTGGGCGCATGAACGCTAGGTAGCGCTAATGCGCTAATCCGCTTACAGCGGACCCAACGTTTTTGTCAGCGTAACAGCGTTTTGACTAACTTTTATAATTTATAAGCGGATTTGCGCTATTTTTATTTAAAATGCAGTACCGTTAATAACTAATTATCTATCAGTAAAACGAAAAAACTTATTTTACAGGCTTTTAAACTGCTAACAGACGGACCATATCCTGATGTGGTCCGTGAGCAGTCGTCCGGTTGGTTGATTTAAGAGCGGGGCCCGCCCTAA
>JARVJN010000861.1:17814151-17824971 GCA_031763805.1 Argolebias nigripinnis | reverse complement strand
GTTTTTCTTAGTTCATATCTTAGATCTTATTACTGTTTTTCTTTTACATTTTATACTTTTGTTGGATGTAACTGGGAGCCTGTGTACAGAATCTTGAACCATGGGTACTCTAAATACTTTATGCCAAGAGCTGCTCCTGAAGACATTTATTCTGTGAAATGAAAATAGTTTTTTTGTTCTGAACTTGTGGTTTTCTATTCAGTGTTTTATTTGAATCTCACTGAGTTTTGCAAGCATGTACGGTAGTTAAGAAATACAGATGATTATTAGACCTGTGCACATTTCTGCATACTTTAGACGTATATGGTTTAAGTTATGAAACGCTTTTATGCTTCTGTCCCTTGGGGAGTGTTATTGAACAGTAGTTCAAAAGCGCAGGACTTTTCCACAGTTTTGGTCAAGTTTAAAAAACTTAGTTATTTAACATTTTGTCCCGTCACTTGTGCTTTTCAGCTAGAAGACCATTACTGATCTTTAACACAGATTAACAGTACTTTAGTTGGATTAGTTTATCAGCAAAAAGTAGAAAAACTTGGGGGGGAAAGTGTTATTCTGTTCAGCGAAGTGCTCGATGTCTAAGCTGATGGTAAATAACTGATCTCGGGTGAACCATGAAATTAGATCAATTGGCTTTTTAACACGGAGATCAAGCCAAACATCTGGAACAGCTGGCACCTGAGGAATCCAGTTAATATTTAGATGATAAACGGACAGGCAGCAGCACCGGGGTTTGTTCACGTTTACACGAAAAGGAGATTCCTGTCGGGTCTTAATTCACCAGGTCTTTGTTCTTTTAATGAGCAGCTCACTACATAATGCAGCTGTTTTTTTTTTTTTTTTGTTTTTTCCCACACATCTACAAAACATATTTAACACATAAGCAGAGTGACGTTAATCAGGCAGCTTCCAACTGATGAGACAACAACTAGTTCAAGTTTTGTTGCTCCTCCTCTTATGATCCAAGTTATTTATTTATTAATCTGATCTACCTGTGCAAACTCTATACGGATCATAACCTCACATCCATCAGCTTAAACTAAAGAACACTGTTGGTTCAGCTGAACCTCTCTTCTAACCTCTTTAATGAACGTAAAATAGATTTTAATGGACAAACTAGGGTCATACTTGAAGCTTAACCAGCAGATTCGGATTTTCTTGTAGCCAGGTCTGTACACACACCCTTGCATGTTTTTTTACTGTAGAAGTTGGTAAACAAAACCTAAATTTAATGTTATACATTTGAAGTGATAGAAACAATATTGGTTTTCTGTCTGCCGTTGAAGCAGATGACTCCTTTAGGACCTGCTGTTCACATTTTAATATCTAAAAAGGGCCAAACTAACAATCAATGTTAGTTGTGATTCACTACTTGCTTACAAAACAGTCCTGAACTAGTCATGTATCCTGTTTTACAAATTAAACTCGGAAGAGAAAGCTGCAATTAATGCATTTCTCACTTTCATGATTAAAAATGTGAGTTTCGTCTAAAATAGAAGAGAAAGGCCCTTGTTTGCTTGTGATTTATTTGATGGTTTATGGAATGTGCTGATCTTTTTGTACTGAAGCAACATAGTTGGGGTTCCACCCTCCCTCTCGGCTTGAAGGTCAGACTGAATGTCAGCAAAAACCAGTCTGGCATCTTTATAAGCATCGTCTGGGTTTCATCTTCTCGCGAGCGTCTGCAGGGACCTGTCCTCTTCGTACCCTTTTGTTCCCTCGTTTTCTGCTCCCTTACACTCCCAAGGTAAGATTTCTCCTGCATCTGTAAAGCAAACGGGTCAAAACATTTGTTGAATATTGTTTGAACTCTGCACTTTCAGAGATTCCAGTTCCGCCGTGAGGAAATGAAAAAGAAATCTTTGTTTACATCTAAGACAGCAGATGTTATATAGTAACTTTATTAATTTTGGCGAATGTCTTCTGAAGGGCAATGTACAGCTTTTACCATAGTACAATACTTTATAATTACAACATTTACAGGTGTAGTTTATACATCGAACTGAATGGTGAACAGGCACTGGAGACGAAACAAAATATTAACTCTTTGTTTACAGATATGCTTTTTTTTGTGACGGCTCCTCTTTACAGCAGATGAACACAATATGTTTCATTCAAAAGGAAAACAAAATTACATTTAAACTTATCACACAGCACCCACCCCATGATAAAAAGATGCAAATTTAGAACGGCGGACAAATTAAATTGCAGCAAAGTTCACTTTTACGCTCGTCTGACAACAAAAAAATGGGGTAAAATATTTAACAAGAAGAAAAAAATTTGAGCGGGGGCAACAAAATAAAAAGTATTTTCAATTTAAACTGTAACCTGAGTTACCTTTTTTATTTTTTTTGCAGTTTAAAAAGCCAAAGTTAAAATAAATGAATTTGAAGAGGCAGCTTTAGTATTTTATAAAGCCATTTTGAAATAAATAAAAGTATAAATAAACAAGCAGGCAAGCATACAATGTTTTTCCCCCCAAGTATAAATTCTTGTAATAATCCAGTGTCTGAAACTGTCCTTGAAAAATAGTCTAATACAAGTTTTTCCCCGTGCCCTCCCCACCAAGAAGGAACAGTGAAGGTTCTGATGGACATGAAGCCGAGTGTCAAACAGGTTCATCGGTTTTGTTGTGATGAAAAAAAAAAACATTTATTTTTTATTTTTCCCTCCTAATGTGCTTTAAGGTCTGCCGGGGCGGGGGGGGTTATCGTACCTCAAAAGGTTGTCCTGCGTGCGTGAGGCCCGTTTCAGAGATCTGTTCTGGTAGAACTACAGGAGTGACCCAAGATGGAGGAAAAGCCGCTTCATGTCGTGATGGCGAGCGCAGCCGTACAGGCGTCCGGGCTAAAGCACGGTGGCGTTGTGGCCTTCCATTCGGGGCAGCCTCGGGTCCTGCACTGTTCCCATGGTAACCAGCAGCGGGCGGCTGTCCTCAGACACGCCCGACCGACCCAACGACATTGGATTGGGAATGGCCGCCCCTCTCGGATGGTTTGCTGAGGTCGGCACGGGCAGCCCTGGCTGGGGTGGAGGGGGGCTGGTGATCCCGTGGGCTGCGTCCAACGGCACGCCGTGATCCTGGTACCCGTAGCCGATGTTCCCGCACGGGAAACGTCTCAGTCTGTAGAGCGGAACTGGAGGCAAGGCTGTTGAATCTAAAAGGAGAGGCGATTGGCCTGCGGGTGGGGGCGGTGGGGGCAACAGCGGCCTGCAGAGGCCCTGCTGCTGCTGATGCTGCTGCTGATGGTGCAGCAGCTGCAGTTGGTGCTGGAACTGCTTGTGCTGGTGCTGGAGACCTATCGCCCCCGCCACCTCGGCCACGGTCCGACCCACCTGCTCCTGCCCCTCTCCCGGCACCCTGCCGGCGCTACCTCCGGGACCCCCCACCCCTCCCAGCCTCTGCTGCTTCCTCTGCTGCTGAAGGAACCACGAGCCGTACGTGGGGTTCCAGAGGCTGGTGTTTTTCCCGTTGTGGCCCTCCTTCTCCTGGGGGTGCCCCTGGGCAAAAGCGAGGTTAATGTGGCCCCCCTCGGAGCTCGGTTGGGTTGCGACATGCGATGCCTTGGCGGCGAGTGCCGCGGGGACAGCGGAGGCGACTGGGATAGTGGTCGTCATGGCGATGGAGGTCTGCGTGTGAGTCTGGTGGATGCACGGCTGCGGCTGAACGGACGTCTGTGCGTTGGCCTCGGCTGCTGCGCTCATCACGACCGTGTGCTCCCCCCCTCTCCTGTCCCCCGCAGGATAGGATGGAGGCAGCTGTGGCGCCACCCCATCAGGCGCCTGGGCCTTCACGATCACCGCAGGAGCCGAGGGGTCGTCAGGGCGACTGGATACATGCTCCTCCTCCTCTGGAGCAGGCCCGTACTCCACAGGCAGGGGCGTGGTCACCACATCTGGGTCCTAAAACAAACTTTCATCAGAGATTTTCTATGCAAGAGCAAGTCACACTCATCGTACTTAAATTTGCAGACGGTGTCACTTAATAAAATACTGATGGGCTGCGTGGTGCTGTAGTTCAACGCAACATTGTGTACCGCTTACTATATCAACTTACACATGCATAGTTTGCAGAAACTAGGAACACACAAAGATTGGGCTAAATTTGGCTAATTTTTTTTGCTCGTTTTAATTTTTGATTATTGTAGAAGTTCACACTGAGTAAATACGACCTAAAGTTAAGTATATATGCATGATAAAATCATAACCTATTAGCTATGCTGGATCTTCAACAGGCTTGTTGGAGTAATTCAACCGCTAACATAAAATGTGTTTTCAGCACAATTTTTAAAATCCTGTGCGTCAGGAAGAGATGAGAAACTTGACAGCTGAGACATCTGGAGTATTATTGATCTTGGGCATTTTAAACGAGTCAGAAAATCAATGAGCAGCTGCCAATGTTAGCGCTCGCATGCTTTGTTGACGCCAAAGCAGCTGGCTTCAGACCGCAATGCATGATGGGCTACTTTAATTGATGCAGTGTGAAGCTTTTGGACACAATCCTTACTGTGTGATGAGCTTTAATGTTACTACGAATTTACAAAAACAATACTAATTGTTTCCTTTAACGCATCCATTTACCTGTAAGCAGTAATCGATTCTCTCCAGAATCGTGGAAAAGTTGGGCCTGTCTTCAGGCTGGTGCTGCCAACTCTGAGTCATTATGCGATACCTAAACAAAAACACGCCATTAGATTTTGATTACTTTGCCTCTGCGTAGCTGCTGAGAGGCTCGCCAGTACCATTTCTCTTACAATTGTACTTTAGTCTAAAAATGTTAATCTAGATCAATTGCAAAAAACAAACTAAACTGCCTTTTTTAAATAATTGTCCCGGTTGTTTCTTGTAGAATCAAGCGTAGCCTCCCACCAATTTGCTCCTCTAATCTCAGTCATCCATTTAACCAAGTCTTGGCCATGATTTATTAGCTGATCAGTTTGTTTTTGGGTGCTTGCATCACTATGATAAATACTATGACATTCCCAAAGAGATCATGGAAAATACAAGGCTATTGAACTATGGTTACAACAGACCTGGAGGTGGAAAAATCACCATAGTTCAACCATTCTGAACCTGCCGTAAATAGCTTTTTGAAGGGGTAAAATTTTAGGTTGGCTGAGTTTGATGAGTCAAGGACTTGTCCAAATGTAGAATGTTATGTAGTAGAAAGAACTGGGAACAGTGTTTATGTTGGTGTGGTAATTTTCGGTGTATTTTTATTACTGGATGAGGAGACAGTTAAGGAAAGAGGATGAGATGAGAACAGGTGAGAAAGGTCCAAGGCTGGCGATCTGCAAACCATTGACCACCGTCAATGGTGATAAGACGCAACCAGGAGAGGATGTCAAGAACTAGACGGGGAGAACGTCCCTTCGTGCAGAGCTTCATCGATGCTAATGTCGAGGACGCCGAAGGTGAAATCACCATCATGTAGCAGCGCAGAGGGAAGGACAATGACCAGAAGGAGGTCTGACTAGAATAAAAGCTGTGGCTTTTGGCAGATGTGGGAACAGGCAAAGGAGTTGACTAAAATGAACAACTCCAATCTTCTAAAGTTTCATTGCACTTCATGTGGCTGCCATTTGAAAAACCTTTACACCGTCTTCAACTTGAGCAAACCTGCCAAAATATAAAACTTCTGCCAGAAGTGCTACATCTGGTTGCTGTTGCTTGGCTGTGCAAATAACAGTGTGGTATAAAATTGATGGCAACATACAGATTTATAAAATTGTGTTTACATAAGCAGCTGGAAAATGTGGGGACTGGAGAAAAGTTGGAACAGGCGAGATATGAATTGATTAAAAAAAACTCTTCAAAATGTATTTAACATCACAGAGAACACACTCTTATTGTGACACCTCATATTTGATATCAAATTTTCAAAAGTCACATGGAAGGTTAAAGGTCAAAGATTAGTTTGTAAATGTTTTAAGCTAACTCGCAGCTCCACATTTATTTATTAATTTTATTCATTTTAAATTAAAACACAAAACAATTTCACTTACTATATGAAAGCAAAAACATAAAACGAAAGGTAGCAGAAAGAAGAAATAATCTTGTTATATCTGCCCCTTAAAAAAATCAATTCAAACAATCAATTCAAACAATAATCATCTATAAATAACAAAACAAAATGAATAACTCATCCCAATTTTCAATTTCTAATACATTTCACATTAAACTAATTCATATGTATTTTTTTTTTAACAATTCGGTTTTGATCATTCTCTCAAACATAAACATTGACTTGGCTGTTTTTACATCCTTCAAACCACAATTCAATTCCCTGGATTGAAGTAGACCGTCCCTTCAAACTGGTTCTGTACATGACTTTCTTTAAACCAGTGGTGTCCAGTCCTGGTTCTTGCATAGTTTTAGATGATTCTCTCCAAGACAACATTTGTAGGAAAGGGTTATTATTTACAGTCTTCTGCAAAACCTGGAGATAACTGAATCAGATGTGTTGTAGACCAGGATTGAACACCACTGCTTTAACCCATGAGGGACTCATGAATTAAAATTAACATTGAAAACAAACATCAGATCACAGCTCAGCTGCTTGTCAGTATCTGAATCTTAAAGAGGTGTTTTTTAAGAATAAATCATAGCAACCTCAGGGGTTAACTGAACGCATTTATCTGCGTGAGGAGTCACACTTACACTGGCCCAGGACAATTTTTAGGTGGGTCCATCCTTCCTCCGTTGGTTACAAACTCCAACACTTCCTGGTTACTGCGACTCGGATACGGCATGTAGCCCAGAGAAAAAATCTCCCACAACAGCACCCCGAACGACCTTTTCAGAGGAAGATGATGGAGACAGATTAGTTACAAGGTGAAAGAAAAGCAGCAAATTACTGTAAGTGGTAAATTGTGGGCATCGTCACTATTGAAGCGGAGGACGAGTCGCAGATGTCACGTTTATTAAAAAATAAATGTGACGGATAGGCAGTTGACGCACGGTGACAGTACAGAAGCTGAGAACAGTCGGGGGTTCTCACCACGTGTCTGTTTTCGACGTGAAGATCCCCTCCATGAAGGCTTCAGGTGGCATCCATTTCACTGGCAGCATGGCACGCCCCCCCTTCCTGTAATAGCTTGCCCTGAACGCAAAAGCACACACAGACCTCACAATCTGAACAAAAGTCAGATTTAACAATAAATCAACTCCCGGCTACACCCATTTAAAAAATAAAAACACATCAGTGTCAGAACTCATTCTGAACAAAACACAAGAAACTGTCCAGATGATCTGGCTGAACATTGTTGGATTGTGTACCTGGATTATTGAGCATGGACTTTGATGTTTTGAACCACTTTGGCATGACTGGGTTAGAGGAGTTGACAGAGGAGAGGGCGGGCCACGGAGGCCATCTTAGCACCAGCAAACTGTTTTTTACACTATGGAATATGTTGTTTGAGGGGAACCATTTTGTTTGGTGGCTCCTCAGATATTTAATTTAATTTATTCATTTCAATTTTAAAACACAAAGATAAAAAAACAAACAAACCAAAAATAAAATGAAAGGAAGCAGAAGAAGAAAAAATTCTTATCATATCTGCTCCTTCTTAAACAAAATCAATTCAAACTATCAATTCAAACAATAATCATCTATACATAATACAGCAAAATACATAACTCATCAAAATTTACCGTGTTGTGTACAATCTTTTTATCCCCTTGTGTGCAATCTTACTTTGAAAAACCGCAAAATAGCGAGTCCGCAAAAGTCAAATCGCGAAGTAGCGAGGGGCTAACAACGTGCTGCATTACATCAATTTGGTAGAAGCAAAACGTTATGAAGTTGTCCACCATGAAGTCATTTTCTGTTGCAATGAATAATAAATGTTTTAAAGTTGATTGTAACTTTTACACTAAAACCAAACAAATAACTCAAGAAATTAAGACATGTTTTAATAATCTAGAGGAAATCCTGTTAGACAAGAAAAGTTATTTCTTGTAATTGTCCATAAAATCTAAAGCAGTTTCAGTGCCTCCACCTGTGTTACCTTTGCTCTGTGCACCGTTGCAGACAAGCTCAATTACTCCCTTATTCTTACATATGCTTCCCCCTCGTTCTCTCTGCTGCCCTGTCAATAAAAAGAAACCAATAAATCACTTAGCCGTCTCTGTGGGTTTGGGGTATTGGTGTTGGAATGAGCTGTCCTACCAAAGCAGCTGAGTAGACATGACTTGCAAAGCCCCAAAAACTTTTTCCCGACTGCCTTCATTTTATAAAACCAACAGGGTGAAAATTACATTTTGGTTGAAGAGGCTAATAAATCTTGGCCAAATGTTGCGTAGAAGTGGAAAAGGGAACCTTCCATGGGGGCTGCCATTTCAGTGGTGTGACGCCATGCTGGTGGGGAGGAGAAGCCACATTAGAGGAGGTTGGCGTTAGTGCCACATACAATTGGAGTGGAAGGATGTGTGAAAGAGATAACTAATTTAGAACTTGTGTGCATGGCTCCATTTATGATCTACGATTTCAAACGCAATTTGGAGATGATATGTGCTCATTTTAGGAAAAAGGAGATTTCTAAGTCACATCTTGGGAAGAAAAGTGGCATATTAGAAGTTGTAGCTCGAGACAAAACAATTCAGATTGTTTGCTTTTGCTTCAACTTTCATTTTAATTCTTGGAAATCACATAGCTTAGCGCCTAGGACGGACCTCATTAACAACGTTTTGGCAGCTGCTCTGGCGTGTGGTCACCCGTCTTTATAGATGCTGGGTATTATCATAACTTTGTGGCTTGTGCTGAGTTACTGCAGTGTGTCCACGTGTTTGTTCTCTCTTAGTTTTCCATTTCTGAGGCCTGTTTGACGGGAACAACCAATGGCATCAGAAGCCTGCAGAGTGTAATTAAAACACATCCACAAAGCTGCCACCAATTACTGCACCCAGAAACCTTTGCTGTCAATCACAAATGTTCTAAAATACAAGTCTGTTTACCTTGTTAGCTTTTCATTTCTCAGAGCATCCCCACAAAAACAAATAGTGGTTGAAGCCTTGTTTGATACTGCAACCATCGTATTTATTTTACCATTTAAACGTAACAAAAATGTAGGCACTGACATACATGATAATGGAAACCAGATTTCAGCTTCATTTAATTTGTAGCTTTGCACAGTCATTTTATTTTAGATTATAGCCCTGTGTAAAGTGTGTTGTTTGTCTCTCTGAGGTTACCTTGTGCAACAGTATTGTGTCCCAGTCATCTGGATGTGCTTTGCTCTCCTCAACAGAGCAGACTTCTTATCTGCATCACTCCCAACCCACAACCTCGTGATCATGTGGTTCATCTACTTTGTCCAATTGCAAAAATGGCTAAATGGGTCATTTGTATGCAAATGCAGAGAAATCATTTGAAGTTGCCCTCCCCATATTTTGCATTCTATTGACGGTACAAGCAGACATGCATCCATGCAAAACGATGGGATATCTCAGATTCATCGGTTGTCTTTAAATGATGATCAGAACAGGCAGTCATGGCTCTGTTGGTATTATTAGAATGAAAAAGGCTTTAATCTTGAAGTATTTTACAGCCAATATGTACAAACCCTCAGCCATTTCTATGAAAACAGCTTGCACACCAGATTTAAAGTATGTCACAGTCACAGCTTCTGTGCTTCAATTATTCTCATCATTTGAAAAAAAGCATTCCCAAAGTCCTCCCATTGTTCAATGATTATAAATTTAAATTTTTTTATCAAAACTTCCCCCCCCCCCCCAAAAAAAAGGATAAAGTAAAACTACAATCAGTAGTCAGAGTTGTGAGTGTACTTTTACTGAGTAAAGTACAAAATAAAATGTTTTCTTGAACTAAGAACAAAGTGTATTGCATTTATTACTACCTCTTCAGCAGAATGCAAATAACTTCTTTCAAGCCTTCACAATAACAGTCTCAAATACCCACTAAATACAAGAAGTTATTTATTTAGAGGACATACTTCTGATGTGTTTGATAGAACCAATCTGGCATGGAGGGGGGGAGTTCTGCAGAGAACCTTCATGGAGGTTCTCCTCTCTCTACTGACAACCCCACCCCACCCCGACTAAGACCCTTTGCTCAGACTGGCCAAGCAGCCAGCTTTATGGAGTCCTGGTGGTTCCAAACTTCCTCCATCTACAGAAGGTGTAGGCTGAAGCGACCTTCAGTGCTTCAGACATTCTTCTGTAGCCTTCTACGTTTGTGGTTCAATAAAACTTCATCTCATAGGTCCACAGACAATTCTTTGGACTTTATGGTTTGGTTCTGATATGTGCTGACAACTATAGGACCTTTATATAGACAGGTGTGTCTTTTCAAATCATCTCCAATCTCCTGAATTCAACACTTGCGCGCTCATGAAGTTGTAGAAACACCTGAAGGAGGATCAGAGGAAACAATATGTTTTAAATCAGGGCTATCCAACTGCTGGCCCGTGGGCCGGTGGCTTCAGTCCAGCCCACCAGTTCACTAATCGGTTCTAGGTTTGGGTTCTGTTTATTGTAATTATGATTCAAAACAATAAAACAAACAAATCTAAAAGGTAACAGATCATTGTAACACTTGGTTAATGTACATAATGACTAATTGCTAGATGTCCGGCCCCTGGGCTGCTGACGTTCAGTAACTGTGACCTCCTGAGCAGCTTAGCTAAATAGCCCTGTTCTAAATACAGGTATTTATGCACATGCCAGATTCTTTATTTATTTGATCAATTCACAACAATTTAAAACACTCTTCTTGCATTGTCATGATGAGGTATTCTGTGAATAAAATAAAGAATTTTATCCATTTTGGAACAAGGAAGAACATAAAATGTTATTATTTTCTG
>JARVJN010000861.1:17569105-17581489 GCA_031763805.1 Argolebias nigripinnis | reverse complement strand
TTTTTTTTTTTTTTTTTTTTTTTTTTTAGATTTTTCTACCTGGATTATTGAGCATGCATCAGGTCATTTGAAGCTATTTAGAAAATACATCTAGACAACTAAAGATCTAGCACACCTTGATGGAATGCATGCCACCTGCTGCCTTTCACACCACAGACTTTGACTAAGACCATCTAATGTAGAAAAATGACAAAGTTGTGTCCATTTCTTTGGTCAAACTATGGACATATTAATACTAATAATTCCATGTGATAGCACCAGATGTCAGGCTTATATTGCATGTTGTGAATGGCTCTCATCTACTAACCCACCAAAGCTGAACCCAAAATATCTATAAAACTGATCTATAGTTGTGAAAGCTAAGCTAACTAAGGTGGCCATCTTGAATTGAGTAGACTACAAAAAATAGTTCATGGCAGAAAGGAATCAGTGGATTTGCAGTTACACGTTTTATTACATTTTGTTCAGTGGTTCATTAGAATGCTTTAACATGAACAGGCATCCACAAATAATATCATCTGCTGTTGCATTTTGGTGGCAGGCAAGCAAAAGTATTAGGATGTTTTTCAGTTGTCATGACATCTTTAAGAATTTGCAAAATACTATAAATATATGTTTAAGCTTTTAGCATGTTTGTATGGTTGCTGTATTGTACTGAGTGGCCTTTAACATAATACAAAGACTATGCTTAAAAGTTCAATGTATGGAAATGTTCATAGACAGGCAAGTCATCACCCACAGCGACCAACGTTCATTACATATAAGCTAAAATGTAAGCAAAAACAATCAGCCTCTGTAAACCAATGCAGGTGTTCAACATTTTGCATGTTTATCCTAAATCCTATGGTGCTAAGAATATCCAGATGATGCCTAAAGTTGTCAGGTGACAGATGGCCTCAGGGCCACTCTATCACCAATAAATCAAACTGCTCTGGCAAACAGCACCTTTCTCAATATCTCCTCCTGCCAGTCAGCTCCAACTCATGCTTCTTTATTATCTGTATGAGAGCTAGAAATCAATGAGTAATCACATTCACACTGTACAGTATTTGGCTACAGACATTGGGGGAACACATGGGCATGCATTCAAATGATTGTGAGTCTTTGTTTTGAATCCATAGAGCCTAAGTCACAATCTGTGTTGTGCTCATCAGAGCAGACTCATCTTCAATCAGTTAGCATCACAGGAGATTTGGTTAGTGCAGAGATTTTGTTGTTTTGTTGTATAGTTTGAAACAGTAAGTGAAATTTTGAAGCTTTGTTCCCCCTCTGCAGTTGCTGATGCATACCTCAGAGCTAAAGTTTTGAACTACATTCATGATCAGAACATTTTTTATGCTCAATTTACTATTTGAGGCTGTTGAAAAGAAGAATGCACTGTGTTGTAGTTATGTTAGTGATAAACAGCAAACAAAAAAGGCATAACATGCTCAGGAATGTAACATTTAGATTGTAAACCGCTTCAGTATTTGAGGACACTGCTGTACCAACAGAGCCACATCGGCATAAAATAAAAGCTTTTTATTGTTGCTGCTCCTGTGTTTGATCCAGGTAACCCTAATGATTTTTCTGCTCACATCTGCACAGCTTAAAGAGAACTACCTGTATCTTTGGAAAAAGCAGCACAAGCCTCCTATAAGCTTTAAAGATATACATCTTACCGCATCTGAATTTGGTCGATGTGGGAAACGGTTCCAGCAATTCCTGCAAATCACAGCCATTAAGTATTAATTTCGTTTTTTTATCCCTTCTGAAAAATGCTCATGAAATGTGTGGAGACAGCAGCTCGCCCATCTCAATTATTCAAAACACTCCAACTGCATTGTGGCTAACAAAAGAGTTGAGCACGATTGTGCATAAACATTGTTTTTAAGAGTTTTGTTTACCCCCTTTTGTTTCCCCTCAAAATGTAGAACAATGCACGTAATTGCACATTTGCTTTTCTTAAAAGTGACTAAAACAAAATAGTACTAGGAGTTAAATAATATTAAAAGGCAAAAAAAAGGTAAACATTTTAGTATAAATTCTTTTTTAAAGTATTTTCAAATTTTAAATGCTGAATATTTTTCCCCATATTGCGGTATCAAGTTATACTAAGATGCTAAATGGTAGGAAACTGACTAGAGGGCATACAAATCTTATTTAATTCAATTTGTAACTAGAGAAATGCTTATTGCAGAACCTGCTGAAAAACAGCTGAAATTAGCAAAAAATAAATAAACACTGAAACATAGCTGAAAACGTAGAAGAGGCGTAAACCAGCAGGAGAAAGTAAAAAGAATACAAAAGTTGAAATGAGTGCAAAAACTGTGGAATTAGCTGACAAAGTTAATAGTAGCAACAACAAAAAAAGACAGAAAAAAGCTGAAAAAGCTCAAATTGAAATTAGCAGAAATAATTTATTTAGCTTGAAAGTAGCAGAAATTACCATGAAAATCTTGAATGTACCTGAAAACTGCTGAAATTAGCTAAAATATGCTAAAAGCATAGCTCAAAAGGTAGAACAAAATTAAATTAGCAGGAAAAAAAGCAGAAAGAACACATTTGACCAATTAGGCTAAAAGAAGCAGAAATAAGAACAAAAAGAGGAAATTACCTGAAAAAAGCTAAAATTAGCATAAAAGAGCTGAAAAGTAGCTAAAAATAGCAGAAAAAAGCTATACCGGTAATTACCAGAGAAAGGTGAAGAGAGCACATTTTTTTCTGAAATAAGCTGAAAGAGTTGAAATGAGTGCAAATGTGGAATTAGCTGAAAAGGCAAAAAAATTGCATAGAAACAGCCAAATAGTAGCTGAAATAGAAGAAAAACCTGAATCCGGCAAAAATAATCTGAAAGGATCATAACAAGCTGAAATTAGCATGAAGAAGTTAGAAGCAGAACAAAAAAGTTGTACCTGTAGTTATAAAAAAAATCTGAAAGGATCACAAAACAGCTGAAAAAATTAGCTCAAATTAGCTGAAAGTAGTTGAAAAAAGTTAAAATTTGCACAAGGAAGCTGAAAGAAGCTGAAGCAGAACAAAATGTAAAGGAGCAGTAAAAGGTTGTAAACACATCTGAAGATTTGAAGGATGTAATTTGAGATCAATTCATTTCCTATGAGAAAAAAATGGCAGAAAAGGCTAACTATTTCAAAAAGCTAAAGTTGCACCAATGCCAAAAGTCGTAGTACCCTTCTCCTGAATGAGCTGAACATTTTGATATAAGACTTGTTGAAATAGTACAAGAATTGTCATAGAACGATGCCAAAAAACTTACGGAAGAAACATGGATCACAATTGTGTGAATGCTTCATAAATATTCACATAATGAGCATAAATGCAATTGTCTAGTTGGTACAAACATTGTGCAACATGCTCATACATAATAGATGTACTCTATGTTAATTAGCTTAATGAAACTAAACATTTTTTGGGGAAAAAAGTAATATTAGAAAAATGAAACAAAAACAAAAACCCACTAGTGGACATTTGTACTCTTACCATCTTCCAGTTTAGTTCCCTGGTTGAATCCTAAAGTATAAAACTACATCAAACTGTACATCTAAAAGTAGACTCATAGGACAGTCATATACATCCAACTTATGACTGTAATCCATCAGTAAAGGTAATTTTTTCCCCATTTCATCCAACACACCAAACATCTGGTCTCAGAATGTGTACTGCATCACAGAGAAAAAAAACATGAAAATATATAGACCCTTCCATTTTACCATCACCTGAGGAGAAGAGATAATACAGCATGAAAATAAATGATGTTGAAGGATGAGAGGAGTGAAGGCAGGAATCAGAATTGTATAAAAATCTAAGCCAAGCAGGGCTGTTTTACTGTTTTGCTGCTGAACTTCCTGTTATTAACGGTTTGATCAAAACCATTTGTATGTTTATGCATTTTGGTGGGGTTTTAATCAAGCATGCCTCAGAATGCGCTAAAGCAAATCACACAACAAGCTTTCAAAGATGACTTTTTTTTAAACTGCCCTGATGAAGGTAGCTTCACTTGAGAAGAGGATCATGGCACAGACTGAGAACATTCACTAAAATATGAAATTCCCCTAAATTGGGGGGACGTGATACCTTCATTCTTACCTTCCTCCCAACCCTGTGGGCTTCCAGCATTCTTCTCGGTTTTGCCATCTTCCTGCAGGTTGCCAGTTGCCACTATCCTCCAGGAGAACTCTGGGGCATCCTGAAACTGCTGGTTGCATAATCTTCTGTTTCCAGGACACTGGTTATCTAATAAAATGAGACAGACATTTGGATAAAATATGAAATACTCCAAAAATAAACAAATACAAGAAGTACTAACTAAAGAATTAAGAAGATCACTTCTTCTGCAGAGTTATACTAAACATTGTTCATGCTAGAGCTGACTGGGAATGAGAAGTGGTGACAGGAGCAATTTGTATGAAAACCACTAAACCAGTTATATGAATATAATTTATAAAGTTTCTTCCAGTTATCAAACAAAAATTAATTGCATTTACAAACATGGGGAAAAGGAATAATTACTGAACTCGGCATATTTACTCTTTTTGATTAAAAATCCAAAGTTGAAGTAATTTAAAACACCTAAACAGACGCCGTAGCTCTCAAGGCTGAAAACTAAAATTGCATATACTTGTCAGAGTTTCCCCTTCTGCGAATAGCTAAACAAGTTTAAGTTTATTTAATAAAAAAGCTGGCTTTGGACACCATGCCACCAAAAACAAATCCTTCTTGTAAAAATATTTTAGGGATCAAAAAGAGAACTGAAAACTGGTGACAATTTTTACTAATAAATTGAATATGATCTACTTTGTAAATTAGACTGAGCTCAGCATGTAGAAATATTAATAAAACACTGAACAAGCCTAAAAACCAAGGAATGTGAATTTATCAGAAACAGCACACAGATAATTTGATAACCAAGTATTGTGAGGGCAAATCAAGCCCCAATCATCATCCCTCCACCATCGAGCCAACTGTTGGTGTTTGCTGTGATCTGAATTTTGTTTTATTGTATGAACGCTTATGAAGCATTCACTCTATTGTGATCCATTTTGCTTCCATATATTTTTCGGTATGATTCTCGTTCCACAATTTTGTGCCATTTCAACATATTATAAAACGTTCAGCTCGTTCAGAAGAAGGGTGCTATGACTTTTGGTATTGGTGCAACTTTAGCTTTTTGAAATATTTAGCCTTTTCTGTCACTTTTGTTGCTCATAGAAAATTAATTTAGCTCATTTTACATACATCAAATCTTTAGATCAGTTTATAACCTTTTACTGCTCCTTTCACATTGTGTTCTGTTTCAGCTTCTTTCAGCTTCCTTGTTCACATTTAATATTATTTCCAGCAACTTTAAGCCAATATTGGCTTTTTTTTGTGCTTCACATTGTTTCTACTAACTACAATATTTTTGCGCTTCTTCTAACTTCTTTCTGCTAATATTAGCTTCTGCTCATTTCAGCTCATTTCTGCAAGTTTCAGCTTTCCCTGCTATTTCAGCTACTATTTAGCTATTTTATGCTAATTTGAGCTTGTTCAGCTAATTCCACATTTTTGCACTCGTAACTTTTTCAGCCTAATTCGGCAAAAATGTGCTCTCTCCACTTTCTTCTGGTCATTTAAGCCTTTTTTTCCCTGCCTTTTTAGTTATTTTCAGCTGTTTTTGCTTATTTCAGTTTGTTTCAGATAATTTCCACAGTTTTATGCTAATTTCTGCTTCTTTCATACTAACTAATTTAATTTAATTTCATATTTTTATGCTCCTGTCAGTTTTTTTTTGCTTTTTTCATCTTTTTCTGCTCTTTCAGCTACTATTTAGCTCTTTTGAGGCTGATTTTCACTGTTTTTTTGTATTTCTACTTTTTTTTAGCATATTTCAGCTCTTTATGCATTTGTCTCATAGCTTAAGCTTCTTTCTGTAATTTCAGCTACTTTTCAGCTATATTTTTTCTCATTTCATTTTATTATTAGCTAATTTCCAAATTATTATGCTCACTTCCTTTCATTTAAACCCAATTCATCAAAAGTGTCCTTTCTGCTTTCTTCTGCAAAATTAGGCTTGCTCTTCCATTTCAGCTACATTTCAGCACTTTTTTTGTTTATTTCAGCAGTTTTTCAGCAAGTTCTTCTGCAATAAGCGTTCATACTGCATTTTTGCAGGCAACAAAATGTTAGAAATTGTTTTTATACCATTTTAAATCACTTTGTATTGATGCATCTTTTAAAATCTCTTTTTATGCATTTCCATAAATTTACTCCACAGACTGCTGAGCACATGTTCATACTTTGCTTCATCAATTTTAGCTCACCCCTCAGCTCATAACCCTACACAATCCACCATTCCTCTCTGTCAAAGTATGTTTTTTTTTAAAAAGCTTCTCCTGGAATCCATTCCCAACAAGCCTAATTTATTTAGTTGCTTTCCAACTGTACAAGCATAAATTTGAACGTTTAATGCTATAACTGAGGCCTTCATAATCTGAGATTTAGTTTCTTCTTTTTTTATTTTCTATATCTTCCGAGCATTGCATAATCAGACCTTGGTGTGAATTTGCCGAGACTCCTGGAACGATTGGCAGCTGTCCTGAATGTTTTCCACTTGTGACTAATTTTTGGCTGCAAAATTATGGACTTTAAATAATTTAGAGATGACTTTACAGCCTTTTTATTTGCATGGGCAGCAACTGTTACTTCTCCAAGATCATTACTGAAACATTTCCTTAAAACATATCTATAAAATATTTATATTATGGTATTTTGTACCATAAACATGCACATATGAGCTGGTATGACAATAAAAAAAAATCTTTGAATCCTAAACTTCCACAAAAGCAAAAGTGGTAAATTGTTTCATGCTCTGGTTTTGCAGTTGCTTTGAAATTATGCATTTTGCTCATCCAAAGTTGTATTTACCTACATCTAGGAACCACTAAAGGCATGAAAAAAAAAGAATGTCTTTGCACCTCTTCAAATGTATTAAGGATAATTATTTTTTTATAAAAAAGTATTTTCTTCACACTTGACTTAAAATGGAATTGGAACGCAGAAATGTGTTGTTGCTGTTATATAATATCCTTCTTAAATAAATAAATGAATAAGTGTGTCTGATGCATGTGGCCTGGTTCCCTGTTTGCAAACCTCATGAAGAGCCGTCCCTGTGGTTTGGTAAATCACTTCTGAGACAGCTTGGTCACTTTTAAATGACTTCTCACACAAAACCTCTGCAGGAGATGAATGCAAGTGTTGCGCAAAAAGGTCACAATCATCGTTAGACTTTGACCACCAGCATGGAAATGTTCACTAATGATAACTCCCTGATGCTGATAGTAAAAGGCATAAAACGTGATTCACATTTTATGCCTTTAAAAAAAAGCTGTTCCAAAGGCTTAGAAAACAGCTTTTGTGCTACCTTTACTGAATGGAGGAGACCCCACTATACTGAACAACTATTGACCAATCTCTAAACTCTCTATTCTTGCTAAGGTTTTAGAAAAAATGACTAACTCTCAAGTCAAGAAATATTTGGATTCTTTGAACATCTTACCTCTCCATCAATCTGGTTTCAGGAAACAACATAGCACAACGACTGCTTCACTGAAGTTTCTTAATAACGTGATGAAGCAGTGGATGCTAAGGTTCTATTTCGTGTCAGCTCCGCCTTTTAAAGCTACACCTATTGTATTTTATCCCTCGTGCTTTGCGCCAACACTGAAGACATCCAGTCCATGCCCACCTGGTGTGGGCCACACACCGGTCCACTATAATAGCACCCGTGGACCATGGTTCTGCTCCCATTTTTCTTCAGTGATCGACACTACAAGACCATCATCTACTACCAAACATGTCTTTCAGACAGTCTTTCAAGAACTGCCCAGGATGCAACTCAGGTTTCATCCTGGCAACGGACCTGCATCCTCTCTGCGAGGGATGCCTCAGAGCTGCGCATGCTCACCAGGCCATGGACCAGCACCCCTCTTGCCCGGCCTGCTCACATCTGACGGAGGAGGAAAAGCGGCGCCGGTTCGAGCTCTTCTGCCACGGGGATATAGAGGCTCAACGGAGGGAAGATGTGGCACCTAGCGCATGGTTTGACGAATTGGTACAGTACACATCTTTGGGGATAGCTAGCGGAGATAGCCCGTCCTCCTCTGGAGGTTCGGAAGCGGCCTCGTCTTTCCTTCGCCTTCTGGAAAATGCTAACCGTTGCATCCCGCCATGTCCTCTGGATTGCGCGGGACCAACCTTACCCCCCATCGAGGGAGCCGCCAAGGCCGACGCATGTGGCCCAGCCTGCCTGAGGGAGAACTGGACCCAGCGCCCCTCCCGCGCTCTGAAGCTGGTTTAACCAGCAGCTGGGTGCCATCTCCAAAGGTTAAGGGACAGACACCGCCTCAGACGGACGCACTGGACCTGCAGGGCGCTTTCTCCACATTGCTCCACGCACTCCCTGACATCATCAAGTGGGCTGTGGAAGTTTGCGGGCTGAAGGCACCACTCAATCTTCACCCTCATTGTTGGCGGGAAGATTCGCCATCAAAAATGGAGGCCAAACGGAGGTGATCTGGCCCAGCGTTTCAGACGTGACCTTCTTGCTGCTGGGCATGGCCAATGAGCCACTAAAGTTAAGAGCCCTGGTGTCATCCTTCATCCCCGTCACGAAGGTCCAGGGGCATATGGACTAGTCTTTCTCCGCTGTCCCTCCGCTTGAACCCAACCTGTTGGCCGTGTTTGATCTGAGACTGGCTAAACACGTGGGTAAATGAATTTCACCACATGCACAGAAAGACCAGCTCACCACCAAGCTTGAGGACAAGATCCACAAATGCTTGTCTTAGGTTGGTGCAGCCGCAAACAATATCACGCTCTTGACGCTCAGCATCGGGCGCGAGCCTAAACACAACATGGCCAGAGCTGCAATCAACATGATGACAAACTTGTGCACAGTTTTCACGACATGTTCGGCTCGTATTTCAGCCTGGACTACTGTACTCCAGAGACAAGTGTGGCTGAAACTGTCCTCATCCATCCCGGATGACGTCAAAAGGGAGCTGCTGGAAGGTCCTATCTCTCCAGAGGGACTGTTCGAGGCACACTACCAGTCAGTGTTTGAGCAGCTATGCTCATCCTCTGAGGTGCTCGAGCAGGTGTGCAAGCATGTGGTGTCTCCCTGAGCAGACCCTTGTTCTACCCGTGGGCCTGTGCGCCTATGAGACCAGGGTAGAGCTTTCCACAACCAACAGCGATGCTCATCACCCTCAGCAACTTTCGCCGTTCCGTAGCCCCAGTTGCAACAAGAGGGCACTCATCCCAGTCCTTCCAGAGAACCGGGACGTTCAGACCTTTGTGGCCCGGTCAGCACCAGGACACGAGGAGAAGCCAGTACAAGAAGTGACAGTGTGCTGGAGATGTTATTGACAGTATGTGTTAAAAAAAAAGAAAAAAGAAACTGTCGTGAAAAACAGTGTTTTTTTATTCAGGCATGCTGAACCCCTCCCTTTCTGGGATACAAGAACACATCTCCTAACACGGGTAATGAATCTGACACAAGGTTGTCTTTCAAAATTAAACAGAAAAGTATGTCCTTCTTCTGTGATCAAACAGAGAGCCGGGCTGCAGGTACAGACAGAGACCTCTCTGTGAACCCTCCAGCCCTGCCTCCCCAAATGACGGTGGGGGGCCGCTCTTGCAGCTGTCATCAGACACAGAGCGGTGAACCATGCAGACGAGTCAGACAAGTTTTTGCTCTCTCAAAATCGGTTAAGTTATGAGCCTGGTCTAGAAACAGTAGTTTCAGCCAGGACATTTTCGCCTCTTCCTTCTACAAGTCAGGCAGAAACGGGTACAGTCACTGATCCGCCTCGAAAGAGATGTTTGTCATGCCTGCATGAGTCAAACAAGGATCAGTGCAGGGGTCGTGACGCGGCATCCAGTAAACGCCCCTTTTCAGAAGGGCCTTCCATGGGCCAACACGGACACTATTCACTTGGCAGCGGTAGAGGCCAGGCTATTTCCACTCGTGAGGCAGAACACTCAAGCCGCACCTTTGTCAAATCACAGTGCCACTTGGCTCCAGACCTACTCACTGAACAGTTGGTTAAGTCGAGTGATTCGCAAGGGTTATACCCTGCAAATTTTAGGAGCACCGCCAAAGTTCAATGGGGTGCTGGAGACAAAACTTACATCTACAGAGCAGGGTATGGCCCTGCAGTCAGAACTACAGGAGCTCTTAGCAAAACACATCATTTCCGGGGTTCCTTAGAGCGAGAAGAAAACCGGCTTCTACTCAAAGTATTTTCTGGTCCCAAAAAAGTCAGGTGGACTCAGGCCGATTCTAGATTTGTCGATTTTAACAACCACATCATGAGTCATCCCTTCCATATGTTGACGTCAAAACGCATTCTCGAATACGTGACTCGGGGGCAGTGGTTTGTTTCGATCGATCTCAGGGATGCATACTTCCACATCCCGATAATAAACAAACATAGGAAGTGCCTCAGGTGTGCTTTTCAGGGGGTTTGCTACGAGTACAACCATCTGCCATTCGGGTATGCTCTCACTCCCCGGACCTTCACAAAGGTCATCGAGGCGACGCTACATCCGCTTTGTTCAAAGGGCATGAAAATACTTTTTTACCTCAACGATCTATTGCTTCTGTCTCGCTCCAAAGAAGAAGCGGAGGCTCAAACAATTGTACTGGTGAATCACCTATCCCACTTGGGTTTCGCAATAAACTGGGAGAAGAGCTCTATTACCCGACCCAGAAAATAATTTTTCTGAGGATGACTCTCTGCTCCACCAGCATGACAGCTGTGTTATCGGATCAGAGGAAAGAGTCGCTGTTGTCACTTCTTCAGTATGTATAGCCTCACAGGACAGTGTCGGCATTAACAATTATGAAATTGTTAGGAATGATGGCTGCTGCGCACGTAGTAGTAAAGTTAGGCTTACTGCACATGCGTCATCTACAGAGATGGTTTATACATCAGAAAATCAACCCAGTACGTCACATACGACGCCGGGTCAAGGTTCCACTGTAGGTGAGAGCGGACCTGGCCTTTTGGCGGAATCCCAGGACCCTTTCAGAAGGAGTTCCCCTGGGCAAAGTGACATCATTCTGGGCGGTCTTTACAGATGCATCTCTTTCCGGTTGGGGCGGGACTTGCCTGTCACAGTCAGTGTGGTGGGGGGGGGGGGTGGACGTGGCCGCCAGGTACGACCCTTCACATAAACGTTCTGGAGCTTCTGACAGTTCATAAAGTCCTCAAACACTTTGTTCACATGATCAGGGATCAAGATGTTTTGGTTCACACGGACAACAGGACAGCAGCGCATACATAAATCACCAAGGCGGGGTACAATCAGCCCAGCTGCTGAACACAGCCAGAAAACTACTCTTTTGGGCGCACACACACTTGAAATCGCTGAGTGCAATGTACATCCCTGGGGTGCTAAACAGAGGTACCGATATTATGTTGAGAGGTGGGCTTCTGGACAGATATTGGACCCTCCACATGGACATGATATTACAAATTTGGACCAGGTTTGGGAGGGTGGAAGTGGATTTAATGGCCACTCGGGAGAATGCTCAGTGTCCACTTTCTTCTCCTTAAGTCCCTAGGACATCCCCCCATTGGGGATAGATGCGTTTTCACACAAACCGTGGTACAAAACACTGATTTATGCTTTTCCTCCAGTTCCTTTACTGCCAGTACTGCTGGAGAGAGTGATGGAGGAGAAGTTATCGATGATTCTGATCGCCCTGGAGTGCATGAACGCACCATGGTTGCTTCAGCAGCTGACGGGCTGATCATGGAGGATCCCCTAGAGAGACGACACTCTCCTGCAGGTGGGGGGGGCAATAAAGAGTTTTCCTGCGATAAGGCAACATCTACTGGTTTGGTTGCTGAACGTGTACGTTTAAAAAGTCTTGGATTTTCTAAAGACGTTATATGCACCATCTAGGGAGCATGCGCAAAGTCCACCACAACTGTTTATGCATCAAAATGGGCTGCTTTTCAGCGTTGGTGTCTGGAAAAACAGCTGGATCCATCTTCATGTCCTCTAGGCTCCATCTTGTCATATTTACAGTTACTACTGGACAGGAATTTGGCCTTCAGCATGGTTAAAACTTATGCTGCAGCAATTTCTTCCTGTCACGAGGGGTTCAATGATAGAACAGTGTTTAATAATCTGTTAGAGAGATTTAACAATTTATCATATGAAACTTCCCCGCTCATTTTAAATCAAAGGTTCTCTGTTCACTTCAAAATGTCCTTGAGGCAGAACAAAAAAAGTCTTTAAGCTTTTTTTCATGGTCTGTTTTACATTACTCCAATGTTTTGATTAGATGTTCCTGCCTCAAACAGAATCCTGACTCCAGTTTATCTGTAAGAT
>JARVJN010000861.1:17486751-17498122 GCA_031763805.1 Argolebias nigripinnis | reverse complement strand
ATAATAATAATAATAATAATAATAATAATAGTCGTACAATCACAGAAACTGTTATATATGTGGGCTGATTACACCAGACATGCTGTGGAAATTTAAACAGTTAACAAATGAATAAAACTGCTTTGTGGATCTTTAAGGTTATAAATATATATAATTGACCTATAAGTTACACATGTTAAAAGGTCAAGAAAACATCTGAAGATTTCCTATATAGCCCGTTTGTCTCAAACAAATATGACAGAATAAAAAAAGATGCTTCTAGCCTGTAATTTTCAGTCTTAACTGTCACCAAGAATGGAGAGTTGAGGCAAACTAAACATGACATGATTTGTAAATCAAAAATGACATCTCAAAGTTAATATTTTGAACAGAAAAAAAAAATCGCAACATGCCCAAATCACTGTCATACATCTTGTTGAAGGTTTAGCTGCGACAGAAATGGGGGCAGGGGAGTGTGGGTTTGCACTGTTTTCCTGTGATTTGACCTCAATTGTCTGACACCCAGACATTGCTATGAGCCTGAGTAATTTTAGAAACAACTTCTGTGGACAGATGATGTTAGGCTGGCAATCTTTTGCCTGAAGTAACAGAAAATGTTGTATGCATTCAGTTAAATGTCAGCGATGATGAATGTTTCAGGGAGTTAGTTCAAAAAATAAAAGATTAAAGTTTTGCTCATCCAACATTACAAAGATCCGAATCAAACATAATCTACTTTAGCCTCTTAAACCCTTAAAAACAGTGCACAGACAAGATTAAATTATTTTGTCAATGAGCCAAAACATTAAAATCACATTGCCAGGTGATTTATGTACATACAGTATAAGAACCTCTGGCATTTATTTATAATTTAGGAACAAAATGTCTTTTTTTTTTTCAAGCTTTATTTGTTTCTTTTTACAAATCCAGGAAGTGTGGTTTTGGCAACAGTCAGTACAAAACAAGAACAAATAAATTGTAGGTTTTGAAGGATATGAGTGTCAGTAAAACTTCAGAGCACTAAGATTACAGTGGTAAAGAAGCATTTAATCTAAAATGTACCATACTGTATATACTGTAGAAGAGTTCACCGGTTTTATAACTGAATTTGTTATATTTAGCAATAAAATCAGTGGTCAAAAAATGTTTGTGCATTGCCATTCAGAAAGTGTTACAGAAAAAAAGCAGGTTAATCTGGGGAAACCTACTGTGGCTTACATATTTTATCATTTTTGGGACACTAACTGTTTAAATGTGCATTTTCAGAATGGTTGTGTTTTGCACATTTGGGATATTAAAATAAAGCTGCTCAGTGTATCCGTATATGCTGTGGGGAAAGAAAAATTAAATGATACTGCAGCTTTGTATTCCTCAAAACTAAATAGTTGGATCTGCATCTATGCATTGTGACAGGGAATCCATTTGTAACTGTAACCACAACAGATGGGAACACTCTTTTTCCGCAGCCAAAAATCAGCATCAAAACATTGCATTTTAAAGGGCCTGAAAACACTATGGTAAAATACACACTTGCTGCTGTTGTGAAGGATGGAAGTGACATTATTAACCTTCTGACCGGTGTCAAAGACCAAGAAAATGCCACAGAGAGGAAGTCAAGCAGCTGTAGGCTCAAATAAAACCCCTGTAGGAGCTCCAGGAGAAACACTGGAAGGGTACCAGTTTGTCATTAGACAACTAGGATCCATGCTCTCAGATATACCGTACTCTAACCCTTGTCAGGACTTTAACATCTTCCCACATCTGAACCACTTAATGTTCTTGCTTGGGAGGATTGTCCTTACATTTCTGTTCTTGCAAGAAAAGAAGGAAGCACTCATCATTTTTTCTCCTGACAGATAAAATCTACTTGAACGAGTAAACGCCCACATACACACGCAGACATGTCCTCAGCTGTTTATGTGGGCAGCCATTCTCACTTGCTCTTCTTGCAGTAATTCATTTGGTCCAGCCAAGGAGTTTGGCAGCCTTTCCCACGCTGATATTCCTGTCTGAGCCAGAAGGGAGGCCTCACTCGTACATTGAGCATAACACATATTCTGTATGCGTACCTGTGGAACGGAGAACCAAGACTAAGGGGGTGGGGGAAGTTAATGAGCATGAGGGGTAAAAAGGTGAAAAGGATCGTGTACAGTGGCTTGCTGCAAAGCAAGAGTGATTAAATCAATGCCGCAGGTCAGCAGCACACTGGGACAACGGGAAGAGTGCAGGCAGCCAATCAGCATCTGCTAACAGTGTGCTGGCTCTGGCTGTCCCGGTGGCGAAGGAGTCGCTTCTCTGCTGTCCCCCCAGGGGTTTGTGGCAGCTTGCAGTCCACATTTTCACATGTCCATGCACACATTTTCAGATACACATCTAATCAAGCAAAGACTGAGCCTCTCTGCTCATCAGAGCATTTCTGAGGTTGTGATTATGAGTGTAAATAAACGGTCGAAGGCATGCTGTGCAGAAGAGTGAAAGCAATTTACTGCTTTAGATTTTTTTTTCTCCAGATTTAAAGTTAGCAAATAACTGCACGCTCTTAGAATGGTTTGTGGTTTTATTTTGGATGGGGAGTGGGGGGTCAAATTTTAGAAGACATTTTTCCTACTATAAATAGTTAATTTTACTGGTGAGGTAATTTTTCAAACATTATCAAAACAAAATATAAAAAGAAAAAGACCCAAATAGAAAATTTAGGATGCACCAATTAAAAACCTTTCAGATTATCACGTCACAACACCAAAGCACTGCAGCTTCTTCAGTTATTTCTGAAAGGGTTGACTTCAAAGCTTTAGAAATTCAGTTTGAGATCTTTCTGACAATCAGCAGCAATGAGTTCCTCCACTGTACAGAAAATGAATATATAAATAAATAATATGGCTGCATTGTGAAAAAAAACTTCATGGGAGTTCAGGAAAATGTTGAGAGAGAATGGCTTTAAGTGCAGCGTTGCTATTTCAAGACGGAAAAAGAGCATCAGGACTGCGGAGCACTGATTTACTGATCAGTCATATGTCTTTTCAGCACATCCGTAGAAAACTTTTTTCTGCTTACATCAGATAATTTGGTTGGAAAAGGCAGAATTTAAAATCTAAATGAACACATGTAATTCCCATTTAGTAAAACTTGAGTTACCCCGGTACTTCTGTACACTTATTAATCAATTGACTTTTTCACACTTTGTATTAATTCAATTCTTCATGTATCAGATTGTTTTACTCATCCATGAATATTGTGCTGTTATTCTTTAGTATTTATAACTTGCATTTTATAATTTCACTTAAAAACAACAATTTTCCCTTAAAAATCTATTGCCATCTCCAATTCCTTCAATATTTTCTGAAATTTACATCAACATACTGTACTGTAGATGCAAATGTTTTTTTTTATAAGTTTAGCTTTAGCTACTATCTTGCTTTTTATTACTTTTACTTTCCAGCATTACAGAACAGCTTTTGTCCCGGGACTTTGTTAGGTTTGCTGACTTGTTTCAAAACAGGCTTCTGGTTTGTATCAAGTGACCCAGGGAGCTCAATGGGAGTTTTATCTGATATTCCTTCGGTTGAAACAAAATCACCATTTATTATTAGTAAATATTTATCACTTACTGCAACAGGTTGAAAAATCCATGTTGCATGTTAAGTAACACATTCAAACACTCCTTCCTAAAAACTGCCAAAGATCAAATCCCAGCCGGGAGCCTTTCTGGAAGACAGTCGTGTTCTTTTCATGCATGTGTGGGTTTTCTGCAAATACCCCGGTTTCCTCTCACAGACCAAAAACATGCACGTTAGACTGATTGGGAACTCTAAATTGTCCCTAGGTGTGAGTGAGAGAGTGAATGGTTGTTTGTCTCATTTGTCTCCATGTGTCTCTGTAATGGACTGGAGACATGTCCACAGTGTCACCCAGAAAAGAAGAAGCGGGTAAAGAGGATGAGTGGATGGATGGATGGATAGATGGATAGATGGATGGATGGATGGATGGATGGATGGATGGATGGATGGATGGAAAATTAACACATTATCAGAGATTTAGTGCTGAATGACAAGATGATTTTCTTTACATAGCCAATATAAAAATACTTAGAAAATATCAAAAACTTATTTTTCCCCTTCCAAGGCCAAAGTTAGCAGTTACATGCATGCTCAAAGTAATATTTTATTTGTTTTGTACTTTTTTTAAATGCAGTCAATTTACATGTCAGTTCTCAACCAAAGTCATCTGATGACACACACAAAAATGAAGTTTTATTTAAATCCAATTCCATGCAATCATATTCAATGCCAATAATTCAAACTCAACCTACTGCAGTTAGATTTAGACTGAGATCAAATTAAAGAGGATAACTCCTTCCAACTATAATCTAATAAATTATAAAATTTCAATTAGTAAAAAGTTGAAGATAGAGATTGTTTAATCGAACACAGAAACATTTCCTCCCAAGTGAGACAAAGTAACTTCAGTCTGATTTCAAATCTCTGACATCTGAAGGTAAATCAATGAACAAAAACAAACAAAGCAACTACAATTATCTGCAGTAAGTAATAAATATGATACATGGTGGCTGTGTTTAAACAGTCTAGAGCATTTTCCAGCAGGTGTTAAACATCAGAGGTAGTTACTGTCCTCCACTGGGCAAAAAAACAACAAACAGCCCATCATCATGTCGTTCATAATTTAATAGTTCTAATTAGCATGACATTACATAACAAACAAAAATATGAGAGCAAACAAATGCCAGCCACAAGCAGAAAACACATGCTTCATATATGATGCTAATAATGACACAACTGAATATGAATTATTTAAAAATGAGATGTGCATAAACAGACTGTTACGCCCATTGATTTCTAGAGGTTCTCTTGCTAGAAGACAACTTTTCTCCTCCTTTGCTTCAAACTCAAGATGTGCAAAGCATACCTTCAGGCGTACTGCAACAGTTGGATTACTGGCCCCAGGGGGAAATGGCTCAAAACCTAGGAAGAGTGGAGGGTGGCTTTACCTCATCTGGTCTGACAGCACTGTGCGTACTTATTCTATCCCCAGCTGCAACATCAGGATGAACAGCAGCCTCCACAATAGAAGTTTCAGCAGCCGCCTTAAGTTCCTCCTCAAGAGAAAGCAGTCTTTTGTCAGACAGCCCCTTTAAAAAAACTGCCTTGTCTTTCTTAAGCAATGGTTTTGAAACATGAATTTCATAATGAGCATTAATCTCAAACAAATCATTCTTCCTGCAAACAACCATTCTATGGTAGGGTTCACAAAAACGTTTCCAAATTAAACAACAAAAAAAAAGATCCCGGATAAGCCCCCATGCATGTTAAAACCCTTGAACTGAGTCTAGGAGGCACAGGGTGCAACACAAATTGTGAACTAAGCGTCAAGATAATAACACAAAAACAGTCCAATTTGGCATTACAATGATTTATTAATCTATTATTTCTGGATGTTACAGACAGAAGGAAAGTAAGGAACTTCAGTGTCTCCAAGGCCACAACAAAGAAAAGAACACCCCTTTTGGCTACAAAATAAAATCACCTCTTATCTGAAGAAAAAAAAACTACAATTCCCAAGCTCCTTGGTTGGCCAGAAAACAGGAGAAAATTTAGTTAAAATAAAACGTCAGAGAACCCCTACCTAACTTCCCATCTAAGAAAAAAAGTTCTTAAATTGTAAACTTCACAGAAGATCAGAAAGATCTACTCAGAGTTGCTAAAAATACTTTGTATACAGAGTTAAATTCAGATTCAACCACACCACAACAATGCCCAGGGGGAAAAAGAAATACCCAAATGCTCAAGAAAGGGGTGTGGCGCTGGATCACAGAAGACTTCATGCAGTCAACTGATGAGGAGGATGTGATTCCAGGTGCGCAGCATCATGAGACAGCAGGCTTGTAAACAAAAAAAAAAGGAGGAGATAGGTTGTCCTCTAGTTAGAGAACCCTTAAAAATCAGTGGATGTAACACAGACAGTATGGTTTGTAGTATCAGCACTGGAAGACTGTATTTTTGTTTGTGGATCGTGGACAGCTTTTAGCTGCGTTCAAGGCTTCATGATGCAGAATGTTCAGACCAGAGGGGGGGAAAAATTACTATTTTTAACTACACCAATGAGTTTGTTTTCTAAAAACATTTCAGAGATAAAAAAAAGTTCTTGCTATTGCTTTGCGAGCCTAAAGGATTCCCTGAAAATAATAAAAGAAAAAGTTTTAGAAAGATAAATGCTAATTCAGACCAATTGTGTGCTTTGATAACGATAGCCCATTGTTCAAGTCACCCAAAGATGAAGTCAGAAAAACATTTTTTTTAGCACTATGGTGCCTTAATGGACCATTTACCAGAGCTGTATTATAGTCTTTTACAAAGAACCACCATTAGAGGGTGAATGTAGACCAGAGTGTGCAACAGATTTAAGATCAGCTCAGTTCAGCTCCATCCATTCTGAAAGGAAGAAAGCAGGTATTTGTATGTAAAGTACTCATGTGGACAGCTGAGTTTTTACTGAACCAAAAAATAAAAATTCTCTGCTGTGTGTTTATAACCAGGCTGCTCTGTGATCCGTGAGGTGCTTGGCCTGCAGTGTTTTGGCAGTGCAGAGTGCAAGGCACATCTAAATTCTGTCCACAAAGCAGTCCAGGTCTGGAAGACCCGGACTACACTATTGATTGAACTTATGAGACGGCACTTTCAAACGTGAACGACATTCTAAGAGCTGCGAAGAAAGGAGAGCGAGGGGAAACAAATCAGTGTGCTGCATGTTGAGATGTTCCTCAGCATGTCGGTCAGATGAGAGTGAATGTGGAATGGATTCAGATAGCAGGAGACGGATTGGGGAAAATGCAAAAAGATGCATTTTTGTGTCCAATGTGGTTTGCGGGAAATGAAACTCAGCCGGTTGTTTGTAGTAGACAATATATTGCATCATGCATGCCACTGCTGCAAGAAACTGCAATTCCATTTTATTGTAAAGCCACAATACACAACATGCATGTTAAATATTAAAAACTAATTTAGAAATGGAAGTTGAGCCATGTGGGAAGCATCCATGGTGTTCTTAAGTCTTCCGAAGGCACACTCCGAGGTGATAACTGAAGAAGGCTACTTTACTTTTTATAGAAACTGAAATGTTAAAGCTAAGAACTTTTCCAGATGAAGGGGAAATGAGAAAAGGGTACAGGAAAATGCAGAAGAAACAAAGCAAGTCAGTGAAAAGAGTTTTAGCTGAGAAGCAATAAAAAAGAATATATCTGAGAAATCCATTCATCTTCATTGATTTTATTCCATTTCATTTTATACCATCCTTCAGCCAACAATCTCCACATTTTTCAGAGTATGAAAACAATTTTTACCCCTGAGATTTATATGATCTTCAAGGAAGATTGCTTTTATAGAGCAAAAGTGAGAACATCTATTACAATATTCAATATTTCATTCCAATGTAAAAATGCTAAATTTTACCCCAACGATACAAACTCAGAAGTTTAAACACAATTGAAAAAGGAAAAGGAATAACCCAATTATTCCATTATCCAGATTCTTCCAAAACTTTACTCATGTTCTGAAATCTGCTTTCATAAATAGAATTCCATTTCAACATACAACTTAACAAGAAATAACGTTCTCTCACATCCACTCGTCTTCTTTTAAATATTACAAATAGGGATGCACCAATCCACATTTCTCACTTCTGATCTAATACCGATACTTAAGAACTGGGTATCGACAGATAGCGATACTTTTCCGATCCGATACTGTTCAGGTATGTGAATCTGTATAATGAAGTTTTTGTACTGAGATTATTTATTTTAACATTGTGTGAGATATAACCAATGAAGACACTATTGAGCCTTACAACAGGAAACTCACAAACTGTAACAGCACACAAGAGGCAAGTCTACCACACACATGTCCTTCTCACTCATGGTTCAGCTGGAAAAACTAAAAAACCGCTAAGCATGATGGGAAAGACAACAAAATCCACTTCCTTAGTGGTTAAGGGGAGTGGCTGTGTTGTCTTTCCCATCATGCTTAGCATTTTTTGTTTGTTTTCCAGATGCACCTAAAGCTGGCAAACTAAAAAACTGCTAAGCATGATGGGAAAGACAACAAAACCCACTTCCTTAGTGGTTAAGGGGAGTGGCTGTGTTGTCTTTCCCATCATGCTTAGCTGTTTATTAGTTTTTCCAGCTAAACCATGAGTGTGAAGGACATGTGTGTGGTAGACTTGCCTCTTGTGTGCTGTTACAGTTAGTGAGTTTCCTGTTGTTAAGCTCAACATTGTCTTCATTGGCTTTAACTCACACAATGTTAAGACAGCAGTCACAGAATGTGATAGAACACAAGTGCTCTTTGAAGCTGGATCAGAAATATCGGCAGGTTGGATCCGATATCAATACTTAAATTATGCTGGTATCGGATACCGATACTGGATCGGATCGGCCCCATCCCTAGTATCAATGCCAGCTAAAAGCTAAAAGTAATAATATAATTTGTAAAAACTAAATGTAGCAAAAAGCTTGCTAAAAGTAGCAAGTCTAGCTAAAAGTTAAAATGAACAATGCCAGCTAAAAGTAACAAGTTTGGCTAAACATTAAAGGTAAAAAAGACTAGCTAAAAGCTAAATGTTAGGAAAAAATTAGCTCCAAGCTAAATGTGGCAAAAAGCAAGCTAAAAGTACCAAGGCTGTCTAAAATTTAAAAGCAGCAAGGTTTGCTAAAAGTTCAAGGTAAAAAAACATTGACTTGCTAAATAAGCCTAAAGTAGCAAAAACTGAAAGGAGCCAAAGGCTAGCTAGAAGCTAAAAGGAGCAAAAGACCAGCTCAATACTGAAATAGCTAAACTGATACTGAGTCTTAATTTTTTAACTCTTATACATGGACCTTTATATGTTTGATGTTTAGTTGTTGCATTTTCTTTCATGACAATATTGTTTAAATAAAATCTCACAACTCAATATATTTATTTTTACCTTAAATGAGGCGTAGCCAAATGGAAGTTAAAATGTATCCTTAAATATTGGATTATACGAATGCTTCATTGTTAAACTAAACTATTTAATGTCTCAAGAAAATACAATGAAAGGGACAAACAATGACTAAAAATATTCTGACAATAGCTCCAATAATCTATGCTATGTACTTTGTAATAAGCATAGGTTATTGGAGCTACTCTCAGAATATTTTTTGCCATTTTTTGTTAAAATTATTAATAAATGGATACTTGTTAAATATATATATACAGTACCGGTATTTGTTTTCTTCTGTAATGTGACCCTTGAAAAGTTATTTTAATCCCTAAATGTCGCGGAATGCATCTGTAAACAATATGATGTAATAGAAATAAAACCAGTACTCTGCATGATGATGTATGTTGAAGATGTCTGCATGTGTGTAAAACTAATCGTTAGACATTGTGCTCAACCAGCTGAAAGCAGATAAAATACTTCAAAATGACCTAAGACGCAAATTAGAACGATCTACAGCACCTCAGTCTGATAGCTGATTTATGGATGGTGATCATCACACATGTTTATTAACATGAAACTTTCACCGTATTATTAAAACTACACAACTTAAAATGGTTGTACCTGAGTCGATGATCATAAATTGCAAAACTCAAATCTCCAAAGCTAGAACTCAAAGGTTTGGTGAACTTTCTATTGACTTTTATGAATTGCTTCTAAGATGAACAAAGCACCTGTTAGTGTTTAATCAGTCAATCCAAATTACTGTAGTATCTTCCTAAAATCTATGCAGGCTGGATCTGAGGGATTGGGAGCTTGAGGACAGCAGACAGTGATGAAGGGAGTGGTCCTGCTGTTCATTACAGACTCCTGACTGAACTCAGGGCCATCAGTCACCATCAGTTACAGCCATCGAGCTGCTGCTGTTTCATCCTCTGATAGACTGGACCGAGTCAATGACTGTCAGTCCACTTCTCCACTTCCCTCCCTCTCCCTCCTTCTGGTTCTTCTTCTCTTTGTCCCTCCTGACTACCATGTCAATAAAACACTCAAAGGCTCAGTCGTACACCGTCTCAATCAAGCACCGAGCCGTAGTGAAGAGCAACACAAATCTTTAGTTAGCAGTTTATGGGCTCTAGAACTGTCAAACTGATTTGTGGTCAGATAGTTTCGACTAGCGCACTGATCCCCAGGTCGAAGGAACTGGATGAACAACTGAGTCATGCGTGTACAGTTGAGAGCTTTGAAGTGCCCTGAAATTCCTCAAGGAATTCCTTGGGGAAAAAAAGAGCGTGCATAGCTATAGATGCCTAACAAGCTGTGAGGACCCTGAATAGCCCTCGTGTCCTCGGGGCAACTTGTCTGTTCCTGAAGCAGGTCAGAGGTCACGACAGTCAGTCACAGAGTGACCTCCTCCTGTCCCTGGCATCCTTTGTGGCCATTCATAAAAAAACTCTTCATAAACTACCACTGAAAAGGCTTCCAGCTACAAAAAGCAGGAAAATACTGAGAAAAGAAGGCAAGTAGAGGAGGGCGGAGGAGGTGAATGAATACACAAGGCTTCTCTTCTCAGTGTTATTTAAATGATGGGGGGTATAAAACCTGCTGCCTTCGATAAAGGCAGGGGAGAGGATGAGGAGGCAGAGGAAGAAAGACGCAGAGAGGTGATGATAGACAGTACGCCACCAGACAGAACAGATAAGTGACAAGCAGAGGAGTTAAACTTCAAGCCAAATTCACTTTGTCACAGTCTCCCATCCTGAGCAGCAAGTTGGCGACAGTGGAAAGAATCAACTCCCTTGTAACAGGAAGTAACCTCCAGCAGAACCGGGCAGTCATCTGCTTCAACTGGCTGGGACCAGAGGAGTCAAAGTACCAGGGAGTACTTTCAAGAAGGAAAGACGGACATACACATAAGGACAGGTCCAGGTGGGGTTTCTGGGGAGAAAGACAAATGAAAACAGGTTAATGATAGAAGGAACTACAAATATGGACATTGACAGCGGGAGAGTGAGGAAAAGTGGTCAGTAAGTCCTCCAACTGTCTAAGCCTATAGCAGCAGAACTAAGGGATAACTCAGGAAACCCAAGCGTACCCTAACTATAGGATTTATCAAAAAGAAAATATTAAGTCTAATCCTAAAAGTAGACAGGAAGTTAGTCTCAACAAAGAGGAGCCGGAAAACTAAAAGCTCTACCTCTACTTTTGGAAACTCTAGGAACCACAAGTAAACCTGAGGTCTGGGCGTAAAGTGCTGTTCTTAAGGTATGAAACAATACAATTTTTAATATAAGATGGAGCTTATGTTTGGGAAATTATTATTTCTGTGCAGTTGCAGAAAGAAAGGTTTTGCAGAGAGTGGTGAAGGCTGCACAGAAGTCTGTTGGAGTCAGTCTCCCCACCATCACAGACATCTACACCTCCA
>JARVJN010000861.1:17408547-17418929 GCA_031763805.1 Argolebias nigripinnis | reverse complement strand
GGATGTATTTCATGCACAGGAGTGCAGAGGATCCCAGACTGCAGCTAGGAACCCAGAACAAGCCTCCACAAGTGAGACAGCACCGCAGGTGACTAACACTAATAAATAGCATTAAACATTTTTCAAAGTGCTATGCATATCATATGGCTGTTACTGAAGATACAAAGTAGCGCTTACAGCTGTTGCACAATTTTGTAGCAAATAAGCATAAATAAGAGGGCCATGTTCTGACAAAAGAACGTACAGTATATACAATATCTGTATTGCATCGGTTATTGACCAAATAAGTTTTAACATATCGGCCAAAAATCCAATATTGTGCATCCCTAGTTAATAACTCATGTTCCTGAATTTAAACAAAAAATGTCCTCAAACTTTGATTTTTTTTCCTTCAACTTTCACAGTACCATTACAACATTTTCTGGCAACACTTCACATAAGGATCACAGGGATAGCAGCAACTCCCCGCTGAAGGAAATTTCAACACTCTTTTCATCTATTTTTTTTTATTGCTTATTGCCAGGTTGTGAAGGCAACAGGTCATGGGTAGAAGCCATCCATCTCAACAGCAACAATCTCCAGCTCTTCCAGGGGGATCCTGAGGTGTTACCAGGGCAGTGTATTATAGGTCTTCCTCTGGGTCTTTCCCCACCTGAAACCTTCCCAAGACAGATGATTTATTATGATGCAGAGGAGCATCCGCTCTGGGTTATGGTTGAAAAACAAAAGAGCTGTAATTATTAAATGTGACGTAATGATCTCACTGTTTTGTTCAACATTTATGTCACAAATTTACTGTGGTTTCTGTATGTTCTGTATCGCAAAGCGCATTTTATTCCACCGATCAGCGTTTTTTGCTGACTTGCTTTTGCTTTAATCCTGAAAAATATTTCCACTGTAAAAGTCAGTGTTGCATCAGAAAAATCCCCTCGTAGCTTGTCTTTTTTTTTTCTATTTTGGAGAGGCATTTATTTGAGTTATGAGTGTCACCTGTGGACTTTCTGTTACACAGACTGTGAAACAGGAGTGAGTGTGTGCATGTGTGGATTTTTCTTGAGACAAAAGAAGGTGGGGGCACACTTCCACCTCATCTCTTTCCCTCTCCCACTCATCCATCGTCTCTCCTCCCATGCCATTCGTTCCATTACTATGATAATAGGATTTGGAAGGATGCATTATTGCTGCTGTCTGAGTGAGGTGGGCCTTGTGATGTCCCGGTTCACACCACTCCCTCCCTGAGTCACAGGTTGGTCTCCTGGTTCCTTTCGCAGAAGTCTCTGTTAAAGATTGAAGGGAGTCGTCTGGTTTGTTGCTGCTACTGCCTCTTCTATACGGACTTCTGAGTTTTATTCTTGGCATACTGTGTGCATGAAAAACTGATCTGAGATTCTGGGGATTTTTATTTAATAACTGCTCTGCTGTGGCCCCCAGCAAAGCTTATTTCTACAGATGGAGGTTATGTTTATGGTCATTCATAGCGACTCTGAGACGTCATAATTCCCAGATCTGTGTGCTGCCTTGAGGGGTCTGCACTATTTTTTACAGCTGAAAAGTATAGCAGAATGGTCCAAATGAGAACTTGAAGCCAAACCCCAACTGAAATAAATATAGAGTATGTTATCAATGATAATGTGACAATTCAATTGAACTATACCATAGTTTTCTTAATATCATTATTTCATTTGTTAAACATACTTTATGTCTTCCATTGTAAAGTGCAAATAATTATTTGAAAAGAAAAATAAAAACAAAATAGCATTCAATTAGTTTTAATAAAGTAAATCCTTAAAGATTTTAAATATGTTTGTTATATTTTGATCTCTATGCATGATGACTCACATGAGTTTCATAAGACATGATTATTGCATGGCCAGTTAACAAGTCATTCTTCCACACCAATCAGCTAACAGGTTACGAATGACTCACAGTTCCTCTGCTACAAAAAGCTCACATTCTGGTTTTCACTGTGATGCTTTCTTTTCTGTAAAGAACAGATTTTTACTTGTGTAAGTATTTAATTGCTCTGATTTAGATTTAATTGGGACTGTAAAACAATATGTTTAGGTTCTTAGATTCGCAGCTGTTCAACCCACATGGTAGATGAGATGCAGCTTTTTTATCCCAATCATTTTAATCCCCTAGGACCTGGCATCCAGATATGCAAGAGTTCAAGTCTTAGGAGGTTAAAGAAACATCGCTTTTTTAAAAGTTGCTTATTTACTAAAACAATAGTTTAATTTGATTTAATTTGATCTTAATGAAATCAAATGGTTTTGTTTGAAACTAAATTTTGTTAACGATAAACTGATAAACAGGTTAAAAAATTTAGTAGAAGCTAAAGCGAAACCGCTAATTGCTATTATGACTGTGACGTGTCTGTGTTACACATTTTCCTCTCCTTCCAGTTGAATCTGCATCGACCAATCACGTCTTGTCAAGTGGACACATAGCAAGCCAATAGTGTGCCTAATGGACTCTGAGACACACCCACAACAGACAGGAACAAGTTTGTGAATTTTGTTAGTGGATTTAAAGTTGTGGAATCCACATTTAGAGGAAGCTAATTTCATTAACATTTCCAAATTTAGCAAAAACATTACTACTCAACAAAAAAATTGTTCCACTATTATCTATCAGTGAACTAGCTTAACCGTGCCCACCACTTTTACAATATATATCTATCAATCCATTATGTTCCGCTTGTTCCAAAGTCAGGTCGCGGAGGCAGCAACTTGAGCAGGGAGGCCCATATACATATTTACAGTGTATTTGTGTGTGTGAATGGCATGTTTATGGCCATACCACCCTGAACATGCACAATCTAATCTGATCACGGAAGCTAAGCAGGATTGGGCCTTGTTAGTACTGTACTTGGATGGAAGACTGTCTGATTACCAAGTGCCAGCTTTCATGTGGCTGAGATGGTGTAGAGGTAGGGCAGACAACTTGGGACCAGAAAATTGCAGGTTCAACTCATTGTCATGCCCACGTCATGGTGTCATTGAGCAAGACACCTAAAATCTAATTGCTCTGCAGGTGCTTGCATAGCTGCCCATTGCTCCACCTGTGTATCTCACATGTGATGGGTTAAAAGAAGAGAGCTACTGTAGTTTTGTCATTGTATGAGAACATACAATGATGACAATTTATAGCACTTTATATATTTAATCTCAGTTATGTATGTTCAACATCACTCCTATTCCGCCTGCCATTAACCAGTGTAATTTGAAAATCACTCCTCCAGACCCAGTTAGGAGCAGTCAGCCCCACTGCGTCCTCACCTTCCTGCCTGCATATGCTACTTGTAGATTACGAATTATATTATGATATGTTGCATCATCTTGTAGATTAAGAATTCTATTATGATATGTTGCATCATTTAGTGTAGTTTCTCTTTAACCTCACTGGTATTTACAAATATTTTTGCAACAACAATAGAAGGAAATTTTTCATTCTTTGTTTTATACGTACTGCAGTCAGAAATAAAGTGCAGACTCGACAAGCTCAAGATAACTTTAAGAAATGTATTCTGCATTAATAATCTTGCTCAAATCAATATTTTAAATTTAGCTGTATACTCTGATCCTCAGTCAGTTGAGGTGAATTATCTGCACGCAACACATATTTATCTCTTTATATCTATTTTCCTCTAATCTGATTCACATTGTGAAAGCAATGTACCCTTTTAGTTTGATACATTAATCTAATTTTAACTGGTATTGTGGTAAAATAATTCTCACCTGGCTTAACATGTAACTCTGCATCTGTGGCTTATTTGTTGTGTGAGGATTTGGTTTGATTTAAGGGATTGGAAAAGCGCACATTCACAAACAAAATATTGATGCCTACTGAATGTTAACTTTGTGGCAGCTCTTACTCCATTTTGACATTATATCCATGTTTACTTTTGGTCTTGTGGAACTAGTTGCTGTAGAGAAGTGTATAAAAAAACTGTTGGGATATTTAATTTAAGTAGACAAATTATTACTTCATACAGGCTATTATTATTATTATTATTATTATTATTATTATTATTAGTAGTAGTAGTAGTAGTAGTAGTAGTAGTAGTAGTAGTAGTAGTAGTAGTAGTAGTAGTGTGTCAGGAAGGTTGTACCAAAAGCAATAGTAAATCTAGGAAATAGTACCTTTTTAAAATGTTTTTAGTGTAAATGAACCAATTGTCCAACACCATTGTTTGAAAACTCTGTGCATCAGTTCGATGAACTAAGAGAAGCTAGTTTGTAAACTCAAATGTGTTCTTGAAGCAACTGAAGTGACATTTTATTAATGAAGACATCTGATGCAGTCTTAAATCTTAATTTTGTCTATTTTTGATAGTCACCACTTTAGAAAATCTCTCTGTAGCTCTCATTGCAGGAATCTTGCATGTCTAAAACAACTTTGTTTTAGCTGCAAACACTTTAAAGCCAAGCAAGATGGATTTTCTTCAGAATCCAGTGTGTCATTTGTGCTCTGAATTAGATTAGCGTGCATCGGCCACATTTTATTTCCTGCTTCTTTAAGTTTAAAAACACTTGAATTTATCTTATCTTTATAAATGGTGAGGTCAGCTTTTACAGAGTCCAGAATGCTACAGAAATGTAACCCCCTTTTAAAAGATTTTGTTCAATCTTGTTTAAATAGTCATAGTAAACAACTAATCATGTCATCAATTGAAAGTTATAAAATTCAATGTAATTCAGTTTATTTATATAGCATCAAGTCACAACAGAAGTAATCTCAGGGCACTGAACAGAAACGTTCATATGTAAAAAATAAGTTAACAGAAACAGCCATATATAATAATAATAATAACAATAATAATAATAATAATAATAATAATAAAACAAGCATTTTTTATATTGCTTTATCAGGTTTTAGTTTGTACTTAAATTAATTATCAAGTTTGAACCAATTCCCTGACCTAAAAGGAAGTGATCAATTTAACTGGTATCCATTTTAAAAGATTCACACTGTCTTAATTACTTGTATGTGATTTTTGGATTGAATTTTGCAACAACTTATATTTTTTGTTTAAAATATACCCAGAGAACCTAAAGTTTTTGTTGTGAGGTTAATCAAATCTTATATATTTAAGGTTTCACTAAAATAAACTAAGATAGCCTCTGCCGTGCCTTGTATAAGTAGTTCTGGCTCTACTTTGTATTTATGCAAGTTGTAAAAGTCATTTTTTTTATTTAGCACAGACCCAAGTTTGTGCATCAGCACCACAAGAAGGATATATTCTTTAAAAAAATGTGTTTATGATTTTGGAACCTCCGGCTCATTAAGCTCCTGTTGTTGACGGACTGGTGGAGCCTGCATACACTAACTAACTAATTTTTACTTCCTATAGAATAATTTTAATTACCTCCTTTTCAGCATTTTTAGGCTGAGGCTGCACTCAGTAAAATAAATAATCCCAATGGCCTTCAGGTTTAAGGACTAGAGCAACTTCTCTCCACTACATTCTGGTCTCCGAAGGCTTTATGTTATATTTATACCTCTGTATTTTTTCTCTCAAAGAATGTTTATTCAGCAAAACGAATGTTACAAAAATTCTTTAAGATTAAATGTTCTGTTTCTTTGAGGTCATAATAATAAAAATAAATAAATAAATAAATAAATGAATAAATAAATAAATAAATAAACAAATAAATAAATAAATAAACGGCACACAAAAAGAAGCAAAATGAGCAAACTTGTGGATTGTCTACTTTGTATTCCCATGTCAAAGGTTAGATGCTGGTGCAGATCTGGTTTTACTTG
Source organism: Argolebias nigripinnis (assembly GCA_031763805.1). NCBI lineage: Eukaryota > Metazoa > Chordata > Actinopteri > Cyprinodontiformes > Rivulidae > Argolebias > Argolebias nigripinnis. Next base: position 17,413,160 of record JARVJN010000861.1, on the reverse strand, counting down.
AAAGCAGCAGAGTTCAACACTAATGTGTCTGTAGAAAAAATATTGGTTGATGGAGCTGCATGTGTTCATTTTACAAGAAAAAGGCTGTCTGTGTGGAAATAGTGAAATATATTGATAAGAAATCCCCCACTGAACACCATGGAAATGTTAACAGAGGAAAATGATTGCTTTCCTAATAAGTGGCCACTTCATTAACAGTATCTTGAGCTGAAGTGGACCTGCTAGGACTGTAGCAGAGGAAAACAACAAACCCTGGAGTTTATTTGTTAAGAATAAATGAATTATGCCAGCTTTTTGTGGTAACACTTTGTTGGCTCACTTGTTGGAGCTCATTTGTTATTTGTCATTTGTACCCACAAATCCCTCGGATCCAAGTCGGATGTAAGTTCTTTAAGACTAATTCTTCTCCAAACCTATCAATTCCAGATTACCATCGCTGGAATATTATGTACTATCAGGTTTTTTTCTTATAAGTACAGAAACCACCACCTTTGACTGCAACCAGAAGCATCCCCTCCCTGCAGGTTTAACTCTTCTGAGCAGGTTTTTCTGTCACAACTCAGAGGCTTCATTCATTTTTCATGCCAAGTTTGCTTTTAGAATCCCCATCGTTTCATTCAATAAAAAAAATGTGAGCATGTGTTATGGTTTGTAAAACATTTTTTTCTAATTTATGTTTCTCCATTATCTCTACACATAATTTCATTTTTTTACAGTCAATTACAGAAGGTGCAATAAAACTAAAATAATTTATATAAATACGAGCCCATTTCCCCCTGAGCTAACAGATGCCTGTTTGGCACCCGTTTCTTGGATCCATTTCTGCAGCCTCTGATGACTCCAACCACCTGCAACAGGCTTGCCACAAACAGTTCACAACCCCTCAGGTATTAATTTTCCTCTTGTCACCTGGCTAACACAGATTTGGGCAGATTTTACCGTGCTTGAGTTTGCACATGAAGAAAAAGCGAGCCAGAGAAAACAAGCAGAGCAGAAACAAGAGACTTAATTTTGTTTATTCTTGGGAGCATTCCTATTTATTCACTGCAGGCTGCATGTGTCCACTGTGGAAATACAGCGGAGTGAACTGAGGATTGAGCTAATGATTTTTTTTGGGTGACAAATTCCCAGGGCAAAATAGGTGTTATTTAGTCCCAGAGTGTGTTTTTGGAATGGAAAGTGTTCAAACTGTCCAGGGGCAGGAAGGCAGCTGTGTTGTTTCGAGACCATCTGTGTGTTTACACGTGGAGTGCGGTTGGTGGAAATGCACACGGGGCACAAGAAATCACCCATCAACAATTTTGCACACATATTTTCAGGCCACAATTTGAGTAGCACAAGTTCCAGATAACTCCCAGAGCAGGTTTATGGTGGATCCTGCCTTCTCCATAACCCAGTAGGCTGGAAGAGGAAGTGTTGCTTTAGAGGCAGAAGGTCAAACACCTTCTCGTCCTATAGCAGCCTCAACCCACCACCACACACACACACACACACTTCCACTCAAGTGTCTCTGTGCTAAATAGTTGCTGCTTTTGCTGCACTCAATGACTCACCTGTTCCTGTAAGCTCCACAGATTCCTCCAGCTGTCACCGCCATCTGCATCCAGTGTCACTCTGTTGTTGTTGCTATTCAGTGAAAATAAGCCTTTCAAACACATAGATTTTTTAAAACTGTTCACCCAATAACGACACTGAGTAGAAGGTAGCAGCTGAATGTTACTCGTTCTAAAAAAAAATTGCAGAAAGAACAAAAAAACTATTGTGGTGAACAGCTTTATGGGCAGTAACACACCAAGATGCATCCAATAAGAATTTATTGCTGCCCACCTAAAGGAAACGTTGAGGTGTCAAAACTTATTGAAAATTAAATCTGTCACATCAAACGTGTCAATGTCCTGTGTGGGAAAGTTTCTTTTGAAATAAAAAGTGCTGAAGAGCAAAAACAACATGCATGCAATTAAAGACAGCATTCCTTGAAAGTGTACATATTCTGCATTGTCTTGCATGATAAAGTTGAGATGACCCATTATTGAGAAATGTTATAACCATATAAGTTCAAATTTAGAAACGGCAATATGCAGAATATTATTTTTGATTTTACAGGACGTAACACTCGAGACCTGTGTTATTCATGATTCTCAAGTCATTAAATTTTAGCTCAGTATCACTAAAATTAAGTAATTCAGAGTTATTTTTGTGTTGGCTTGTGTCACTTAGCTGTGGTGACCCTGTTGGATTCGATTTATTCTAGACACATAAACTGCAGGAAGACTTGACAAAGGAAGTTAATTAAATGCGCTGTGCACTCCAAATAATTAACAACTACTGTATATAAAATGTTAATAAAGTGTGAAAATAAACTACATAAACATATAAATGCCCAGTTATTGAACTAAAGTTATGTAAACTTGTGCTTATTTATAAAGTGCAACAATAAATGAGATGCCAAATTTATTATGTCATCCTTCATTTTCTGTAGTCTGTATTCAATGATTACTTCCTCTAAATTTTATTAAATTATTGGTTTATGAGATATTTTTGCAACAAGAAAACAAATCAAATGCACAGAGATATGGTCCATCTTCCCATTTTGGCAGCAGGCTGTTAAAATCATGTGAGAACCAATGAAGAAAAAAAAAGAATAGAAAAGTATGAAGTACTGCAGAAGGTTAAAAAAGGCTTCAGCCATTGTTTGAAAATACCTTTACTAGTCAACAACATACCTTTTTTGGATGGATGAATGGATGGATGGATGATGGATGGATGGATGGATACCTTCGTTTTAAGCTTTTCTGTGAGTTTTTTTAAGGAGATATCTTATTTAATATTTTCCTTTAAAAAATAGAATAATTTAAACAGGTTTTAATTGTTCAAAAATAATAAAAGCACCCTCAGATCCCTGAATAGTCTTAAAAGTTAGGGAATATTGCCTCGGATTAAGTAAAGCACATGATGTACTCAGATATGAAAATACTTTTTAGAAAGCCACTTGAATATAATTTAAATCATCCAATGTCTTTTGCAATACAGTAACTTCAAGGTTTGAAAAAGCGCTTAATACTGATTTTATCATGTCCTGGACGACTAAGAATCTTCACCAGCAAACTTCAAGGTTTGTTTTTTTTCCATTTACTAAATGGTCATAGTCACAAATATTATGAAAATGACTCCAACCCACATTTCTAATTTAATTTTAATGTTAATCCCAAAGTGCTTTAGTTTGTATCATGAGTGCAATTCCAAGAATTGATTCACCTCTCTATAAATATTGACCCAAATCAGAGTTTTTTTTATTTTTATAATAATTTATAATTATTCACAGAAGTACCTTTTTGTATGGCTAGATTCAGTCTTAACTCACCAAATCAAAAGGAAATGGAGGCAAAAAAGGCTTTACCAAATCAACTTCCTCACACAAACAAACAATTCCCTAAACAATTACAAAGCAACTCAAAAAGAGATGTGATTTTTCATTTCAGAGAAGCAAGCAATCTAAATCAAATAAGGAGTACATTATATTGTTTCAGAGCAAAACTAATTTATGTCATGTCCTTGTGAAAACAACTATTAGCAAATCCTTAAAAAAAAAAACCTCAAATGATGAGCGTGATCAGCTCTGGAGCAGCACCTAACAGACCAGGTCGGAGTGTGAAAGTGTGTTTTCTGCTGTGACAGTTTGAATTAGTGCTGCAGCGTCTTGGTCTTTCTTTACAGCTGTTAGTCCTTCAGTCTTTGCCTCACACTTGATTTCCTTCGTCACTCCCCTCGTTTATAACCCCTCTTTACTGTCTGCCTTCATGTCATCACCACAGGCCATAACATTTGGTCTCTGTCTTTCTGCCTCTCATCCCACGGTTCATCAATGCCTCTCCATCTGTCCCTACACCTGCCCTCGGAGAAACACACAGCTAAAAACAGCTACAGGGAAGTGTCACAAGTCCATCGCCACAGAGGACCTACTCTATTTTATCCTATCTAACATCAATTAAGTCACTTTAACTTTGAGTTGAAGGTTATAATTCAAATGTGTTAGTTATGTAGTCATGCATAGTAGTCTGCAGTCTGCTTCTGCTCTTAACAAAAATCTCTGCCCCTAAAAGCTCCAAGTCATGGGCAATTTTATTAAAAAACACAAATATAAAGTTCCACCAGCTGTCTCAAGCTTAAGTGTCCCTGGGCAAGACACTGAACCCCTCATTGCCTCCAATGTGTGTCCCATCGGTGTATGAATGTGATCTAAAGCACCAATTATTCTTTGTAAAAATCTAGTAGAGTTCTGTATCAATGGGTAAATGAGGTCACAGATTGTTGTGTAAAGCACTTTGAGTATCTTGATCGGATAGAACGCAGCCATATATGTGCAATCCGTTTACCATTTACATGAATGTTTATGTTTATTAGAATGAATAAGTTTACTGCATTGCGTTCATAGAATTTTTGTAAGTAGCTGAGACTAAAACAACAAACAAACATCAGTTTGCCCTAATAGTGCTCATCGAGCATGCATCAGGGCTAATAGTGTTACTTCACTGATCCAATTTACAAACTGCACAGTGAGGTCTTTTTGTAAAATCCACACTAAAAATTAACAGTTTACATATTAAAAGGAAGTT
>JARVJN010000861.1:16805014-16829594 GCA_031763805.1 Argolebias nigripinnis | reverse complement strand
AATGCTTTTGAATATTTGAAGGTAGTGTATAATTTTGTGCTTTATACATTCATAAAAAATATTATATTCCACCAGATTATAAAACTTCAGTAGTTTCAATTTACAAAATAATATACTAGATGGATGACAGTAATGCATTCTTGTTATAATTCTTATAGCTCTTTTTTGTAGAATAAAAATAGGCTTTGTTATAGTTTTGCATGCTGTTCCCCAAACATCAACACAATAAATTAAACCATCTGCTTTCTACTTTTCTTCCCTTATTGTCTACTAATCCATTCTGCAGATGAGGAGGCAGCTCCAGAGGAAGATGAGAATGAGGAAAACCCTTTTTCAACAGAGTTCCAAGAAGACCAGGAAGCAGCCTACCTGAAAGACCCAAAGAAAGCCTTGCAGGGTTTCTATGACAGAGAGGGTAAGACTCTGCAGATAAGGACTTTTTTATTTATTTTGCTTTAGACTTTCTAACACTGAGGCCTGTATGTTAGGAGAGGAACTGGAGTTGGAGTATGAAGACCAAAATCATGGCAGTTGGCTCTGCAGAATAAAGTAAGCATTGTAAAGATTTTGCTTTTTAAAGTTTGTTGAAAATCTTCAGAGCTCGTCTTTGTTTATCAGGTTGCCGGTGGACGATGCGCTGGGCCGTCAGTTGGTTGCCGAGGTGACCCACACAGGAAAGAAGAAGGAAGCAGCCGTTCAGTGCTGCTTGGAGGCTTGCCGGATGCTGGAGGCCAGAGGGTTGCTGCGGCAGGAAGCAGGTGAGCGTTCAGATTGGAGCAAGCGTCCCATTAAGCAAGAACCCGTTCAGGCTCCAACCTGCTGTTCTTTCTTCCAGTGTCCCGTAAGCGGAAGAAAAAAAAGAACTGGGAAGAAGAGGACTACTACGACAGTGACGATGACACCTTCCTGGATCGAACGGGGACCGTGGAGAGGAAGAGGCAAGAACGAATGAAGAAGGCGGGGAAGATCGATGAGCGACCTGAGACCTTTGATTCTTTGGTAAACAGGCAATAGTTTAACAGTGTTAGAAAATACTAAATTCAGGTGATTAAAGAGGTTTTGAGAATGTAGTGAATTTAGATGTCCAAATATACTTTCAAATTCAGAAAAGTTTATAATTCCATAATTTTCACCTTGTATAGGGTACTTAGTGTGGGGTAAAATAATTACATATTCTTTCCTTATTCACAAAGTATGCTGGTTAAAATGAACAATTAGCCAATTAAAATGTATGGGTGTTCAATAAGGAGGGACAAATAATAAAATTGATGTTTTAAAAACGTTAACTTCCTTAAATTGACTCCTCGGACATTCACCCATGCTGTTATCTGGTCTGCAGGTGGCCAAGCTGTCTGCAGTGGAGAAGGAGATAGCAGACGCTCAGCTAAAGCTCAGCTCCGGGAGTCGAGGTGTGTTACCCTCACCTGTATGCCTCTGTGATTCAAAAGTCTCAGCGTCTGTTAAACCGTGACTCCTTACAGACTGTTCAGCATCCTCCGCTGAGGACTCCCTGGACGCCTTCATGACAGCTGTGAAAAGCGAGGCAGCAATGGACTCCGTGCAGCGCCGGAAGCTCCACCTGCATGTGGCCGACTTACGTAAAGAAGCTCAGAGGCTTCGTAGGTTGGTGGAGCTGACGCGACCAGCGCAGATGCCTTCGCTGCTTTCCAGGTGATGCAAAATCATGTTTTGCTCTAAAAATATTTTCATTTCTATTTACATACAGTGTATATATATATATATATAGTATATATACAGTGTATATATATATATACTGTGTATATATATATAAAGCTGCACTTGTTGGTCTTTGTTTCTATGATAGTGGCAGCACAGAGCCAGAAAAGCTTAAAAAGACCTTACCGCTGTTTGGAGCCATGAAAGGAGGAAGCAAATTCAAACTGAAAACCGGGACCATCGGAGTGGGTGATCCAGAACCCTGAAATATTATTTTATTTCCGTTATGTACCTGTTGCTCATCCTCTCCTCTGTCCTGCAGAAACTGCCTCCTAAGCGGCCCAACCTGCCTGCAGAGCTCTTCAACATGAAAGAGCTTCCACCTGGTGGGGAGGAGGACGAAGAGGAGGAGACGGAGATAAAGAAAGATAATGACGATGAATGTGACACCACTGTGCTTAAACCTGACGCTGAAGATTTAGATGCTTCCACATCTGAAGAGAAAACTTGTTTGAAAGACGAGTCCGTGAAGGTCAAAGGTAAACATAACCGTTTCCTTCTGAAGGAGCAACCAGGATGTTGCTTTGTGCTACCACTAGATGGCGGTCTTCCCGTCTGCCTTCTCCTTACAACATTAAAGACAATTTTACAAGCATCATGCAGTGAAAACAACCAAATCTAGTTTATCATTTTGACTAGAATCAGACTGAAACTATAGAGGATTTACAAATAAAAGGCACTTTTTATTCAACGCCAAAACTTTCTAAAAAATTACATAAATGAATTTGTCTTGAACTCCAGTGGATCTCAGTGTATAAGTTAATTAAAATGTACAGAGTGAAGAAATAAATGATTGTAATTGAGTTGTTTTTTTGCTTGACTTCTTATCAGATCAAGTTCCCAAACTGAAGAGAAGTGATGAAGCAGAGCAGCAAGTTCCTCTGAGCGGCAGCAGCACAAAATCAACAGCCCCCTTAAACTCAAGTGGGTCTTTTTTTTTTTTCATGTGACCATTCGTTTAGTAAGACTGTATTTAGAGTTGATGGGAAAACTCTTTTTAAAGCATGTTGCACCATCAAAACCAGACCTGGAAAGGTATTAATGTTGAGATTATTTTCAACATTTACAGATTTTAAAGTAAAAAAAAACTTTTAGATACTATTTTATTTAAATTCATACTTAAATGTTTTCGTCTGCTTGTCCACAGAGTCAAAGGCAGAGGGTGAGGCGGTGCCAGCAGCAGACCCCAGTCCCAAAAAGAAGAAAAGGGTGATGGGCCCCAGCAGGGTAACCGCCCCACACACTCAATTGAACACGTGACAGGAACATGTGAAGCAACTTACCGTACTGCTGGTGTGTCCACAGCCTCCTGTGCAGCTGTCAGGACAGTATCCAGAAGACGACCCTGATTATTCAGTGTGGCTGCCGCCTGCAGGTAAACAACTGTCCCGCTCTTAATCGGATAACCGTGTCCTTAAATCACCTTTAAGCTCACCCCCAGTTAGATGCTCATGAATGAAGGAAGTAAATGTTTTGTCATCGAGAGGAAGTAAACATGTTTTTAAGGTGGATTTGTGCAGCTGAAATTGCAACAATTTTACTGTTCACAGAGGAATGCAGCTCAGTCGCTCCAGAGTGATAAGCTTGAATAACATGAGCTCTGAAGTAGCAGCCAGACTGAACTTTTACTCAAATTTAACAACTCTGTGATTAGGCTGATAACATGCAGCTCTGGTGCTGAGGTTGTTCACGATGCTTTTCCTCTCACAGGTCAGACTGGAGACGGTCGCACTCACCTCAACGACAAGTATGGCTACTGATGGGGCTCATCAGACAGATTTGTCCTTTTCCACTCCTGCCTTTGTCCCATCTCAGCCCAACACAACCACATCTTTTTATTCATCCCATATCAGATTGTGCTGAACAGAAATCCCACTGCTTCAATGCAAAGACTTGTCCTCATGCTCCTCCCTCCTTATAATAACGAAGACTGGGAGCACGTTTTACTTCTCATTTTAATTCCACTTTTCTTTCTGATAAAACCAACCCGACATTTAATCTGCATCCCTCTTGTTGGCTTCAGTCGATAGCTGCTGCAAACCTTTTACTTTTTTCCCTTCCTTCTAAAGGAGGGAGTGTGTAGCAGGGAGGGAACGCATTGAAGCAGCTTTTCTGACCATCTGGACACTTGGATGGCGTACTGGATGAAACGTAAGCTGATAATGACTCAAGCTAAGTGGAGTGTGTGTATCGGCAAATGAATGGACACACACGCACACTCTGCTCAAAGTTCTCTTTTTAACCAGATTGTCTTGGTGAGAGCTCGGTGTGCGTTTGCTCGGAGCAGGATTCCTTTCTTTGTGAAATCCCACTCAGTGTTTTTTTCTTCTTTTTTTTCTCAAGCTTCTCCCACATGTCCCATCAGCTCTGTTCTTGTGTTTTCTCACAACATGAACAAATGCAAACTGTATTTTGTTACATGTAATAAAAATATCTGTATATAACTTGTGAGATGCTGGAAGTATGTACCTGTAAACCTGTTCAATTAAGACATCACCTTATTTTTTAACATTATCTTTTGCCCGTTTTATTATTTTTTTTTCAAGCTTCTAAAGCACTTTGAGAGCATTTCAGGGTCTGATCTACCGAATTAAATCATTCTGCACAACATAAGATAAATGAATTGCAACGCTGTTGATACTGAAATTCTTTAAAAGGAGTTTTATGTAATCAGTGTTTAAGATGATTCAGTCCTCACTGCTGCCGTTTAAAGTGGACACTTGTTCCCTGTGTCTTCTTTAAAATGTCTTCAGTTAATCCAGAATGCTGCTGCCAGAGTCTTAACTGGAGTTAGTAGGATATATCATCTCTACAGTTTTAGCTTCTCTCCATTGGCTCCCTGTCAAATGCAGATTTGAATTCAAAATCTTCTAACCCACAAAGTTCTCAACAACCTAGCTCCATCTTATATTCAAGATCTTATTGTTTCATATTTTCCTAACAGAGCACTTTGCTCTCTGACTGCAGTCTTGTGGTTTCTAGTTTTCAAAAGCAGACTAGGAGGAAGATCTTTCAGTTATCAGGCTCCTCTCTTGTGTAAACCAACTTCCAGTTTCAGTCTGTGAGGCTGACACATTGACCAGTTGTAGACTGGGCTTAACCTTCCTTTGTGATAAATCCTATAGTTAGGGTTGGCTTCTTATGCTGTCATGGGCTTAGATTACTAGAGGACAAATTGACCTAATTTCCTTAATTGTTAAAATTGAAAAGTTTTCATTTGATACTATTTCTATCGTAACACGTTTCTCGACCTGCCATTGTGTATCTGTTCCTTCTTCCTGTTGCTCTCAAACCCAGCCTGTCAAAGCAGATGGCTACTTGTCCTGAGCCTGGTTCTGCTAAAGGTTTCTTCCTCATGTCATGAGTTTTTCCTTTCCACCGTCTCCTTCATGCTTGTTCAAAGTGCCCTGAGATGATTTCTGTTGTGACTTGGCGCTATAAAAATGAATTGAACTGTCTGTTTATTAATTTGTCTGTTAGCAAAAATCTCATGAATCACTGCAGTTTTAATAAAACCATTCGCTATCTACAACTGCTACACAGTTTGAGTCGATTTGATTCAAACTGGCTGCCACAGCTAATTAATTAATTAAGGGCCTTCTACTCTGCTCCTGCTTCCTGGAATATCTTACAAAAAATCTGAAGCTCTCGACCTTGACTTCTCTAAATGACTTTAAGTATCTGTTGGACTCCTGGCAAGAACTAATGCAGACATGTTCCTGTTTTTAGTTTTCTACATTTGCCTTATAATCTCTGTTTTGCTACTTTAACATCTTTTTTTTAACTTGTTAAAAAAAAAATCTGTATGTCTCTTATGTCTATTGTTGTCATTGCTGTTGTCATCGTTCTTTGTTGAAACCAGGTCTCTCTTGTAAATGAGTCCCCGAGGCTCAGTGGGATTAACATATCTAAATAAAGGTTGAAAACATTGGAGAACATAGTCATTGTTAAGTAATACTGTATATATGTTGAACTAAAACTTGATATAATAGTACTTGTACTTGAGACTCATCCCCAACATATACTTAAGCGCTATTAGATCACATGGCATCTTTGTTTCAAACTTTGGTGTGCATTCCTTCAAAAAGTTACTTTTAAGATTATTTAGATGTCAAACTTGTATTCAAGGAAGAACTGTCATTTTTATTTAAAAAAAAAAAGTACATTTAATAACAATTTATTGCTAAAGAACATTGTTTATTTGATATCAGTGAAATATAATCTTGGTATAGTAACTATTAGATACCATACTTCCAGAAATCCAACGTAATGTGCACATTTAGTTTGTCTCAAACACTTCCACTTTTATTTCTATATAATTAATTAAAAACAGTCACTTCATAAACAAAGAGGCCACAGAGCTTTTATTGAATAAGATTTTTGTGCAACAATTGACAAGAAAATGTCACAATGTTACATTCAATTCGGCAAAACCTTAGTTACAGCGGTGGCATTGTGTTTACTCAACTCAGCTGCTCAAGAGCTGAGCAGTACTTCAGATTTAACTGATTATAACAGGAATGTCATTTCAAGGCATTTAAGAGATCTTCAGAAACACTGGGACAGCATTAATAGACCAGTGGTCTTCTTTTCACCTAGAAACAATGAGGTACAATATTGGAAAAACGGAAATGGCACACTATTAAGTGGGCTATCCAGAACACGACACTGTTTAGCCAAATGTGCAGCAATCTAATGCCACAGTTGTTCCCACAGATCTCTCTTTCTGCACAGTTGTCGAATTCATGCAAGAAAAAAGAATTACTGACCTGGACTACAAGTGACAACTTGTTAGGAAATGCACATCATAAGCAAAGGTCGACTACTCACCTACAGTCATACATGTTTGTTATAGCTCGGCCTTATAGTACTGTGTACTCAAACACATCCATATAAGTAGTTTTTAGACAGATAAGTGCAACCACTGTCTTATTTGAAGCATAACAAAATAGCAGATAACTCACCTTGTTTAGATAGGAAGTTACAAAGGAAAAAACCCTGGAACCACTTGATTGTCTAACATGCATCTTTCCCTTCAATAAGATCCAAACTCCAACAAAGTTCAGGCCCTGGCCTGCAGTCCATGCTTGTTTTGTGATCATTTATTCCACAGTTACAGCTGCATATACACCTAACATCAGAAAAGTTATGCTAGGACGTATTTCTTTTAGCTTCAAAAGCTTCTAATTTCAGCAAATGATCAAAAAGACAGGGAGGGATTACCTGAGAGCGCAACAGTTCCATCATCAACCAAAATGACTTTCCAGTGGTCGGTCCCTAAACGTGTTGCAGAAACCACAAGGAAGAAGCCACCTGGAAATGAGGCGTGGGGCTGGTGTCTGGCATGGTGAATTAGATGTGCTTATAAGCAGGGCTGATCGTCAGGTGGAGTCAGGGGGCTGCAGGGGGGCACTGTGCTCAAGGAGCGGAAGGCGAAGATGGATGGGTCGTAGGTGTACCGTGGTGGAGGACGAGTGCCAGTCAGGTTCTGAGGATAGAAAACATAAACCAAAAGATTGACTGATTTATTGGGAAAACTGTACCAACCAACCTCTAATTTTGGTTTTGGCAAAGAAATGTCTCACAATCCTGAAGAGAGGTCACTGGAAAAACAACACATCACGGAAAACAACTGTTGAACGTTTTCACGGAGATTTGATTTCACTCTCGCTGCAGGTTTAGTGCTTTTCCACTCGCAAAGACACTCCTCGCTCCCCTTCTTTGTGATTATACGAGCCCCCTGTCTAAAATTAGCCCTAGTCATTTTCTTCCCCGCAGGAAACGACAGGAAATGACTCTGTTGGATTTGGCGGTGAGGCAGCACTTTCTCCGGAGGCTGCAATGAGTTGATTCCATGCAGAAACAGACGTGAAGCACAGCGCTTTCGCTGACTGGTTCCAGTCACATCGGTGAGGGGGAAAATCCTATGTAGTCAGGCCACAGGTGGCCTATGGCTTCAGCTAACATCTTCTGGGATCAAACACTGAGAAATGAGCTGCAGCAACTTGGCAACAGTTCCCAAACCTATTTAGAGTTAGAATAGCATGTGCTAATGTTGGTTTAAACAGGCAAAATAAATGATACACAGGAAGTCAATGACCTGGAAGAAGTGGTGGTAAAAGATGTGATACTATAGATTGTTGCCTTACTCATCCAACTTGAAACTGTTGCATGCACTCATTAGTTCTGCCAGAGCTGAAAATACCTCTACATCACATCCTTTTAATTAACTTGAGTATAAACCACAGTGGCTCGAAGCAGTTTCCCTCCATCCGCTCCATTCATATCACCATTTCCCTCACTTCGATCAATCGTCACTCTGCTCTCCAGCTGCGCTTTAGGGTGGCTGAAACCAGATGCCCTCGCTTCTGCCTGCTGAGGCCTTCGACACGGTCTTCTGTTCACCTCTAACCCCTGAAAAGAGCAAGCCTCTAAAGCAGTCTGTGCTGCAAACTCTGTTTCCACCTTCAATTCAGATACACACACACACACCACTGTTAACATCTGTAACTCCTGCAACTGCTCCCATGCTAGAATCCTTGAAATGAAGGGCCCCATCAGACACAGTTTCTCTTTTGGTACGTAGCCAGGAAATCCAGAATTTGCAGATAAAGTGAGATGAGTAGTGCATAGTACAGAGTGTTACAAAGAGTAAAGAGAGCCCACATCGGCCTCCAAATGGCTCAAAGACTTACTGTGTGCTCATTTCAAGGAAAATCTAAAAGCTGGAACAAGCCCAATGCCCGCAGACGTCACTGACGGGGACAACAACACCACCAGCGAGAACTGAGGATAATGAGCAATACTTGTATGTTTCAGTTGAGCTAAACAGATAGCAGCCGGCCAGGCTATAAATGGAAAATGACTCCATCTCTGGAAAAACACCACAAGGGAACCGCACACACTCCACCTCCTCTTCTTCCTCCTCCTCCTCTGCTCTACCTCTCATTGCCACTTACTCAGAGATCATCCTCGGATTCTGACTCCACAGACGAGCCTGGATGCATACATGGAGAAGATGCACAGTTGGTGTGTATACATAAACAAGCGTGTGATAAGGTTCCACTGACACTATCCCACACAACGTGACGATGATGTCACTTCTCTCACCACACTGAGCATCCTTCTGGAGTGGCCTGCTTCGTGCCAAGATGCTGAGGCTGAGCTTCTCTCAGACAAAAAACCAACAAAGTCGGAAGCAGAGCTGATGGATAATTACATCAATAAGGGCACCAACTTTGAAAATACTTACAACATTCTGAGACACTTCTGATGTGAAAAGCCAGGCATTAAAAATGTATGTGTAAGAAATTTGCAGAAAAAAGTTTGATCGAGTAGCTGCAAAATCAATCTGATGGTGCTATCAGGTTTTCTGCAGCTAGCAGGGCATGGAAACAAACCCTGTGGCCAGATGCCGTCCCAGTATGTATTTGGATGGAGATCAAGGTGCTGGCTACAGGACAGGCCTCGCTGCTCGCAAGGCAACCGAGCAAACTTATCCCGAACAGACACCCTGATCCTGCCTTACAAAGAGGTCTCCCTGTGTGCCGTGTGTTTGTTTTTATTCCTTTAATATGGCAAAGAAGCAAAAAGATATGACTTACTGTTAAACTGCTAAGGATGTATACTCCTAAAAGTATCTCTAAAAACAAGCAACATTTTTCTGTTCGTCAATGTGGATATTACAACAGATACTGTTGTGCTTTCATCTGTATATCTACACTTCACGATGCAAGAGGAGGGCGCTCCGCATCATGAAGGACTCCACTCATCCTGCACACAGTCTATTCCAGCTCCTCCCCTCAAGCAGGCAGCAAGAATCTGATAAGTTGGTAAGATAAGAAAGGATAGTAAAAAGTCATCAGCTTCAAAAAGAGGGTGGTTGAGAAAAAATGTGAAAACATAATCAATTATACCCTGATGCATGCTCATAATCAATTATAATAACTATATAAACAACAAAAACCAAAAGGAAGTTGAAAAGTGAAAGTAAAAAAAAGTATTTCTAAACAAATGATAGGAGAACTCAAGTTATGTGTACTAAACATGTTTAGACAAAAAAAACTTTTTTTTTTTCAATTACAAAAAGCTTCAGGTTACTAAAGTGTAAAAAGGCTGGACTCTGGATCAGTGGTTCTACGGGTCCTTACACATTTACTCATCAGTATAAAAACATGTAAACTTTGTAAATAAATGCTATGACAAGACAAAAGCTTATAGACGCTTTGCCACGTTGAATCCTTTTGATTTAGCTTTGGACTCCAACTTCTAAAATAAAGTAAGTTAACAGTTTAGCCTGACAAAACATGCCAAAAAATGATTTAATTTACTCACCCGGATCTTAATGGTTCTCGTTTTCCCTCCACAGTTGTTCTTCTTCAGCAGCATTTTCTATGGAAAACAAAAAAATATTCACTGACAGCAAGTGAAATGTCATTCAGCAATAATTAAAAAAAAAAAAAAAACATTAGGAAATAGGTAAAAGTTGGTTCAGAGCAGAAAGCAACCTCTGGTTTGAAAGGGTCAAACAATATTTTAAAAAGCCGTCATTTAAAAATACCATTTATGTTTGTTAGTGATGTTACTGAAACATTAAAACAAAACCACACACAGCAGGCACGGCATCAGAAAGAGTCGGATAGGAAGTCTTCAAAGTCAACGGAGAGAGCACAGCTGAACTGATATTCATGTTTAATAATTTAGTTTTATTGTTTCGAACATTCACAATATTTCATAATTCACAATCTGAGTTTAGCCTAATTAACAATTGAGCTTGCAGACGATGCTCGTTCTGCTTTGCAGAGCCCTACTTGCACAATTTGCAAAAATTAAGTTGCACAACAAGCTGAAATGACCAGCAGGTGACTTCCAGGACTGTTTTCTTTCGTTATGGCTCATTTACGACGTCACTTTCTAATGACAAGAAACAAATGACTTGGACAAGTCAGTCCTGTTTTAGGGCGACACCTTTAACCAGTGGTAAAAGCTTTTTCTCCTTTTTAAGAAGGAAGCTCAATGTCACTCATCATTTCAGTCTGTCAACAAAAGGCAACACTTTATTTGCTCATGAGCATCAGAGTTTAAAACTGCCACATTTGCAATAATTGTCCCACATTTGAAATACTGTGTTTATGTTTGGGGAACAGCGTGCAGAACTATAACAAAGCTTATTATTATCTTACAGAAAAGAGCTATAAGAATCATAACAAGAGTGCATTACTGTCATCCATCTAATATATTGTTTTCTAAAATGAAACTATTGAAGTTCTATGATCTGGTGGAATATAATATTATTTTACTAATGTATAAAGCACAGAATCAAACACTACCTCCGCATATTCTAAAACATTTTGTAAAGAGGGAAAGCAGTTATAACCTAAAGGGAACTTATATTTTTGTTAAACCATGTTATAGAACAAGTTTTAGGAGTGGGTCTACTTTAATACAGGGCATAGGTATGTGGAATGGTTTGGATAATAATGTCAAAAGGGCTAGGTCTGTGTTTATATTTAAGAAAATGATTAAGAGTGAACTTTTGAAAAAATATAAACTGTGAAAATTATAAGTACCATATATTTGTGAATTGTAATACGTTACATAATTGGTTCATGGATTATTTTTGTTTAAAATTGATTGTTTGAATTGATTTTGAATTGATTTTGTTTAAAAGGGGGCAGATATAAGTTTTTTGTCCCTTCTTCTTCGGCTTCCTTTCATTTTAAATTAGGTTTTTTTCCTTCTTGATATGATTTTGTAAATATATTTTTTTGTTTTTTTAAATTTGAAATGAACAAATAAATAAATAACTAAATAAAAATAAAACATTTACATAAACCCATTTACATAAACTTTAATACCGGTATATGCAGATATCATCATATTATATTCAGACAATTCAAATGTGATAGTTTTATATGGATACGTTACAGGGCGATGATGGAATTGAGGCAAATCCAGCTGTCTGACTAAAACGTTCAAACTTATGCAACATCCCGTCTCCCACGAACCCTTAATGTCCACGCAGCCTTTTCGTTTTTATAAAAATAAAATAACAGTGGGGGTGGAGGGACCACACAATCACTGAATTGTCTCAACGTTGAGAGGCAGCTTCCAAAGAGTCCACGAAAGAAAAGAAACCCCAGACTCCTGCTGTTGTGATGTGAGACAGACCTGCTGTGCACTTGCCCTCCTGCCAACCCTCATCTTTTCTGTATCAGTGATGTGACACCCTCTGACAACTGTCTGTCTAAACATTAATGGGGGGGAAATAGCAGAAATTAAAACATTTACACGAGTCAGCTTCTCTCTTCATCTCAAACATTTAAATAATTATCTCACCTAACATCATAATATAAAATATGGTCAAAAGTTGTATTTCCTAAATTTTAGAGGGACATTTTACTGTTTTTCTCTGTAATAAGCAGATTTTAATTAGTTATTCTGTTCCTGTAGTAGGGAATGCAGGTTGTTGAGAGGAAGCTGCAACACAAAGTTGCTTTATCGTAGTGGATTCATAGTGACGCTTTAATTAATGTTTATGTGTTAATCCTAAAGGCATTTCCTTAAAGCACCAACTTTTATTTATATGAAAAATTATGACGGCACAGAATGATGGACAAAATTCACACTATTGATCCATCGCTCAACGATAAACTGGTGCAGCTAGCTGAGCAGCTGGTGGTAGAAAATAAAAACGTGTTCAATTTGAGCAACGCTACTTTGTGCTTTGGGAACATAAGGTTGGTTGTGGTTTTTAAATGCAAAACAACGTTATTTCACTGGAAACAAGTAACATGTTATTTTCATTTTTCTACCTTCTTTGTTTTTCCTCATCTAAGTGGACAATGTACTTTCATGCATAAAAGAAGAAAACAAACTGGCAACAGGTTGCTGAATCACTGTAGTACTTTAAACACCTGAGCAACAAGTTTGCGCCATCCATCCATTAGCAGCATCTGCTGCTCAAACTGCTGCTCTTCCAAGATAATTACACTAACAAATGGAGAGGCCTCGTCTGTGATGTGGATTGTGATGGGATTAACGGAGAGTAAAGGACGACCCTTGAACCTTCCCGTTCAATGAAATTATGAAATATATTATTAAATATTCAACTTGAGCTCCGTCCGGCCTCAACACTGCGACTAAATGTGCCAGCTGATGGTTTCATATAAAGATGGATAAAAGTTTTGAAGATTGTTCATCTTAAAGAATAATATCTATCTAAAAAGACCAGTTTTTACAACAGGATACCTCTAACTTTGAGCCCTTTTTACAGCATTTATCTTCCGTCTTTGGATTCTCTTCCAGAAGGGAATCTGGTAAAGAAATTACATGGAGTCTGGAGGTTTCTCAGCTAAAGGGTTAATGGGAAACTGTCAGCTCCCTAGCTCTGCAGGCCCCCTTTTGTATTCCCTGCAGCACCTCCCATTCCACTCGACTGAGCGTGCACACGCTCTCACATATACAGACACGTTGATATAGAAGAAAAAAAAAAGAGGATGTACACACAGACAGGCAGGGTGATGGATGCACACACACTATTGCTGCCTGCTGTCTCTCATCATCTGTTCTTTCCCTCTAAAAACCTCATGGACATATGGACCCCCTGAAACCTGCAGTTTCTCCCCCCTGCACTCACTCTCTCCCCATCCTTAGTGTGGGCCAACAGGTCTATTGGATTTTAATGATTAGTGCAGCAGATTCTCTGTGACTCATTAGTGGCTGTCGTTTTTCTCTTGTTTATTTAATCCGGTTTTCCTGCCTCCACCCCTCCATCATTTCCCCTCACTCTGCAGCCTTTGTAAGAAACGAGGGCGGACATCTGCCGTCTGTGCCACCCCTCGCCTTCATCCCTCTCCAGCCGGACCTCCGAGGTGTCGAGCGTCCGGCTTTGGAAGTGGAAGAGTCCCGTTTGCATTTTGTGCAGCCATGTGTGCCCGAGCCGTCATTGTGTTTTTGGACCAAATCCCCAAACTGAGATCCCAGTTGGATTTTCTCAGAGGGTTAGGGTGATCCTCTTCTTTATAGTTAAAGTTTCTGGATAAATAATTACCTACATACAACTACAATGCTTCTGCTTAGAGATCAACTTGTTTAAAAAGTATATATTTTATGCAAGGTATGCTAATTGCTACAAACTTTTAAAAATTTGATGGATAAAACCATGAACATGTTTGCTTACAGCTGCCTGAATTAATGAGTATAGTTTGATTGAATAAAATGTGTGACCTTTCAATTGTTTGAATTCAATTAAAATTGGCCCCTGGAAGCAAAAATTGCTGAAGTTCTATGATTTGGTGGATTATAACATTTTGTCACTTATGTATAGAGCTAAAAAATATATATATACACTACTGTCAAATATCTAAATGTATTTTGTGAATAGATCAAGTTGTTACAATCTCAAAGGGAAAGATGTATTTGTAAAACTGCAATTTAGAACTAGTTTGAAGGGAAGAACTACCTTAGTTCAAGGAGTTGGATTATGGAATAACTTAAAGACAGATGTTAAGGAAGCCAAATCAATCTGTCTTTAAGAAACTGGTTAAGGTTGAATTATTAAACAAATATAAATGAATGTATTTAAATGAGTAATAATATAATTGAATATTGAATGAGTTATTTACTTATGATTATTTATAGAAAATGTGTCTAAATTCTTATTAGATAAATAAGGCGCAGATTTAATAAGATAAATTCATCTGCTACCTTTCATTTTATATTTTATATTTTTTTTTATTTACCAGTATATGTTTTTTTTTCTTTTCCAATTACCTAAATGTAAATTGTTGTATTTCATTATTGTTAACATTTTTATATATTTTTTCTTTCCTATTACATATATGTTAATTGTTGTATCTCATTTATAAAATAAATGAATAAATAAATAAAATATTCTCTGCTTGTGATCGAACCGCAGCCTAAAACCAAACACAAAACTTGTGTAGTAGGCCTAACGAGAAAAACATTACAGGAAGACTAAAATGAAATTGGTCAAAACCATAAAGTCACAGAAATGTTAAAACCTTGAAATTTAAACTTTGCTATAAGGAGCTATTTAGTCAAACAAACTAACTCTTTGAGTTGCATTTGAACTTAAACAAGTTAATTGTTGACGTTGAAACGATGAAAATCACCCATGCTTTTATTTTGTAACACATTGTCAATTTAATGTTTTGGCTAAGAAAACATCTTCTTTAATTTCATTTCGGTGTCCCTCAGTTTCAGTTTGTGTTTTTCCCGCGCAGCACCAACTGAACTACTAACCTGTTGCATTTTTTCCAGGTCCAGACTGGGTCTCCCGGACTCCCCGCCATAGCTGTGTCGATACTTTCTGTAAGGTGCTGACTGGTCAAAGTGGGTGAGAATGATGGGGCGTGCGACTGGCTGAACCACCTGAAGTTGAAATCTTATTTGGGGCGGTTTGAGGTTATGTGGCGGGCTGGAGCTGAAGAGTACAGGGCTGGGAGTAGCAGCGAGGCAAGCGCCAGGCTCGACCAGCGGCCTGGCAGAGGCGGGTGGCGACCGGCAGCCACAGAGGTCCCGCACCTCCTCGTCGCTTGAAGCGCTGCTGTGGTGGTCGCCGTGGCGCTGCGGCAGAGCGGACACCCACTTCCTGTTGTCGCCGCAGCTGATCCGCTCGAGCTCTTCCTCTGACGAGTGACGATCCAGATTGGCGTCTAAAAGGAGGCGGAGGCGTCGCAGGCGAGCTGGAGAGATGGCGCCCTGATTGTGCTGCTGGCTGGTGGCCAAAGGGGTGAGGGCGCAATTTCTCCGTCTTTCTGGAGAAGTTAACGAGCAAGACGCGTCAAAGAAAAAACACAGCTGGAAAACAGTGCAAATACCTTTATTCTACAATTACACTGTATATTATCTTGATTTAGATAATATGTACTGTGTGTGTGTGTGTGTGGCACACACACCTCTGTCAATTTGTGCAAGCTCCTGGTTCTCGCCTTCTGAGTCATCACTCTCTGCTCCCTCTCCACTGCCATGATAAGAAATCTGGAAAACAGATTTAGTTTTAAATTATCACCTTAACTTTTACTGAATATCTCTCTTAACGTCAACATTTAATCTAATTTGTATAGTTTGTGTGAGGTGTTTTATGTTTAAACAACTACAAACTGGAGGTGGGTTTTCACTGAAGGCCTCAAGTTAAACCTAAATGATTCAAAATAAGTCAACTTAACTTTTTGTGGGTTATTGAAGACTTTTTACCCCTCATCTGTTTTTTATTTTAATTTTTATTATTATTGTTGTTCTAGCTTTAGCCCTCTGGGTGAGAAGTAGAACATCTACAAGAACTGAAACAAGACATCAAATTTTCTTTAGTTTGAACACTCTGAAAGGCCAGACGCTGGAAGACCTCCATCTCATGCTTTTCTTGATGAAGGCTATGACTGATCCAGACTAAACCTCAACTACCAATCTGTTGTTTCACCTGAGCACACAAAGGTTTTACCGATAAATAAAACATTCTTAACGTGTTTTATTAGCATCATAAGACAAACGCGCAAGGTCAACAATATTTCATAAACATTGCAGCCATTTCTTTATGGTGTGAATGTTTATGAAGCATTCACACTATTGTGTTCAATTAATTGCGGTCCATTTTTCTTCTGTACATTGTTCGGAGCGATTCTCATCCTGCAGTTTTCAAACTATTTCAACAAATCATATATCAAAACGTTCAGCTCTTTCAGGACAATCCTGTTGTGACTATTGGTATTGGTGCAACTTTAGCTTTTTGAAATATTTAACCTTTTCTGCCACTTTTTCCTCATAGAAAATGAACTGAGCTCATTTTACATCCTTCATATCTTTAGATCTGTTTACAACCTTTTACTGCTCCTTTCACATTTTGTTCTGGTTCAGCTTCTTTTTGCAAATAAAAAAAATTCAGCTACATTCAGTTAATTTCAGCTGTTTTTTCCCTGCTGTTTTGTGATACTTTTAGCTTCTTTCTGCTAACTACAACATTTTTGTACTTCTTCTAACTTATTTCTGCTAATTTCAGCTTGTATGCTCCTTTCATCGTCTAAAAGTGTCAACTATTTAGCTGTTTTTAAGTTTTAAGTTTAGCTCTTTCTGCTAATTCCACTTTTTTTTTTTTAGCTCATTTCAACTGTTTTCAGCCAAATTCAGCAAACATGTGCTCGCTCCACTTCCTTCTGCTAATTTAAGCTTTTCTACTCCTTTAGATACTTTTCAGCTTTTTTTGTGTGTGGCTAATTTCAGCTTGTTTCAGAAAATGTTCACCTTTTTGTGCTAATTTCTGTTTCTTGCAGCCTAATTTGGTTAACATATGTTCTCCATATCTGTTTCTGCTAAGTAGCTTGTTCTCCTTTTTCAGCTACCTTTTTAGCATTACTTAGCGAATTTCAACTTTTTCAGATAAACTCAAGTTTGTCATTGTAATTTCTGCTACATTCAGTCTAATTACATCTTCATGCTATTTTCAGCTTGTTCCTTTCAGCTGTTTTCTGCTAGTTTCTGCTTTTTCTGTTGTTTCATTTATTTAGCTGTTTTTTGTGCTACATTTAACCTTTTTAGATAATTACACCATTTTTTACACTAATTTGAGCTCATTTCACTTCTGTCTGGTAGTTTAAGCTTCTTTGTGCATTTTCAGCTATTTTTTAAGCTAATTTCCTCATGTTTTTTCTAATTTCTGCTAATTTAAACCCAATAAAGAAAATATGTATTCTTTCTACTTTTATCTGCTTACTTAAGCTTGTTCTTCCATTTCAGCTACATTTCTGCATGTTTTTAGCTAATTTGAGCCATTTTCCAACAAGCTTTTCAGCAATAAGCTTTCACACTGCAATTTCACAGGTAATGCAAATTCACCAGTTGTTTTTTTTTTTGTCTTCTTCATTAATGTTTTAAAGTTCTTTATTTTTTTCAATGTGTCATGACTCCTGAACAACTTAATAAATAAATAAATACAACTTATTTTATATTATTCTGTTTCAGTTTTGATTGTAATGCTTTAACAACAATGTGTCCCTGAAATGACACTCATCCACTAAGGTTCCCCTGCTTCTAGTAGTTCTATATTTCTGCTCTGTTAAACTGGAGGCCAAACCACTTTTATCCTCTTTTTTCCCTCCCTTTTCTTGTTGTTTCTTCATCCTTTTACATTCATTTTATGCTTGGCTATTCCGTAGGCTATCAGTGTATTAATGCAAGGGCTTAAGCCAAACAGCCTCTGTGAGATAAGCCGTCATGTGGCTGTTCACTTATACTCTGCTTTCCTTTTTTCACAGAACCCCCCTCCCTAAATTAAACATTATTAATCTTGATGTGTTTTTATTTATTTATTATTTTTTAGTATGTGTGTGTCACTTCTAAACATTTTCTGTTTCTGTATTTTTGTGCAGAATTGACATATCTTTATAAGTTCTTGACTGATTCGAGAGGCTTGACCTTCTGGAGGTGTGAGTGAAGGTGGGGCTTCGGTTGATGAAGGGGGTCTGCGGAGGTGGAGAGGGAGTTGTGGGGGGTGTCTGTAAACTCTGATACATAATGCTGTGAGCTATAATACTCTGTGCATGGCTGGTCGCAGACCTGCTAATCACAAGGAAAATACCTAACTGTCTCACTCCATAAACCAGGCCCAGAAAGAAGACAGCCATGGGGGGCACAATGTCACTTGTAAATCCCAAATTAAACTCAACTGCCCAAAGCTTCCCGGCGTAAAAAACAACCTTACCTCAGTCCCACCCTCACCATGTCTTCCTCTTTGCTGCGCAGGGCGTAAATGCATGAAGGGAGCGCTGATAGGTGTCCGGGTGTTAACGATGTCAAGGTTGCGGAGTGGTCAATTTGTCTGCTCGTTGCCTGTGTTTTGCTTTGTGCATGTATTTCATGTGCACTGCAGCCAGGCCTGCTCACAATTCTCACACCACTCACGCGATGTTTAGTTTGTGCTCAAAATTATATAAAGAAACAGGGAAAATGTGTGTTGTTCATCAAACTCTTATCCCCCATCGTGTCCCGAATATTAAACACATTTCTTTACATGCATAAGGGCCAGTCTGCGCTTGCTGTAGGGGAGGGAAAATGGTCTCCTTGAAGGCAATATGTTCATTAAGATAATGTGTTAGTTCCAATTAAACTAACATTAAAATGGTCTCCATAAAGCGCCGGAGTCAGCATTTTCCCCAACTTGCTCTTTTAATTACATCGTTCCTCTCCTGTCATTAAGGATATTAAAAATTCATTAACAAGAATAGTATTGCGGACAGCAGCGCTGCGACAAATCAGAGAGACTTTTGTCTCGTGTTATCAAAAGATTATTGCCATTAGTGATTTCATCTGAAAGCTGTTAAACTGCCTTTGAGTGTTATTTCAGGAGGGTCTCAACAGGTTACTGCCGTGGTGAGCTGTCAAGTTGTTAAACGCTCATGTTTAGTCGTGAGATGTTTCAAAAATTTGTTTTAATAGGAACGGAGGCAGACGTTTAAATGATGAACGAGTTTTGGCAACACAGGGCTTCATGTGTTGGATTTGTCCATTTATTACATCTGCATTTATTTGCAGCACCATCTAGCGTCCCCTCTAATGTGATTCCATTGCCGGTTGTTATGTTTTCCGTCAGTTATATTTCTCGCCCCTAATTTGTTTTCATCAAATGTGTTTATAGCCAGTTGAAACTGTTTTACAGCTTCACCATCGAAGCGTGCTGGCGCTGCTGCAGGAAATGAGTGTGTCTATGAATAACACGAGTTCTGGCAGCATCATGCTCGCTCTGCAGAAGAAGAAGGGAGAGATTTCAAATCTGAATCTTAATAAAACAACTGCAAGTTTATCAACGTGTTGCTGCACAGATCTCAATAGAAAGTGTGAAAAAAATGGTTTCCTTACTTTGATAAACATCAGTGATGAAGATTAACGGGACAGAAGAAACATTCATGCACAGAAAATACAGCAGGTGCTAATACAAAGTAATTATAGGGCTGGCGTACAAGTGAGGAATGATTAAATGAATAAATGTAAAACAACAGATTTGAAATGCTTTTTTGGCATCGATTTGACTCTAATGTCTTAAATATTTCCCTTGTGGTGATGTACAACACATTTATTTAAGTTTGATCCATGCTGAGAGAATGAAGCTAAACAAGAGGGATAAAATATTGAGAAAGCGGCATGTTTTTAAACAGATAAGATTTTCCAATAATTAAACATAATTGAACATAAAAAGAACATTAAAATTATGTGGTTGCTTTGTTTGGTTTATTTTAAGATACTAAAAATCTAGCACAGTAATTTTTGTTCAGTCTGAGCATTGGAGTTTGCAACCATTTATAAAATTTTCAACACCTAAACAGTTTAAAGATTCGTTTAAATTAACAACAAATTTGTTTTAATTTTGTAAGATTCAATAAAGTAAACTTTAGCTCGTAAAAAGTGCCTCTTGAACCAAAACAATAACAAAACATGTTTTATGATATTTTGAAATGTTGTCTGACGTGCTTTACGTAGCAATGGTATCAAACAAGTTATAAACTAACGATGGTGTACCACAAGATTCTGTCTTAGGCTCCTCCCTCTTCATGCATCCTTACATTTCTGTTCTGGCGATACAGTTGTTTATTGCCGAGCTAAAACAGTTGCTAAGGTTTTACATCTTTTACAGTCTGCATTCGACATCATCCAGACAGATTTGTTCCATCTCAAACTGATACTAAATGCTGATAAAACCAAAGGGATGTTGTTTTCAAACAGGAAGTCGATCCCAACAGTCCTTCCCTCTATTTATCATACCATTTTATTTATAGAGCACTTAAAACAGCGACAAGGCCAACCAAAGTGCTGTACAAACAAACAAACAACCAACAGGCAACACATAGGCAACATACAAAATGAAGTAAAAAAAAAACTAACAGAATATAGACATAAAATCATTGCAGATAATACATATAAAGACCAAACACAGATCATCTGGTGTTGAAAGCAACGGAATAGTAGTGAGTCTTTAAACGGGATTTGAAAACCGAGAGGGAGGGGGCCTGTCTGATGAGCTGAGGTAACTCATTCCAGAGTCTTGGGCCTGCTACAGAGAAGGCCCTGTCACCTCTGCATTTAAGACGAGTTCCTGGAATTGTGAGGAGCAACTGGCTTGCTGACCTCAGAGAACGTGGTGGGACATACAGGTGTAGCAAATCAGAGAGAGATAGTGGGGGGCAAGACTGTTCAGCGATTTGTAGACATACAAGAGAATTTTGAACTGGATTCGGAGATGAACCGAAGTTGAATGAAGTTGAATGAATGAAGTTGAATGAATGAAGTTGTTAGTTTGATTCCCTTGACTGTTAAAACTAAATTTGGGTGGGAAAGGTGAAGCACCTACCTGCCTTGAGACTCATTTGCCCCACTCTGAGCCCTTGAGCAAGGCCCTAAATGGCAGCCCATTGCTCCACTGTGTGGTCTGTGGTTGCGTCTTGAAGGGCCTCCATTGTAAACCAATTACCAAATTGTTATGCAAATTCTTTATCCTCTATCTATTTGTATTTGTAATTATTTCTCTGTTTTTTGTCTTTCTTCCTATAGAAAGTAGACCTGAACCTGCCATTGTGTATCCGGTCCTCCTTCCTGTCCTCTCAAAGCCAGCAGGTCGAAGCAGATGGCCGTTCATCCTGAGCCTGGTTTTGCTGGAGGTTTCTTCCTGTTAAAATTGAGGTTTTCCTTCTCACTGTTGCCAATGTGCTTGTTCGGGACGGAAGACTGTGACAAAGTGAAGATTCAGTGCAATCTGCTGGCTTCCTTAGAGAACACTAATTAACTCTTCTTTTTTTGTATGTGAATGTTTTTGTACAGTGCTCTGAGACGACTTCTGTTGAATTCACTCAGTGACATAACAGATATTCATTTCGTTTGTGAGAGAAAGAATGTAAAACGCCCATGAGCAGGGTGTGATTAGCCCTTCATAGTGCCTGAAGCCGCATGTCGTAACATAAAAATGTAAGTTATTTTTTTCTGCCAGAGGGTGTGACACACTGATTTACACAAAGCTTACTGTTTCCTTCAGTGTAGGGTTTTTATACCATCATACCTTCTTTGTATGCATTTAGGGTGGGGTGCAGTGCTGCCAAGCAAAACAAACATTTAGACAGCAGTTGATATAGCTGATAAATCATATTCTTTTGTTCTATAGGCCATAGAAAAAGCTATACAGTACATAAAGGCAGCGCTGTAATGTAACCATGTAGAAATACTTTGTTACTATACTTAAGTAGAATTTTGACATATTACAGTAGGCCTACTTTACTACATTATTTCCATTTCTAGCAACTTTCACTATTACTTCACTACATTTCCTCAATAAAATGTGTACGTTTACTTCATTTCCCTTAACCATCTTAGTTACTACAAAGTACACAACAATGTGAGCTTTCTAACAGCTTTGTTAATAAAGGTTGAATACTTCATTAGAATCAGACTTTTTAAACGTCAATCTTTCATTGTTCAGTTCAAACTTTCCAAGTTTTTGTCATTGGATATAGCACCCAATAAATGTTGTTTTGGAAATTCTAACCATTTACTTTTACTTTATACTCTTACTTTAAGTACCGTACATTTTACAAGATACATTTACTTTTGATACTTAAGTACATTAAATGTCCAATACTTTAAGACTTTTACTTAAGTCATAATTTTAAAGTAGACTTTAACTTTTACCAAAGTAATTTTATGGTAAGATACTTGTACTTTCACTGAAGTATCACTTTGATGTACTTTATACAACACGGCATAAAAGTAGATCAAACAACTCTTGCAAGTATGCTGAACGTGCACAATTTAAATTGTGTAAACCATTTTTTTCATTTTCACCTCTATGCAACATGAACAGTCTATTGAATACTTTCAAGTCTGCATGTGTTCAGTGGCGATCGTGATCTCAGAGTAAGTAGAAATCAAAAACAAGATTGAGCTCCTAGGCTAAATATTTTTATGCTTATATTGTGAATAACTTCATAAAAGGGTGTCTCATTCCATTTTTGATTCAGAATAACGATTATGAGCCATGACAAAAAAATGCACCTAAAAAGTAACATGTAAAATTGATTTAAAGCATAACTTTTCATCCTTTTCAATCCTTTTAATAATAGACCTTGTACAAAACAGTTCCCTTTAGTCAATAATCAATCATGATACATGTCTGTTTACAGTTTGATATTGCAGTATACAAGGAACAGGCTTGTCAGGTTTCTAACTGATCATTGTGAGATTGTAGGCACTGCAGCATCCTTGAGATTGATCCCTTTGTTTAGAAGTACTCAATTGGGTCTTCGTGGGTCTTGTTGTGCTGCACGGCACTCAGCTCAACTTCGCCTCCGTTGCACGGGAGTTTTTTATAAACACGGACATGAACATGTTCAACTCCACCAACGTGGACCTGAAAGGACATACAAACCAAGTTAGAATGTATTCACTGACATTAAAGAGTGTTAATATCCTCCAGTCCTCCTGGAAATACTGAATTACTATATTAATTATCTACCAAATGATAACTTGTATACCTGACAGCATTGTTTTTTCCTATCAAACACTGTCCCGATTCCTTAGATGTGGTTTGGCTAAGTTTTTGGGACAGGCTAAGCTAGCCCAAATTTTGGCTTGGAGAATCATGGTGAAATGCTTTTAATAGGGATTAAACTTACAGATACTCACATCGAGGTTCATTCAAGAGTAAAGTTCAACCATCTAAAACAACTTAAGCACAAAACATTCCAGCTATTTGATAAAAGGTGTATTTTTAGCCCATCACTATTCCAGGAGAAAACTGTTTATGCTATACTATTTTCTCACATAAACAATGTTCTTGTTGCTGTGCAGACTTGAATATCCTACAGCTAATCAAATAAATATTTGAGATTTTGTTTTGTTTTGTTTTGTATAATCTGGCTAAGCCTGATATTCTCTTATCAGTCCCTAAAAACAAATCTAAACTTTGCTTTTATAACCACTTGTTTTATGCCTCTTTTTAAAAGTTACAGTGGTAATTCATTCTCATTTCTGCTGTCATGGCAGATGTTTGTGGTGGGGTGTGACCCTGCAAAATGTGACCCGCAAATCTACCTGAGAGGTAAATGAAGACTCAGGTTCAGCTAGAATCCCACATTTAGATACGTGACTACTATATTACAGCAGCTAAATGGAAAAAAATTACTTAAAGGACCATCATAAGAGCAACCTAACTGGAAATTGGGTGCAGAATTAGAGCCGGGTAAATGGGATGTGGTGAATAAGGAGGGATACAAAGAAATCTAACTGTTGGATCAAAGCACTTTTTATTTGATTCATTGTATCATGATAGTCTCATAAAACCTTGTGGGTTCAGTGCTTTTGTTACTCTCTGATTATAACTACAGTAATATTACCTTAACAAAGTAGTTGTATCCGGCCACAGTCTGGGCTTTGTACTTCTTGGCAGTGAAAACATGATAATTCTTCCCTGTTTTATGCTCCACCTGGCTCTTTACCTGAGAAGAAAGCAGTTAACAGAAGTCAACCAGGGTGTGTTTCAATCCCGAGAAATTATAGTAATGAACACAATTTTACTCACTTTGTTGCAGATCTGCTGGATATCTTTATTGGCATCCTTCACGTCCGAGAGCCCTCCGCACGACATCATGGCAAGTTTTAAATATTACAAAACAACCGAGAAATACGTGAAAACTCACTGTGTTTGGGTTCGTGGGTGTCGTTTAAATTGACTCAGCCAATCACATGATATCAATGTCGGAGCTGGTTTCGGCTGTCATCAGCAAACTGGTTGATCCACTGTGAGAGGGTGCTATTTATTCCTGCTCATACTAGAAGGGGTGATGGCTTT
>JARVJN010000861.1:16609789-16621229 GCA_031763805.1 Argolebias nigripinnis | reverse complement strand
TTTGCTGTGCAACACTAATAAAAAAAAAGGTCTGGAGGTTCATTGACTATAAAACTGTCTCTCTGGGGATCTTTTTCCAGGTTTAAAATCAACATGTAGCTGTTTTGCTTGTAAAAGTTTCCACTCAGTGATAACAGCAACAAAAAAACACTAAAGCAACTCTTATTTTTAGTCTGTAAATATAAAATATCAGGGAAAATAATTTGTCTATGCATATAAAATCCTTTTAATTCGATTTTTTTTGGTTTGTTTGTTGGGTTGTTTTTTTGAGGGGGGGTGTGGAGGGGTGCACAGCAATTTATGGTTTAAGTAGTCACACTAGGAATAGGGAAATCTGCACCTACATTTAAAATATCAATGTCTGTGCAACATTTATTTGTATCATACAAAAAAGAACATTTTTTCCTCTCTCCTTACTCAACTTAGAAGGGTCGTTAACATGACACGAGGCAGGAAGTAAGCCAGAATAGCACATCTATCCAGACGAATCAGCAGCTGGTGACTCACTTGTCAATAGTAAAATTAGTCCTCTTTAACAACAAACCTCTTCTACTGAATGTGATTCATTTTCGAAATATTCACGTGTTCTCTCGCTTTCACTTTGTTCTGCCTAGGTGCAATATGTCATCCAAGGTTATCACAAGAGGAGGGAGTACATTGCTGCTTTTCTCAGCCACTTTGGAACGTAAGTCAGCTATTACAGTCCAAATGATCACTCATTAATGAAGCTGAGGCATGGCGATCATCAGTGTTTGTGCTTTGCAGGGGTGTAGTGGAGTATGATGCAGAAGGATTCACAAAACTCACCCTTTTACTTATGTGGAAAGACTTTTGCTTCCTGGTTCATGGTAGGTGAGGCCCAGATGTTATTTTACAAGTTGCTTAGATTTATTTTGACCCGCTGTTTTCCACATTTGTCTTCCTGTTCCTGTGCACTCTGTAGTGGATCTCCCACTGTACTTTCCCAGGGATCAGCCGACTCTCACCTTCCAGTCTGTGTACCACTTCACGAACAGCGGACAGCTTTATTCTCAAGTGCAGACGTCGTATCCTTACAGCCCACGCTGGGACGGCAACGAGATGGCCAAAAGAGCAAAGTATGTCAAGCTTGTCACTCAAAGGACTGTGGAATTATACATATACATTTATGAACACTTTACAGACTGCTGTTTTTTTTTTTTTTTGTCAAGTGTTTTAAACACAATTTATTTCACATTTTAATAATAATCTTTTTTATTATTATTATTATTCAGGGCACACTTCAAGAGCTTCATCCCTCAGTTTCAAGAGGCAGCCTTCACCAATGGAAAACTCTAATGTTCCTTCTCACTTCATATCTGGAAAGTTCTGCGTATGCGAATGTGTGGCCTTGTATGTCTAAAAACAAAGACACACACACAGTTGGGGGGGGGGGGGCACTTTTGTCTTAGACTTTCCAGTCCAGACAGTGAAGATTGACCTTGGTAATTGACCTTTGTAGCACTGTAAACGCTTTTATTTTGAAAACTCTGAGAGGGACTTATTGTGATAGATTGTACATCCTTGTAGTAAAAATGTTTTAGTTGGGCTTCTGCCGACTCCACACAAAGGTTTATAATGTTTTCATCAAAAAGAGCTGAATGAAGAATCTTTATGTACCGCTTTATTTTTGTTGTTGCTCACAATCTTTTAAGTTTTGCTTCACTCTATACGTTAAAACCATCTATAACTCGTTTTTGAACTGTTAAGTTGTTGTTTCCATTCTTAAAAGTCTGTGAACTGGCATATTGATGGTACTGTAAGGTAGTGACAATTATGTTTGTTTGAAATTTCTTTACAGTAAAACTTGTTTTTCCTAATTCTGGCTCAAATTAGTCTTTTCTGGATACATTTCTGAGCCACATTTCTTCCCTCTGGCAGTAAGTTGGAGAGTGACGAACAAAGCTTTGAAAAAAGAACATTTTATTTGATATAATTTGCACTTTAACGTGTGTTTGTAGATTTTAAAAGACTTACCAAAAATGTCGTTTTGTACAAACACTTTTACGTCCGGTGCATTTTAAAGCTTAGTGAAGCCATTTGCTCAAACAGGACATCAGTGTGACTGTGTAACATAGAAAAAACAGTGTGTGTGCGCTTACATGTGTGCGTGCTCCCTTGTTTTCATCATTAAATATGAAGCTCGTAGTTTGGGGTCCTTCCTGGCCTAAGGCGCAGCCCTCTGCTATATTTATTGTCGGTAAAGCAGCAACTGTCAAGTCTAATTGAGAACTATAGGGTGAATGTTTCTAGGGCATTAAATAGCATCAAGGCTCTTAATAAAATAATTAAAACGCAAGATTCTTTTTGTCTTTTTCACTGCCCCGCTCCTTGTTTGTCGCTCTAACCTTTCCCGACCTGCTTTGAGAACATCTCGGCTGTCAGCCGCAGGACAGGCTGCTCTTTGTTTTATTGGGGGGGGGTTGGGGTGCGATGGGGCAAGTTCAGTGGAAGGGGTAGCAGCATCTTTAACAAGCTCAAGTAAAGAATAGTTGAAGTTGACAGTGGGCTGCAGGCGTCGCAACTCCGAGCTCAAAAGGTACCAATTGATTCTCTATGGACGTGTTTATTGGAGTGTGCGGACCCAGACGTGTAAAATCTGTTGCTTAACGTCAGTTAAAACACGGAGAGTGACTGAATCATCAGCTTGTGTTCTAAATCATTCCCTTGAATGCATTGCAAAAGGTAAAGTTCACTAACTTGGAATGTCAATTAGAGCAGACTGAAGTTTCCTTGAAGTTAACCAGAGCTGACATAAGCCCTTTAAGAAACTTGTAAACAATTCTCCCCCAAAGTGGCTTAAACCGTGTCACAAAGTCACATCTGTTTAAAAAAATAAGTCAACAGAGCTCACCTTTACACGATTTTAAGCAACTTAACGTGGAATTTATCCGCTCTTAATAGGTGCCTTTTGAAGACGCGTTTCTCCACTCCCTGAATCACAGTGCAGAGGTCTGCCAACCCTCCCGGCTAATACTCCAAATCCACTAATCCACACGTCTCTGAGAGATCTCAACAGCAGTCGGGTGGAATAATTACAGGCTGGAAAAATTAGTTTGGAATCTTCGGACATGGAATGATTAAATTGATGAGGCTTTTTTTGTGTGTTGCCAGATCCAAGCGACAAATGGGACTATGATGGTGATTTACCCTCAGGTTGAATGGGCAATCAAGTGGAGTTTCTGCTTTTAACCAATTTCTTGGCTTGGGGTTAAAAGACTGAAGCGTTCCCGGTGGCAAATGTTCAGAAGTAGGTGCCGTCAACTTGAAGGAGCATTAGATTAACATGAACTGCTCTGGTGACAACCCTATTAGCATGTAGCTTGGAAGCACTAAGGACCTGCCAGCCTGGAGAAATGACAAGTGTGTGAAACAGGATCATTTAAAGCCAAGCAACAAGCACCTTCCCCGGGCAAACAACCCTTCGTTCGGCTTCACGCTTTATCCCAAAAGTCAAAGGAGTCGTCGAAAACTTTTGAGGAGTAGAAAACGAAGTCGGGGGGGCGGTCAAAGTTCCAGGGAAAGGGAGTGAACGCAACAGAAAAGCGATGAAATGAGTATGATTGAGAATCCTAAGTCGCCCTTGTTGAGATGACAAACAGTTGCAAGGATGAGGTAATCGGAGGTAAACAAGGAGCATCCAAAAGGCCTGAATATGTCAGCAGGCGGTGAGGGCGCATTTATTGTAGTTTGTTTACTTCCCTCTGCCGTCACTGCGTCTGACTTGTCCAATCTGTCAACTTCGCCTGAATCAGTTCTTCCACCTTTATTTGTTTTAACTGTGTGTTCTCTCAGGAAGGAGCCACTGCGGGGTCCTTTCCAAATTCAGAGTGACACGTGGAGGTTTGTGTGCTTTTACCTCTTCGTCCTCGTTTTCGTCGTGTTCGGAGGGAAGGCGTGGATTTCCGAGGGTTGTTGATGTGAGCCGTGTTGAAGATGATGAAGCTGAAAGGCTTAACTAATTTTGGAAAGAGAGCATGAAGGGGGGATTTGGGGTCTTTTGTTACAGCCTGTTTGATCTGGGAATTCAAAAAGGAAAACAAGATGTGGAAATGAGAGAAGTACTACTCGGGTCTCAACGTTTCAGTCCTGTGTCAAAGAGGCAGCGCCCTCCCCACCCAAACCTTCACATCATAACTGGATCTAGTTAAACCCTGGTTGTTAATTGCTAATTACTCGTCGTACACGAGAAGCGCGGGAGAGCGTAGCTAAGCTGATCAGATGGGGTTTCGCCCAGGAGCTTGTAGCTTTTCCAGTTTTTGTCTCGTGTTCGGGGTGTTCTGATGAGCTGGGTTTTGATCGCTTGTGACAACATAAAGAGAAATATTTTGTCAAAGTAGGGCGGAGTCCTCCTTATTCGCCCCTCTGGGCGCAATCATGGAAACTTGATTTAAACCTTAACTAAAGCACATCCCGCAGGTGTTTTATTTTTTCCCCTTATTGGAATGCAGCTCCATGGTGCTCCTTAAGAAAGCTGCTTGGCTTTACTTCAGCGTGCACGATTGTCATGGAAGATGAGATTCATTTTGCTTAAAAATACTCAAAACTGGCAGCGGTGTTTCCTCTACACCCTGAGCTATAATAGAGTTTTAACCGGGGAGGTTTGGCTCTCGTTTGCGAAGCGTGATCTCAGAATTGCTTCATTATCAGATGATTTTGTGAAATTAGAATTAAGATCAGTCATGCAGCTTGGATTAGTTTAAGGTGTTTACTCGCTCTAATTTACTTATTTTGCTTTGTGGCCTTTCCTCTATATGCCCCCCATCCCCACTTTATTTCCACCCCTCCGTCCTCCGCCAGCTACCTGAGGAGCTGTCAGTCTGGATTGCAGCGCTGTCTGTTCAGCCTGTCAGGCTGAGGGACGCGTTCCCATCAGCCGTGGACACTGATAGACCTGTCAGGTGGGATGACAGCTGCAAGTGAAGACGCACACAGACAGGTACATGTAATGTGACAAGACTCCCGCTTCCCCTCGCCTCCCCCTCTTTCGAAAAATAAATACCTATAAGTTGGAGGAGTGCAGGAGGGATGAGCATGTTTCCTGACGAGTTGAGAGAAAGTTTTTTTTTGTCCTTTGAGCCTGACAGGATGTGATGCAGCCATGTGATGAAGCACATCACTTTTGTCAGCATCAACTTTAGAACATGATTTCCATAAAATTTAAAGTCAACATTTAACAGCATTGCAAGAAAACAAGTTGTACTTCTGTGAACATATTTATTTGCAACTTTGATAACTCATTTTATATAAATTGACCGACAAATGGTTGTTTCTGCATGCTTAGCGTTCTGTGTACAGACAAACGTTAGAAAAAAAAAGTCTCCCTCACTTCCTGAAAAGCTCTGATTGGTCAGTGACCTGTACAAGCATCACACACTTTTCTGCAGCAAGTCTTACTAAAAGTCCAAATCCAAGGTTGTGCGTCATTAGATACCAAATTTATAAACATATCTGAGAGCAAGAGTAATTATACGTATATATTTGTATATTGGTCAATATATTCACAAACAATAAAACTACTGAATGTAATAGTTTTCAAATTTAATGCTAAGTGATTCAGAAAATTCAAAAGTAGTTTTTACAAAATATTTTTTCTAATTATGTAAAGCTAGTAAAAAGTTCAAAACATCAAATATAAAGTCCTATACAAAAGTCCAAATCAGCATTTCTTTCTTTAGATTACTGTATTTTTTGGACTATAAGGCGCACTAAGTGAAACTAAAACATTTTGACAGATTTTTGAGCACCGGGTAATCGTTTAGAGGACAGTAAGCACAACCAAAATTAATACATAATGCGCACCAGATTATAAGGCTCGCTGTTGATTTTTGAGAAAATAAATTTTAAGTGTGCCTTATAGTCCAAAAATTATGGTATGCATTCATGGAGCCAAACAATCCTGATCATTTTAGAGTTATTTGAGTTTTCAAAAGCTTTTTGTGGGGGGAAGGACATCGACTACCCCCACCCTTTATTCAAAGTTCAGTCCATAAGGCTCCAGAAAGCACAAGGAGCATTTGATTAAGACCACTTCAAAATGTTACAAGAAGTTCTGGCTGTCTGGAAGCAAAATCTAACAAAAAGAGGGATGATTCGAGACCTTTGGGCTGTAGCGCGTAGTGCACTTTAAACTCGTCATGTGGACTTCAGCTTGTACTGTGATTCTTTGACCTGAAGAAAAAACATAACTTTCGAGCAGCGCAACACTCCTCTGACTCTGCTATAAAGTGTTGTGGGTTTTTTTTCTGCCTGAGCTGCTGGAATTATTTCACATGTATCTATAAAACATGTTCCACAGTCATATTTTAAACAGTTTTCAGTCTGAACAGTGAACATGTTTTAGCTCATTTGTGATAATCATGCAAGCGACAACGCTGTGGTTCTACTAACCCTTAGTTTGTTTTGTCAGCATTGTGTTTTTGGGACTATTTCATAGTAAACATATTGAAGGCAATTATACTGTTAGAGCACGATCAAATGTTTTCAGATGGGCTCAGATTTGTCTTTAAAATATATCAGAGCTAAGATGTCAGCTCTGAACCAACAACAGTCAGTCATCTCAGTTTTGATCTCGGTAACGTCCAGTCATCCAATTGTAGTTTTCTCTGTTTAAAGGAGGCTATAAATCATCCCAGTTTACAGATACTGAGCTAATTTCTGGTGTGGGAGTAGCTGACTGCCATTCACAACACACTCAAAACACTAATGCATTGCATATAACATTATTTTCAAAGTTTGACCAAAACAGCTACTGTAAAACACCACCATTTGTAAACCCAGTGCATTAAGATTGGTATGCCTTTAAGGAATAGGTCTCCAACTTTTTAATGGGTTTTGTAGTGTGTCCCAGTCAAACCTTTAGCTCAAAACTAAAAGAGTTTGGGTCACCTGTTGCATTTTTTTTTTTTTTTTTTACAAATCAAACTATGAACACACGATTGGTACAAATGGGTACTTCTTCCAAGTTTCATCAATGTTTACTGCTGTAAAAAAAAAAAAAAAAACGTACATTCCGGATATAAAATCGAAGCATGCAGTTGTAGCGTAGTGGCAGTAATTATGTCACGAGACGCAGTGAGATGTAAATGGCATTCAGCTCATGTGGCCTCCTGCAGCAGCCACTCTGCTTCAGTGTATCCACACATCAGTTCACACCCACTTCACAAGCTCCTTCCACT
Organism: Argolebias nigripinnis; assembly: GCA_031763805.1. Taxonomy (NCBI): domain Eukaryota; kingdom Metazoa; phylum Chordata; class Actinopteri; order Cyprinodontiformes; family Rivulidae; genus Argolebias; species Argolebias nigripinnis. Next base: position 16,614,033 of record JARVJN010000861.1, on the reverse strand, counting down.
GCTAAACTGTTGACCTCCATCTGCCTCTTTGGCCTGGTGGGTCATGTCCCGAAGGATCCACTGGAAGTACAAAAAGAAGTGCAAACACGAAGGTTGTTGCAGCGAATGGAGAAGAGCAAAGGGTGTGAGTGGGGTGGAGGAGGAGCGGGGGGGTGTTAATGGTGGTCGAGAGTGGGAGGAGAAGGGAGGAGAGGGGAGCGGAGGAGGCTCGTGCCGAGTGACACAAACCCCCTTTGGCAGCCTAATTAAATTTTCCACTTTTCAACACTCACATTAAGCCTCCATCCAGCTGGAAGGAATGGACGCACCGGAGGGGGAGGAGGGGGAGGAGAGGAAGGACCCCAGGAAGATCAACCACCATCTCCTGCGTGTATTTCTACCCCACATTTCTGTTCAATCAATGAGCTTCACCTGAAACTGTCTCATTAAGGAGATATAGAAGTTTTAAAAGGTCAATAATTCACCGTGTTCTCTGACTCAGCCGTGGTGGCTTCCTGGTTCATCTTCAGCTCAACTTCATCCTTTTTTTTATGCTCCAAACAAGAGAAAAGATGGTTGAAAGCTTTAAAAGTCCTCAGAAAGTTATTCATTGCTTAGTTCATTGTACCTATTTTAAGACTAAGCAGTTTATTTTTGATCCTAAGGAGACTTGATATAACTAACATCCCAGTTTCTGGAGTTCAGTCGGGCTCATTGAGACACGCACAGCAAGTTAGCTTGAAACGTTCATAATTTGTTCTCAAATCATTTTAAATTTTCACTTTCTGTGAAGGTTACATGTGTATCGAGTGACAACTCTGGTCAGATGAAGTGACAGTGATTTATTAACCTATTTCAAATTTAAAATCAAATTAAATCCATCACCTTTAGCACCGTGCAGCTCCTCTACAATGGGACAAACGCATAAAGAAAATAGATTGAAGTTAATCTATAGAGTTAAGGTGGCATTAAAAATTATAATTATCATTTTGGATTTCTGATCTAGTCTCTTTTTTTAATCAATAGGCTCACGTGTACACAAAAGCAATTTAGATATGTGCATAGGCTTCTTAACAAACAAATGTAATGCAATCTTCAGGGCTTTAGTTTTAAAATGTGTTAATCTTAAAACCATTACCATTTATAAACCCTGCACTTTCCTTCCCAGGAACCATTAGTGCGACGCTTCTTTTACTCTTTGTGTAATTCACAAAGAAGATGTTTCACGTGGTAAGCCAGAAAAACAGATTTGTAGCATGCAATATATGTAGAGATTATGTAAACAGTCTTTAATGCCTAATCTATAATGAGCAGTAACAGAAACAAATGTAATTTTCAGCATTTTAACTCCATTTTTTAATGTGCAGTATATTGTACTGTATATAAATTAAAATCATATTGAAAAATAATTTGAAAAGCTTTTATTATTTAAAAAAGATACAAAAAAGAAAAAAATGTTAGTCAAATCAGTGTTGCCAGTTTAAAAAAATACTTTCTTGAAGAAATGCATGTCATCCTCTGCCTTGAATGCCTAATTTTAAACCAAGATGTCATGTAATCCACTAATGCTTAAAGTATATGTAGAAGATGATGCTCAGCTACTACCTTGCTAAATTGTAGCTCAATAGCTGCAAATTTGACTATGTTATAGCTAATTTTGTGCAGTAATTTTGATTTGCTGTGTTGGTTATCTTGGATTGATTTCTAAAGTTCATCATTAGTAGCTGTTCATTCATTGTATACTATTAAGAGATATTTTAATAGAATCCATCCTGTAGTTTGTGAGACAGTGAACAATTCAATTTATTTTATTTATACAGCGCCAAGTCACAACAGAAGTCATATCAGGGCACTGTACAAAAGCATTCACATTAAAATCCAATTACGATAGTAAAAGTTGTCTTTCTATGGAAGCCTGCGGATTGTGTCGAACCTTCACTTCATCGCAGTATCCCAGAAAGCACGAAAGCAACAGTGGAAAATAAAAACTCGTTTTTAATAGGAATAAACCTCCAGCAGAACCAGGCTCAAGACAAGCGGCCATCTGCTTCGACTGGTTGGGTTTGAGAGGACATGAAGGAGAAACAGACGAACAGAATGGCAGGTCTAGATGTACTTTCTATTGGAAGAAAGACAAAAAACATGTTAAGGATAGAAATACTTACAAATGCAAACATGTAGCGTAGAGCAAGTAAAGACAGAGCAGAGGAATTGTGGTGAATTTGTCCTCCAGCTGTGTAAGCATATAGCAGCTCTGGAAACCCAAGCCGACGCTAACTATAGAATTAGTCAAAAAGGAAAGACAAGCCTAATCTTAAAATTAGACAATGTGTCAGCCTCATGGACAGAAACTGGAAGTTGGTTCCATGAGAGAGATGCCTCATAACTGAAACATCTGCCTCCCATACTGTGGAAAATCTAGAAACCACAAGTAAACCTGCAGTCTGAGAGCAAAGTGCTCTGTTGGGAAAATATGAAACAATAAGATCTGTAATATAAGATGGAGCTAGGTTGTTGAGGGCTTTGTAGGTTGTAGGGCTTTGTAGGTTAGAAGAACAACACAAACTAATTGTATGACTCATAGACTGAAATATAAACTACAGTTTATACAGTAATGAGGATTAAACACTGACAGTGACCCACCTAGCTGGAAAATTATTTTACCTTTAACAGAAACACTAAATTGCATCAAAGATTGAGCCAAAACTCTTACGAGTGCTGAAAGCCACACTCAAATTTGGACACATTTCTTCCTGTCAGGAAGCTGAAACCAAAAGAAGCTTCAATTGTCATGGTTGCGTCTTCTGTCCCCTGCCTTGCTCACAGACCCTCATGTCTTGTTGCTACTCTTTCGTGCCTTGTTTTTTGCCTTGTCATGCTCTGCTCTCAAGCTTTGCCTCTCAGCCACACCTGCTCTGCTCCACAACTCAATCAGCACTCATGCTCTGCACCTGTTTCCTGCTCCTCAATTCTATTCACTCATGTTCCCGGCCAGATTATCGTACCTCTTCATAGTATATGATTATCCAGCTACCCTGTTCTTGGTCGCGCCTGACGTTCACATGCCTTGTTCTTTGGATTTTCAACCTCACACCTCGTCTTGTGGATTCACCGTTTCTGCCTGCTCCTCATCTAATTCTGTTCTGCCCATCTGACCCTGGTAAGACTACGTTTTTTGGCCTATGGATTTTGGATTACAAAATGACCTTTTGGATTTGTTCTTGGACCTCTGACTACCTGTGCATGACCCCCACTTCGTCTCTCAGACCCTCCTCTTGGATTTGCCCTCCAGACCACGTTCATCAGTGCTCCATCACAGCCGCCCTGCAACCAGTAACTGCACGCTCTGTGAGGTGGCTCTCACCCCACCTGCTTTTGAAGACTTGTTCTCTGTTTTGATCCCGACTCCCTCCTACAACTGCCAATATCAATAAAAGTTTTTTCTTTGTTTTTCTACTCTTGTCTGGTTGATTCTGAATCCAAAAATCCTCTGACATCAATACTGTACTTTTAATATCTTGGACGTTCCTGTTTTCTGTGGTTTCAATGTTTTGTTTTTGTTTTTCCCTCCCTTTGAAATTCATTCAACCTTTATTTAGTCAGGTAAATCTCATTGAGCCTCGTGGACTTTAATAAATAACTTTTATAAACATAAAAAAACCACGTCCAGACAAGCTGGAAAATATTCTAAATAACATCACATTTGTTAAGCATATTTTACAAACTCTTTCGGAGGGTTATACTGGCATCAGATTTTTTTTTTTTACACACACTTACCGGGATTTATCTCAACTAATGTTTTTGGATCACATTGTAAAAACAAACAAGACGTTAGACTGTGTGCGTGAATTAAACAGTCTAGGTCACAGCCTTTTAAAAATTACAAAGAGTAATATACAGTAGTTTTCTGTTCAGTTATGTAAAGAATACACAACTAAATCTGGGTCGATTGTTCAAGGGATAAAATATTTCTACTTTTACAAGATACAAGATACAAGAGCTTTTATTAACATTGCACCAGTTCTCACCAACACAACGTGATAATGTATATACACAGTCATCCAGAGGAGGGAGTAGTGTGTAAAGCTGCTGCCTATTCAAACACATGACATGTTCTTCAGCGCGGCCTTCACTCATCCGTCACGGGATGAAGAGCAAATCAGATATGGAAAAAGGAAAAAAACACAGTAGGTATCATTTGTGATATTCAAAAAAAGAATCTATCAAAGATTGCCTTAAGACACTCTATGATAAAGTCCCAAAAA
>JARVJN010000861.1:16502344-16513360 GCA_031763805.1 Argolebias nigripinnis | reverse complement strand
TATTTATGAAATGTTTTTTTTCCATTGTCTTTTATGTTGTTTTTCTTAAATATGTAAAATGAATAAACTTTAATTTTAAAAAAATAAATGAAATCAGAGCAATAGTTTTCAGTCTGCGAGCTGCAATCAGCTATTTAACAAAAATTATGATCGAGCTTTTTATTACAAACTTATTTTCACAATATTTTTCTTGTATTGTATAAGAGAGAGCACAAAGATTTGTAAGGCCCTCAAAATAAAAGTTGAGATGCTCAGTGGGTCAAAATTAAAACAAATCAGAAGTTTAGACTCCACTAATCTACAGACAGAATCTGCACAAATAAAGATAAATGACTTCAAGAGAAAAGTACTGCAGCGTGACCTTTAAACAAAATAAATCCTCATATGGACTAATATTGATATTTGCAATATTGTGACCATTAGGTGCAAAATAAGATGGTGGTAATATTTGGTTCTGTTGTGCTACAGTATGTCTGAGCCTCTTCAGGTTTGTAATTGTGATGGAAAAAATATTCTGAATTATTCTAGCACTTGACAAAGCGTTAACAATGTTAACAAAATTCAACACAAGTCTTTGAGCTAGAAGGTGGCTGATAAAGAGAATGTTAATGTTTTGGAAAAGCCGAGGGACCTGAAGCAAGCATCATGTGTAAAACCAGCCCAACAACCCAGTTAGAGGGTTGGGTGGAAACTCGTCAAAGCTGGTCATCAAGCCTGATCCAGAGTAAAGAGGTTTACTGATGTTTTTCTGCACAAAGGGCATCATTACAGTACATACTTAAACACTCACCAACATATAACTGCATTACTTTTGCAGGGATTAAACACCCAACCAATCAATACATGCAAAACTTGGCTTAACATGAGAAAGGAATTCACTCAGTGCAGCACAGTTAAACTATTTGACAGCAGCAAGTGAAATTACCGGTACGTCAGTGGTTTTCATACTTTTCACAACACCCCCATCTTAACAAGATTAAAACAAAATGAGTCAAAAAATGTAATAAATAAATAAATCTGGCAAATTCTTGTCAAATAAAAAAAAATCAAATTTAACATCTGGTTAATCAAAAATGGTTAAACAAAACAAAATGTGCATTCAATAAATACAAACTGATAAAAGCACAGTATTGTTGGCTGGAATCAGTCAAATGTGTGTGTATTTTTAAAAATGTAAGTGCAGCACTGCATTTGTGGCTTAATGTTTTAATTAGATGCTTTTTTTTATGATTTTTTCCTGATTGGGTTATTTGAGTTTTCTTTTTCAAAATTCAAATACATTTCTATTACTGGGGTGTAATGTTTCAACAAGCTTAACTTTTTTCCTAATCCTGTCAGCAGACAGTTTTTTATACAAAAGTTTCTTACCCTCCACCATGTTTTCAACAGAAAGACATTTCTCATTTCTGTTTGATTTAGTTTTTTTTTTCTTTCTTTCCATGAATCCACAATAACACACAGGCACCCAGCTTAAGTGTTCAGCTTTTCAACAGCCACATCATCAGAGGGTTTTTATGTGGGATCTCCAGCTCAGATTAGCCCACCTTGACCATTATTAGTCGGACAATTCATCCTCAATTGAAGGTGACACCTCGTCCAGCCAGCAAACTTTCCCTCCAATTGAAAAATAAACTCCTCCAATTTGTTCGTCATCACTTCCATCATCATGCGCAGGCTGGACAGTAGGAGCATGTGGTCTGTCCATCTAACAACATACAAATGTGTTTCATGTAACATATAAACAAGTCAGAGTTGCAACAATGTCTGAACATTAGTTCCACTTACAAATATTTTTTTTCCACTCAAGAAATTTTAAATGGCCACACACACACTCCCTGTCATGGCACTGTAGCCACCCAGGGGTCATTCCCAACATTTTGACAACCACTGACTTACATCAAGCAAAGGCTAAATCAACCAGTTTCATTTGTTTTAAATAAAATGTTACAGATTATTTAAAAAAAAAAGCTATTTCACACTCAGTCCTTTTTGCATTTGTATTTTAAGACGAATTCAATCTGTTGTGGGTGTTTTTTGTAGTCCTGATGTCCCTTTTGATCAGCAATTCCACCATACAGAAACGTACAGCAAAACTGATTTCATCTTTATCGGGTATTGTGTATGAAAGCCATGTACCAACGTCACAGCATTTTATTTCCTAGTGACTAAATATGTATGATGTGCAGTGATACTTTGCTCCTCTCTCAGTTGGCAAGGCTGCCGTGTTTGCCAGTCCACAGCTCTCGAAGTTCCACCTGACATCCCAGATCTCTGAGGGCCGCTTTACCCACATCCCCACAGTCTTCATGCGTCTGCACCGCCTGAGCAATTAGCACCTCTGCTCCCATCTCCAAGATTGGTTGGCTGTAGTTACTCATACGCGCCACCAGGTTTCTCAACAACATGCAGGCTTGTTTCTGGCGATTTTTAAGGAACAGCAACATGAAAAACACATAAATATGACATTTTCTTTTCTAATAAACATACTAGTTTTGAAAATCTCACTTTACCTGCACATTGATCGCATCAGAATGAGCCTTCATGGCCTGCAGAGCGGTAAAGGCACCTCCATTCTCCATAATGGCTTTGCAGTTGTTGGGTTTACGTAAGGCAAGAACAGAGAGGCAAGCACAGCCCTGCTCACAGACCTGCAGCAAAATGTGAGCAGGATCTCAAAACATCTGTTACACTTCTTCCTCAAACTACTGTTTCTAAAATTACAGTACATTTAAATTAAACGTAAATTTAAAACTAACTCGTAACTAAAATTGTTTGCATTTTAAATTTGAAGCTACACTAGGAGAAATAGCATTAATCTAAAATGTAGACGACTCACAGTAGGGTTGGTCATGTGTCTGTTCATGGCAATGACAATGAGCTCCACGCCGCCAGCGCTGACAACTGCGTCTTTCACGTCATCGTTTCCCGCTATAGCACGTATAGCGCTGAGGACCTGCCGGACCAGATCCTGCAAAAACAAGTTCAATGAGGAGAACAACCACACATATAAACTCTATCTGTATCACAATTATTATTTTTGTACACTACCGCTGATTCATAGCTATCGGCAAGCAACGTCATAATGAGCTTTAATCCACCAAGATCACAGATGTCTTGACAAAACTCGTTCCTGACAGCGAGGCGGGCTAAAGTTGCACACAGCTCACTCAGAACAGATGTGTTATTAGGGTGAGCTGTGAAAAAAGTAGATGTGACGCATCATTATGACATTAATGAAATCTGTTAAAGACAATTAAAAATCTGGGTAAAATGCTGTAACTGAATTGTAGCTGATCTTACTTTTGGCAGAATCAATCAAAATCTTCAGCCCATTGTGCTCAAGAACGATCATTTTAGCATGCTCATGAGCATTCCCAAATGCAACTCGAACATCATCATCAAAGGTCATGACCCTGAGAGCGGACGAGGCCTCTTTGATGAGCTCCGCGCACCCACTGTGTTGTGTAATGGCACGAGTCAACAATGGCAGCAGGCCACCTTTAACCAGATCCTGCCTGTTCTGTTCATGTTTTACGCAGCAGTGACGCACCGCGCAGATGGCAGCACACGTCACCGACGAATCTGCTTGGTGTTTCTTCAGGACGTCCAAAAGAAACCGGTGTCCTTCTGCGTCCAACAAGTCCGGCTGTCCATCTGTCAGTGCAGCCAGAGCGGACAGCGCCGTCAACACAGAGTCCGGCTCCTCCACGCTCTTTTTGCAGTAGGACAGGATGGTGGGATAGGCGTCTTTTTGAGCAGCCAAATATCTCTGAGCAAATCCAGCAGAGCACTGCTCAGTGAAGCGTTTCATGTCTGCTGTCACATCAGCTACAGCAGCAGAGTCTTTTTCAATTCGAAGAGAATCCAAAGCCTATAGAAAACAGAAATAGAAGTAAAAAATTAACAGACAATGGGAAAAACAAATCTTATTGTACTAAGGTGTACTTTTCTTTAAAGTGATCAAAACTCACCTTTAGGACCTCATGAGTTTGTTCTTCTTGTTTGTCATCAGATGATACAGCAGGCACAGCTTTAACTATACAAGTGAGGTCTACACCTGCAATCACACGTTACATTTGTGTTAATGCTCTGACTCACAACATGTCCTACAAACTTATGAAAACTATTTCAACTCTGCTTCATCTTGCTAGATTAAACCTGGGATTAAGAAAATTATCTACCTCTCCTGTGTGGCATATTTATTTAATGAGCTATTGAAAGGATAATATTCAATTATCCCAAGACTATTTGTTTCAATTTTTGTGCATTTTCAGCCTGTGGATGACAGCAAGACTTGACTAAAAAGTAATCAAACTGAATACATGCATGCATTCCCGGTAATCTCTTGTGAATCAATAGCAGCAAAATAAAATATCTTACCTTAGAGTAGTCATCTGACAGGATTTCAAAGGTCTCAACTTTAAGAGGAAGAAATGTTTTTTTGTAAAATTTTGCCTAAAAACATGTGGCAGAAGAATAAAAAAGGGCGAGTTTACCAACTTACCTTCTGAATCCAAGCAACGTTCAAATTTCAGGGACAGTTGATAGGTATCATAACAGTGAACTGTAGGTTTGTAAGTGCCTGAAATAAAAAAATATATACTTCAACCTTTCTGAGACAACACACACAAGAAAAACCAACCAACCATTGGTTTTCTATAAGTTCACTGTGACTTACCTGTTGCCAGAATGAATTGTCCATCCCGCGACACTTTGATGGTTGTGCATACTGTGGGCATCTCAAAGTCCTGGATGAGCTCAATTCGACGCTGAACGTCTGGAAAAGCAAAGGAAAGAAAATGTAGAATAACCCCAGAAATTTTGGAGAAAAATTACCAATTCTTTGGTAATGAAGCTGTCAACTCACCGACATCTCTTTTTTGTAATTGTCTTTTCTTCCGATCAGACAACCACTGCAATAACAAAGAGGAGATGATAAAGATTTATCAGAAGTAATTTTTAAAAACTATGAATGTCAGATTATCTCTACATGTCAAGAACCTCATTCCTCAAGCAGCTTTTACTGTGTTCTGACAACTGAAGTTTGTACATTTATTTATTTATTCTTGATTTTTTAAAAACTGTTTAGGACAAACGTTATCAAATAACTCTCCACGTTTTAACTTTCAGTGAGTACACAGAGTATGAGTGTTAGGCAACAGATGTATCCCTGCTAGCTACTACTAGCTGAGTTATCAAAGCTAAAGCTACGCAATAACCTTAAAACTTAGCGGACACCAAAGCACACTTACATCAGGAAGAGACTTTCCGTAGCTTAAATTATAAATTTTTACATCGTTCACATTGGAAACCTGCATTTTAAACTGCGAACAACTAGCCGGCACTTCATACACGTTGTTCAACAGAACCAAACACAGGAAGCTGAGATGGGTTTGGAGAAATAGGTCCGACTAGAAACTACATCGACAACTGCTAGCTGAATAGTTCCGGTCTTAGATTTTTTTGTCTTTTTCCCATAAATCTTTATTTTCAACATCACAAAATAAGTACAATATAATAGAACATAACTATGAAAGACAAGAGTAGCCAGGGGAACATAAATCGAACAAAATAAACGGAAAGTTACAGTCATATTATTTTTTGCAAAAATAAAACCATTGTACAACATGTAATATATGTGCCAAGTCTTATGTATAAAATAAAAATATAAAAATATAAAATAAAAATAAATAGATTTTAATATAAAAGTTCGTCCACAATCCCAAGTTGAGAGCAAGCCCATATTGAATGTTGTTTTTGCCTTTTGATTAGTTGAGGGTCTAATTGTAAGTAAATATTGCACAAAACAGGAAAAGTGTAACTGAACCTCATAAAAAAATATGCGTTTTATTTTATTTTGTTATTTATTTATTTATTTTGTGTGTGAGTGTTGTTAGTTTACTTTGCTGCGTGTATTTTATTGTTGAACTTGGGTCACAGCAAGAATAAATGCTTTTACTGTCCTCAACGTGGTATTGTCTTCATTTAAAACTAAACGAAGAAGTACCAGGGTAAAAAAAAAAACACATAAATAAAAATAAATAAGCAGGGTGTTCTTAAGAACAGGCAATGCCCTTTTTTCCATTAGAGACTTATGTTAAAAGTTTCCAAAACCTTCCTGCCACCCAGTGCTCTACAATGTAACTGCAACATAAACGACAAGCTGGGGAATATTTAGCCATTATTTCGGTATTTTTTTTTAGTAGTTACTAGTTAATTGTTCATGCCGGTTTTACTTTCATGCTCCATATGAACATTGTTATACTGTATTTGTTTTAAATTGAGGCAGTATTGATTTTGGTAAGAGCCCAAATGAGAAATAATCACTCACTTGGCCAATTAACATTAAGCATCATTTGTTAGCAGAATTTCATCCATCCATCCATCCATCCACCCATCATCCATCCATCCATCCACCCATCCATTATCTTTACCCGCTTCTTCATTTTCAGGTCACGGGGGTCACTGGTGCCCATATCCAGCAGTCACTGTTGGGGACACCTTGGACACATTTCCAATCCATCACTTGTCTCAAAGAGACAAACAAGACAAACAATCATTCACACATGCCTAGGGATAATTTAGAGTTACTAATCAGCCTTACATGCATGTTTTTGGTATGTGGGAGGAAACCGGAGTACCCCCCAAAAAACACGCATGCACGGAGGGAACATGAAACTCCACCCAGAAAGGCCCCCGGTCGAGATTTGATCTGATGACTTTCTCTCAGAGAGGTAGCATCTCTACCAACTGTGCCACCGTGTTGCCAACAAAATTTCAGGTATGGTTATTATTATTATTTTTAGATTTTTTAAAACAGGTCCTGCTCCAGCAAAATCAAGTTTGTGCCTTGCAGTTTAATCACATATGACTGAACAGCTCAAAGAATTAAATGTAGAATTGTGTAACAAGCCATCAACGACCACCTTTTTGATATAATACAAAACATAGACAAGTTAATTACCACTTTTTAAGGAGACTTGAATTCTAAACTTTTTCCGTTAGAAAAAATAAATCAAATTCATGAAGTAAGAATGAAATGCCACATTTTATTCTGATGTTTATCATGTTGTATTGATCACCAACCTTTTCTGCGTTCACTCAGATCAGCTGAGTGAAAAGGGCTTCCTGTGACAGATTGTAAAACAGCAGCGTGTCAGACGGTGTAAAGTAGAGCTGTTGCTCAGACAGCAGTCCGTCTCAGGTGGAGCTGCTGGTCAGACTGCTCACTGAGGCCATGTCACAGGATGATCATGAAGATAACCTGAAGGTAAGACCCTACTTTGAATATCTATTTGTGCACAGAAATTGTGGAAAGGCTGAACTACAACAGAGCTAAAGTTACTTGTTTTTGTTGCTTCGTGTGGCAGGATTTTGGGGACCAAATCCTGCTCTCATGAGAAGGATTTATGATTGAAGGTCTCAATGTGAAGCACAAAGAGTCATGACGGATTTTTGGTTGATTTCTGTCCCACTGGACAAGACCAGTCTAACCAGTGTGGAAAAACTCAAACGGACCATCAACAAAACCCAAATGGCCTCAAGCTGGAAGTTCTCCATCCCAGACCTCAAGGTGAGGGAGTGTAACAGTAGTGAAGCACCTTGTAGTGTAAATTAAATTTCACTGAATGTGAGATAAGGAGACATTTCTGTTCTTAAGGAAGGCATAAGTACACGTTCTTTGTTTGCTCAGAGTGTATGTGAGGAGGGTGGTGGTGTTTGGTGTCCTTCTCTGGTGAAGGGATCAAGGCTCAGGTTGCTTTCTACAGTTTGAGGCAAAATTTCCATCCGACCCGATTCTCTCAGCGTGATCAATGTCCAACCTGTCTGCCAGTATCTGCTGTTTTACAAAACTGCTAAAGCTCAAAAGCTTGAACTGCTCAAACACTTTAATATTAGTAGAACTATATATCCCTTCAAAGTTTATTACAAGAGATCCAGGCCGGGATGTCACAGAAGCAGTGCAAACCAAAGGCGTAAAAATAGTTTAAAATTATATCTTCAAAGTGCACAAATGTACATTGTTTTAAATTTGTACTGACTATTACACATTGAGGGAGCAAATTACTGACTGAGACCCCATCAGTTATACATCAACAGATGACTTAAAGGCTGAACAGAAACAAAGGACTACTCACCACACACACACAAAACAAAAAAAAATATTTGATTTATTAGGTCAAAAGTCCAATTTTTATTTTAAAACATTTTAATAATTTATTTCTATTACTGAATCAAATCAAAATTTATCTTAAGTTGTAGAAAAGGATTAAAAATGTTAGAAAAATTGCTTTTGGGCAGCTCTCACAAAATTAAATCATTAATTAACTTTACATCTTACGGTCAATTAAAAAATAAAAAGTCAATAAAAGTGATTGGTAACGAATTTAATTCCACTTCATGGTGTCATGAGTTGGATTGTATTCCCTTTTGTTTCCTTTTATTGTGCTGTTTTAACTTGTACACATTGGTAGTTTTTATTTATGTCTTTAGTGTTTTTTTATTTTATTTTTTTATTTTAGACATGACAGAAAAAAAGCCTTTGTGTTGAAATCTAGTACATTTGCATAAAGACTTGAATAAATTATATTCATTATAAAGCTCTTTTCTTTACTTGAACAACATTTAAATTACACTGACGTGATAAATCTTAATTGCCTTAAAGATATATCATGAATATAAATAATAAAAAAAAACTTTTGTCTTTCTGCTGAGGCTGCAGGTGGGAATCCTGGACAGTCTGCTCAGAGTGTCCGACGATTTATCAAAACTCGACGCGCTGACTGAAAGGTAACAAAAGTGTTGAATCAAAACGTGGAGAACTGAGTTGCATTCATGAGAATTACTCATTTTTAGCTTCAATTGCAGCTTTATCCTTCATTAAACCAACAACTCTGAGCTTGCAGTCTGTGATATGATTAATTGATGCTCAGGAGAAGCTGGAGTTTAGCTTTCCTTCCTGGTTTTAAATTCATCATTGGTCTATTTGAGCTGAAACAGCATAAGAGGCTTCTTTTCACATTTCCAGGAAAAGGATTGAAGTCACTGTGGAGATTAAATTTTATATTAAAATTGTCCAATTTGCTTAATCAGGTTTTTATTTTATTTAATTATATTGTCTTATAACAACATTAAAGTTGGGTAAAATGGATTTACAAGAGAGAAAATGTACCAAAAAATTACATATGCGCAGTAATAATGTTTTTCTCATGTCACCTGGTTAGCCTGATTAAAAAAACCTGCCAGTGTTTGAAGGAAGTGATGGAGCCATCCAGTGACAAAGTGCAAGAAAATGTTTTAGCCAACAGAGGTGAATCACTTACACACACATTAAGATGAGTTTGTTGATTACAGTGTAGAAAAACTTGATCAGCTGGTAAACAGAAGCTCAGTTGATCTTCAAATGACAACAGTGATGCTTTCAGTGCACAGAGGACAAACCAGACTAATGTGATCAGTCTCCTCTTCCAGACCAAAGGACGAATCAGAAAGCTGCCCTGTCGCCCCTGAAAGCTTACCTCACATCACAGAAGGGTAACGTTTCTGCTTTTTAACTAGATTGTAGCATATCATGCTTTGACATGTGCAAATTAAAGTTTTAACTGATAACTTTATGTGTGTATTTTTCCCCAGTGGACCTAATTAACTATTTGACCAAGTTTCAGTGGGACAAAGCCAAGTATCCCACGGCTCTGCCTCTCTCCACCCTGACAGAGGTCATCAACAAGGTAATGAAAGTTATGAAATATCTTTTAAAAGAGGTCATGGCAAATAATTATTAGCTTGAAAATGTATTACTTATTTTGTATTTTTCCCTGAAAATAACAGTAATAATCTAATAAAAGCTTGTGACACTTGCAGATATGACGGATCTCACATATGATTGTGGCTGCAGTGTTAAAGTGAGGTTGAGCTGCACTGATTGTTGGATCAATCAATGCAAACGCATATAGTTCAAATCTTTGTTCCCTGTTCGCTGACAGTCACATGGATTAAAAAAGACCAAAACACAGCTATCTGTAAAATAATGTACAATATTGCAAGCAGAGTTGCTAAAAAATACAATTTTAATAACATACACTGTAAATGAACATGGGTTTAGCATTTAACCATTGTTTTTATTGGTGTTAACAAACTGGGATACAATACAATATAACTTTATTTATAAAGCACTTTAAAAACAGCACAGTCGGCCAAAGTGTTGTACACTGCTAACACATAAAAGCAAGCATAAAAACTATAAAATCAATTGAAACCATAAAAATAATGAACTGTTAAAATCAACAAATTAAAGAACTTTAAATTAATCTGGAAACAAACTGTTGTGTCACATCCTGTTTGGAAACGAATGAGAAGTGTTTTATTGACCAAACAAACTAAACACCGCCCCTCCCCCTTTTAATTTTTTGTCTTTTATTTATTTTTTAGGGCTGAGACATTTCTTCCTTCATCCGAAGGACTTCTTCAGTCCGAGGAGCCACACACAACCTATCCCATAAATATCACACTCTCATAGTGGGAGAAAAAACATTTTTGCTGATGATAACATGGTGTCTGGGGCCCGCCCTCTCCCCTGTCAATTCCTCTGAGCTTTTTGTTGTTTTGAACCACTTTGGCATGAATGCCTCAGAGGAGTTGATAGTGGAGAGAGCGGGACCCAGACACCATCTTATCACCGTTATTTTTTTTTTTTTTTCATTTACCCTTTATTTATACAGGTAGTCTCGTTAAGTCACGAGAACTCATTTTGAAGAGAGACCAGTTTTTGGGAGCAGATGGTGGGGGTTAAGGGCCGTGGGGCAAATGAGGGTGGAGGCAGATGTGGGTGTTTCACCTTTACCACAAACATCTTGATGTTGACAATACCGGGAGTTGAACCTGCAACTTTCCAATCACAGGCCCATCTTCTCTATCTTCAGTCAGTGCCACCACTCCCCTAAACCAGTAAACTGTTTGATTCCACTGTGAGATTGTGGTGCTTGTGGGACTCCAGACTGTTTGTGGCTCCTCTGACTG
>JARVJN010000861.1:16432286-16443268 GCA_031763805.1 Argolebias nigripinnis | reverse complement strand
ATGTTTTGGCTTAACAAAAATATCAGTACCCTTAAGATTGTAAGTGCTCTGTCTTTTTACAAAAAGCGTTTGGATATGTGAGGGTAATGTGAAGTTTTGCGCCTTGTGCAATATTAAGAATTCACACTGCATTGAGTGTGAATTTTGTGACAGTGTACTCTTGTCAGAGTAACTATGGTATGTTTCCAGTGAGACTCCAGAGGCGTTCACTGTTCTAACTCTGTGTGGGAATCCAGTGACAGAACATTGTATTGCTCTTGTTTATAGTTTTCTGTATGTGGTCTTTGCGCCGCGACAAAACGGAGTAGCTTTTTCTTCCTGATGATGCAAAACCATCCTGTCATTATGGGCCTGGTCTCCATGACAACCCCACCATCATCCCTCCCTCTGCTAGTAATTATGTCTCTGGTCAAATTGGTTTCCTCTTGTTCCCCTTGGGCCTGCTCTAAATGAGTAAATACTAAAACCCTCCGTGGAATGAAGAATATGACTCCCCTCATCTCACACACACAACAAAACAAAGCCAAAAAAGGTTTTACTACTCCATATTGAATGTACTACTAAAAACACTCAAGTGAAACCTGATCTTGAAATGGAAGAGTGAACAAAATACCGTGTTTGGGTTAAATGTGCTTATTGTATACAAATGGAAATAGTTAATTTTGAGCATAGTTAAAAAATAAAGACTCCAACGTCCATCCGTGAACCTAAAAGGCGTGGGTTCATTCATTTGTCAGCTGGTTGTTTGGTTCATGAGAGACTGTCATAACAACACGTGCACATTTGCATAGTTTTGATGAAGAATCCAAACAAAAATGGTCCAAAAATAAACCAGTTTACCACTTCGTTGAAAGCTATAAACCCAGATCTTGTATTTAGATTCAGAAAACATCTGTGCTTGTAACCCTCAGAACCTCTGCTGCCTCATTTGTGATGTGAGCAGTAATGTCTGTAAAAGAGACACACCTCCGCTGCCATGGAGCTTTATTAGCCTCAGCGGGCTGCTCAGTCTGTTTCATTATCCTCCACCTTCTTGAGGGCGAAACACACATCCTGACTTCCATATTTGTTTTCCCACTAGAAGCCTACGAAAACGTCGGCGAGCCTTGAGAAGCACTGAGTTAATGTGTATGACTCTCCACTTACCAACACGCAGACATGCATATCTGTGTGTTTAGTGTCTGGGTCAGTGAACACAGGTTCTTTTGTTTTACTGCACTAACTGGTGCTCCATTCATCCATTTCATCTCCCATGACGTCTAAAACTATTTTCCCTCCAATTTTCACCCCTCCTTGAACAAATAATTAAGTGGAAGGGAGGTTTTACATTAAACCAAGGGCCCTTCCTTCTTTCTTTCACTCCGTCTGTCTTAGGATGTGTTGAATCCCCTGACAGCAGTTTGGGCAATTTGTCCAACAACAGTTCGCAAGATTTAAAAATCATACACTATGCTAAATGTGAACGAAGCCTCTGAAGGCCCTCAAATTAAGCATGTTCACGTAAATCTTTTCACAACTGACTGGCTCTGACAATACGTCAGACCTGCTGACATGTTCAGGACATGCTTCCTACCATACATCAGTACTTGAGCCAGCAGGGTTCAAAAGGCCACTTGTTCCACTTGTAATGGAAGGAGTGGGGATTTAAAATGCTAACTTAAAGAGACAAAGACAAAGCGAAGACGTGGGAGTGGGACTCCTGGATAATCTTTCAACTTGGGATTTCCCAGCCATGCTTAAGTTATCCCACCAGACTTAAAGGGATGTCCAGATGCTTCACGCTTCTCAAATTCCCTTCTTTCAGCCTGTCTAACATGCAGGGTTGGCAGTAAGGATATCTTTTCACAGATGCATTAAAGCCACCCACATGGACATATGAACCTACAATATATTGGAGACCTGTTTAGAGGTGAGATCTAAAGAGGAAAAAAAAATCTGATTCAAAAACATTACTATTTTTATTGTAGCACTGAATCCCGTGGAGCTCTGGGGTTTATCAAGGGCCAAAACTAATGACCTCAGTTGGGTTTGAGTTGAAAAGTGGAACGTTCAATAGTTACCTTGTCCTTGGCTTCACTCAGCTGGTCCTCCAGTTCAGAGAAGCTGAATCCAGCCACAGTGATGAAGTCACTGATCACAGCCACAAACTTGTCCCCGCGCTCCTTCGCCCTGCTCTGCTGGTAGTGCAGCTCCTGGCGGGCAGCAGAACATCACACATTCAGACCAAGCACAAGTGAGTTGAATCAGTTTACTGCAGTGTACGTGATTCTGCGCCATGTGAAAGTCACAATATTTCTGAATTGAGCATGACGACGTAACAGAGCAACA
Source organism: Argolebias nigripinnis (assembly GCA_031763805.1). Classification (NCBI taxonomy): domain Eukaryota; kingdom Metazoa; phylum Chordata; class Actinopteri; order Cyprinodontiformes; family Rivulidae; genus Argolebias; species Argolebias nigripinnis. Next base: position 16,440,940 of record JARVJN010000861.1, on the reverse strand, counting down.
TTAAGCCTGTCACCCTGCTGTCCGTCTCTGCGACGCATGAAAACATAATTACAGGCGAGAAAAGAACCAGCAGCAGAAGACGAGCGTGACACAAACTCACCGCCTCGAGAGCCTTCAGCCCACTTTTTATGTTGTGTACTTCTTTTTCCAACTCCGACAAACTGAGGAGAAAGAAAGCAAGCAAAGATCATCTTTAATATTTTTTACTTAGTATTTATTTAGTAATTTACAAGTCAGAGAATTTTGAAAATGAAAGACCAAGTCATTACAGCCACACCCACTCTGTATCCAAATATTTTTTTAAGCACAGCTGGACGTGTTTTTGTTTTCAAAGACTGATGCATTAACAATTTTTTCCACAGTAATATTTTGTGCACTTACTTGACTTTGGCAGCTTCAGGCACACTCCTGAGGTCTTCCTGGATGTGCAGCGCATCTGGGTAGTTCTTCTCAAAGATCATGATCAAGTAGTGCAGCATGGTGATGCTCCTGTCAAATCACAAACATCTTATAACTAAAGTAACACAGGTGATACTTCAAATATTTAATTAAAAACTTGGATTGTTTGGATCAGTTTTGACTTTATAAGTTTTTTTTTATTCAGTCATTACAAAACTGAGGTGTAAACTTCAGAATATATTCATAATACTTTGTAAGTTACACTGAAATAGTTTGGTTTCAGATGCTTTAACACTTTTCCTTAGATAGAGAACTTTACTAATTGTCTTTTTTATATACCATATTTTTCGGCATATAAGTCAGTTTTTTGCCTAATTAGCATGCCCTGCAACTTATACGGCGAATCGACATGTTTATGGATTTTTCCATTTTATTGGACATAATTGGACTGATGCAATGTGTACGGCAGATAATACGGTATGTGAATATTCCTATAAAATGCCCTGAGACAATTTGTTGTGAGTTGGCGCTATATAAATGAACTGAAATGAATTTATTTTATAACCGTTCCTAAATAAGTGTCAAAATCTTAAATAATTTTTATATCACAAAATGTAATGTAGAAAATATTTGTTTTATTTGTTTGAAACATGAACGTAATTCTCGCTGCCTGCAATTTTCTGTATATATGCAAGAATTGCAAACTATGTCCGAATGATTTTCCCACAATGCAATGCTGCATTGCATTGTAATTGCAATCTTCAAAAATAAATTACGGTACATGTGTATTAGATTATTACAATTACAATTACTTGTTTGGCACATGTAATTTCATGGATGTACTGTTTACAGGTTACTACAGCAACACTCCCACAAATAGTAACTCGGTTCTCAGGGAGATGATGTGAATATTACAACTATGACATGAATCAGAATAGATCAGTACTACTTATTCACTCAGAATCACTGCATGTCAATATGCTGGTGAAGATTCTCAGTCTCATTCTGTATTGAACGCCTTTTTTTGATGCATGTCAATAACACACAGCTGCAGAATCCCTGCATAAAAGTCAGAACGTACAGTGGAATTGGGTCACAGCGCTGAAGCAAGTGAGCCTTGCCTCAGCCCATCTCTCAGTTTATATGGAGGCACTTTTGCTTTGAAGGAAACCATGTCACAGCGGTTCCTGTTACCATGGAAATCATGACTGTTCAGACAGCATTTCATTCCTCCTGAAAACAAGAGAGAACCCCCACATGCTGGACTCCAACGTGCATACATCTTCATTAGCAAAGTTGAAAAACACTACTTGGTTTTGCAGACTTAAAAAAAGTTTATGATGGAGCAAAACTGTTAAAATAAATATTTTGGAAAAAAAGGACTGGGAGGATGGAAACCCAATATTATAAGGGTTGTGTTCTTGGGTATCTGTAAGGTCACACTGCAGCCATTGATTCTTGTAAAATATGTTTGACATCCGTATGCCCATAAAACAGTAAAAGATGAATTTACATTTTTTTGTCCAGCTCCTCCTCTGACCCACCTGTCAATGCTCGACTTTGTGTCGACAATCTTATTCAGACTGGAGACCTTGAATCCGTAGGCGTTACCCCTCTGGCCTTTATTCATGAAGTTACCGAACGCCAGCACCACCTCCAGGACCTGAGTCAGACGTTTGCTCCGGAACACCTCCATGGATGCATTCAGGATGGCTGATGGAAAATGGAGACAGAGATGCAGCTGGGAAGATCATTCAGCAAAACCTGCATGTGTTCAACCTTTTATGTTGCATAACAAACTGGAATTAAAGGATTTCCTTCCACTTTCTTCCTTCACTCGAACCCCACTGGGACACAGAAAGTCAAACCTTAGCTCGTGTTGCCCTAAAGTTTCCTACATTTTTAACATCCCTCATGATGAGTGATCAATATTCTCCACAGCAACCAGCAACATGGTGCAGAAACATCACCTTCTTCCATTCATCAATAAAACAGCAAGGCAAAGGGAATCTCCCAAACATAGCTCAACTCTGTCCTTTTCTTTCCCTCTGAGGACAGAGTCTGGCAGAGTGCAGGTGGTTCCCCGTTTCCACAGAGGAAACCTCAGTGTGACTGTGAAAAGCATTAACAAACTTCATGTTATGGTTACAATTCTTTCTGCTGTGATAAAGCATGCGAACCGATCTGGCAATGCTGACAAGACACTACTGTTTTTAAAGAAAATGCTTTGATTAAAGATGCTGGGTGGTCCGCAGAAATACGTCTCGTCTGAATTACGTGATGAAGCAACATGAATAATAAAACAGCAGGAAATCTTTACATCGATGAGCAGTGTGGTTAGATGATTTTTGGTTTTAACAACAGCTCTTTTTTCTTCCTGGCAGTGAATAAAATGTACGTCAGAATACATTAGCTTGACCTCAGACAAGAAGAAACTGAACGTGCAACCAAAATAAAATAAAAATTTAAAAAAATTCTGCAGCACATACAGAAATGAACTGTCAGTCAGCACTCGCTGTGACTAAAACGCTGCCGACAAAAGTAGTGTGATGTGCTCATCAAAGCCCAGCAGGTCTGGCTCTAACAGCCACTGTGACAGTTCAGTCGTGACATTTAATGTTTGTACGTGCACATATGTCTTAAAGCCACACTGGAAGGCCTTTTCCTCCATCTTTGAAGTGAGATTCAGGGATTACAACATGAGCCAGCTTTCCAAAACAGCCTCCCTGGAAACTCCAACACTGGCTGGAAAGAGAAACTACCGGTACATAAAAACAATTTAAAGTTGCCCGTCATGAACACATGCACAAGTAACCATGCAATCCAGATGAGCTAGAGCCTAAAGACGTGTTTTCCAATTTTTTCCATGTCCTGCTTGCTTTCTAGATTTACTTTTGTAAAAAAAAATTTAAAAAAAATGTTGAAATATGCTAATTATATGGAGATTCATAGAACAGACATATGACAGCTGGTGAAATTATGTATCTGCTTGTACAGAAAGTAATACGTTTCTTCAAAGCTGGGAAACTGTTGGAAAGTTGCGTCACCAGCGTAGCTACATATTTAATCCTATCTGTGTTATTTCTACAAACCACTCAGATAAACTGAAATCATATATCCAATGTGTTCACAAGAAAAACATAATTTTAAACATCAGATTTTAGAAAGACTGTCAACATGTCTGTTGGGACAACACCAACCCTTTTTTTGTTCCTCACTCGCTCTCGAGCTAGACAGATGCTTTTCTTCCCTCTCCCGTCCTCCTCCAGCTTTTTTTTTGCTCTGTCTTGTGTATCAGAGCTTCCATTTACACATCTTCTGAATCATAAACTACTGTCATAGATCTGGTCGGCTGGACTTGCAACGCAATCGATAAAAACATTTTCAACCAAGAAACAGGGTCCTGGAGAACCCTCATGCCCCGCTGAGACACACGCAACAGGGTACATCATGGATCCGTGGCGGGTTTGGAAGTTGATGTGCATTTCCGTATCGTCTCAGGAGGTTGCCAAAGATGTTTATTGGAATCATGATAACTTTTTGCCACCAGCAAATACCTATATTATCTGCTATTACAGAAGACGGCTGTGGCAGTTTTGGTTATGGCAAAGCTGCCGACCTAATGTGAAGGTTTGGTTTGTGTTTTGAGCACTCAGTCAGCTGATTTACGAGCTAAACCATGAGATGGAAACGATTTGTGAGAATCGCAGGCCTCTTGCAGCTTCCGGGACTCGCCAGTATGTTGGGGATACCTTGGAAGGAGCTAATAAGCATGGACCAGTGGAATGCCCACAAATTTGGCCATTTTAGATCATTGAAAGTACTAGCAGAACTCAAGGCTGACAAGAAACAACAGCCTGCCTGATTAAATTTTTTTTTACAACTGTGATCTGAATTTGACTCCCCCGTTCGGCCTTGAAGCAGGCCAACTTATCAGAATTATCCTGGGATATGCGTAAACTAAGAAGGCTCTGTCTATCACCCCCCCCCCCCCACCACCCCCCCAACCCCCAGCGATGATCATTTGTTGCATGGATTTCTGCCCACTGTAAGCCAAACTTCCTCCAACGTCTTGGAAGTAGTTAACAATCTCATGCAATTAAGTCAGCTGCATGTTTTAGATATATGCTACACAAACGTTCCATTAGTTGCACAACATTTGGAAGATTTCTAGTTTTTACCTGATCCAGCTGATTGGTGAAATAGCAGTTCAGCAGTAACAAATTTGATCAAAACTTAATTTTGTTGGTGAAGTTTTCTAATTCTGATGATCTGGTTTAGAACATTCATGCTGGAATTTTGTTCAGAAAGGATGAATACATCAATTAAACCCCCCAAAATATGTTAAATGACAGCTCCTATTTATTGTATAGTATAATTCAACTTGTTAGGGTTTACTCTTTAGGTATGTAACCCAAAGCCCAAGAGTATGCTAAATCTGAGGACTTGTTAAATGAAGTTTTCCAATAAATGAACTGTGAACCAGCTGGTATGCTATGACTTATAACACACTGAGGCAAGCGTTCATATAAAATAAACAAACATTCAATTTTAGATAATCATTATTTTGTTCTGAAAGTGGAAGATTGATCAAAAACCAAAACAAGTGACTGTCATGGATTTGTTTTTAATCATAATTCCCATGAAGAGAGTTTATAAATGCAAAAAAGCAGGCTGATTTCCAGCTATATGGGAATTATAACAAACATATATCCAGAATATTATCCCTATATTAAACAACCACAGAAACTTTGTTCTGATTTATGGATTTTAACGCTTTCATGTTTGTCCTTACCTTCAACCTTGGGCTTGGTTTCAGCTAAACGCTCTGCAAACTTCTTCTTAAAGAACAGAGCCTGCAGTCTCTGCTGGTAGTGGTCGATCCTGATGAGGAAAACAAAGCGGTAAAAAGGAGGTGGAGAGAGACAGAGGGGTAAGTTACATTTGTCTTTAGGGGAGTGGAACTTCAAAGCTAGAAGTCAACCAATTGTGCAAAACGCCCTCTCACTTTACACAGTTTCACCTTCATCTAAAGAGTTTTCATCAAAAAGAAGTGTTTGACAAAAAAAGGAGTGAGCTGTTCAAACAGGGTCAAAGGATATTAAATGACCCAAAAAACCCTGATGTATCCCTGAGACCTGAGAGATGTGGTCAAAGAAAAATGACAGTGTACAGAATTACATTTCATTTAATATCTCCCTGCAGAATGCACAATTGGGAATAAGATGGACTACAAATGAAAGGTTTTGGTTTAAATCTTATTTTTACACTAATGGGACCACAGGCCTCCTGGGGCATTTAGAATTTCAGAGCTCAGCTAAAAAAATGAATCGCAAAAGAGTTTGATGCTTGTTCTTGATGATTCCTTTTGAACAGATACAAACTCAGCTTATAAAATATTTAGGGCCTGATTAGATGTTTGATTCTGTGTAATATCTGCATATTTCTTCAACTGGAGCATGTAAACTCTGGTGTGCCATTTAACAGTCTTACACTTTATTTTCAAAGTTTTCAGCAAAAAAAACGTAATCTAAAGAAAAACACATACTGTATTGAACATTTTGTGTAATTACAGTTTTAAGGTCCAATCCTCTCTGCTGTGCTTGCGCTCTACCTGTAAAACCAGGTTTTTTCCCCCCCGGCTCGGGATTATAAACATGTGGCTCTTTTCACAATTATTAAAGTACTGTAATGTAGTTCTGCAAAGCATATTTGTTTAGAAAATACTCAATGCAGTAACTTTAATTTTCTTCTGATGTTGGATCATGAAATTTTTAATACACAAACTGTACTAGAATTCGAAGATCCATTAAATAAATTCATAATAAGAGCTGTAAAAAAATGTTGCAATAAATCTAACGAGGCTGATCACACTCACTATCCTGACCTGATTTTTATTCATATAAATACAGATTAATGAGAATCTATGCAACATAGAAGATGCAGATGAAAAATAAATATGGGAAAATTGTTTTCCCTGTGCTTCAGGAGTCCATAAAAGCAGCTTTGAAGCTCCTACTTTTAACATTTACAGATTTGGAGCTCTTATGTTTTCTGTTTCGATACTTTCAGGTCTTTACCCTCATTGTGGAAAATAAAAAATGCATAACACCTACAGAATCCATCTGGCTCTGGCTGTGTTTACTCAGACACATTACTACATTAAAAACACTAGGAGGAGCCAGAGGAAGATGATTTTTATGATGTTCTTTTATTTACGGACCATTTCAAAGCAAAAAAAAAAAAATATATATATATATATAATTTTTTTTTATTTTTATTTTATTAAGCTCCACTTTAAATATTAACAAGCTTTAACCGGACATAAAATGTAAAAACAAAAGCAAACACTGCTATGACTGGAGGCAGAGTGTGTCTTTTATACCTGCTCATTTCAAAGAGGAAGCGGTCAGCCCGAGCCATCCTCTCCAACTCGTGTTTGTGTTCTTCCAGCAGATCAATGTCACTTTTCTCTGGGACAAACTTAAGCAGCTGCAAAGATACGAGAATGTAAATAAACATGCTTACAACATAATTCAGATTAAACTACCAACTGTGGCAAAGTACTAATGTTTACCAACTGTATATCCATTAAAACCTTGGGATAACTACATTAGAGGTCTCATATCCGATCCTATTTACAACAAAATACACACTCAGACAACCCAGACAGTTAATATTTCATTATTTCAAGAATCTTTAGAAGCTAGTGTTCTAAAATTATTCTTGCTTGCCTAAAAATAAAAATCAGTCTATTATGTTGACACGTCTTAACATGAAACAAACCTGCTCCAACATATCTTTGGCCAACTCCTCTCTCTCGTCCATCTCGAGTATCGCCCTTTTTATTTCCTCATTTGTCATTTTTAACCTGAAAATAGGAGGAAAATATTCAAATTAGAATCAATGAAAATGCACAATGACAACAGTGATGCTTTAAAAACCAGTCCAAAGTAGTGAAAGCCACCCCCCGGAGCTCTGCCAGCTGTTTTCAGTGCGTCTGATCAGCGTTACGTGTGCTGGGTTACGATCAATAACAGCATTGTTAGTCTGGGCATCAAAGCCTTATTGACCATCTGCTGACCCCATTTGGGTCAGGGTCATTCGCCATTGACACGAAAGAGCTCAGGGAGCATGCCGCATGTTTTGTCTGCCATACAAAGGGCTCAGGAAGTCTGTTTATTGATCTGTAGAGTGGTGTCAGCATTCATATTATCAGAGGAGCTCAGAAGACCATTGCTGTTTGGAGAGTTGAATGGTGCACATATTAACGGATTGCGATTGATTCCAGTTCAGATGTCGGGTGAGCCCGAGGGAATGGAGTCAATTATATACATCTTTTATATGAGTAAACATGAATACCATAGCACTTGAATAGTTAATAATTGACTGATGTGGCTTAAATTGCTATTTAAATAAAAATGTTTTATATTGCAGCTTCATACAGTAAGACCTATATAATGCATTTCAGTTTTGAATATTAAACACATGTTTGTACAGTAAATATTGATCACTTTGTAACATTGCCATTACGTCACTTTGAAGACGTTCTGGCATTGACGATACCAATTAATTAAAAGTTTGAAATGTTTTATCTAAAAAAAACTGCCAAACTTCATTCATTATTTTTATTTATTGCGTGTGGCAGTCTTGAAATGCAGTAATAAATTAAATGAAATTAACTTTTTATCTAGAGTTTATACTGTCTGCAATAACATTAGGTCAACATAAATTCTCTTTCGCTCTCACAATCTCACGCTTTTGCTCTCACACGCTCACGATTTCACTCTAACTCTCACACTTTCACTCTACCTCTCACGCTTTCACTCTTTAACTCTCACGCTTTCGCTCTCTAACTCTCACGATTTTGCTCTCCAACTCTCACTCTTAAGCTCTCCAACTCTCACGCTTTCGCTCTCTAATGCTCACGCTTTCGCTCTCTAACTCACGTTTTTGCTCTCTAACTCACGATTTTGCTCTCCAACTCACGATTTTGCTCTCCAACTCTCACGCTTAAGCTCTCCAACTCTCACGCTTAAGCTCTCCAACTCTCACGCTTAAGCTCTCCAACTCTCACGCTTTCGCTCTCTAACGCTCACGCTTTCGCTCTCTAACTCACGCTTTTGCTCTCTAACTCACGATTTTGCTCTCCAACTCTCACGCTTAAGCTCTCCAACTCTCACGCTTTCGCTCTCTAACGCTCACGCTTTCGCTCTCTAACGCTCACGCTTTCGCTCTCTAACGCTCACGCTTTC
>JARVJN010000861.1:16413142-16432186 GCA_031763805.1 Argolebias nigripinnis | reverse complement strand
GCTGTGGCTCTGGAACGCTCACGCTTTTGCTCTCTAACTCTCACGCTTTTGCTCTCTAACTCTTACGCTTTGGCTCTCTAACTCTCACGCTTTTGCTCTCTAACTCTCACGCTTTTGCTCTCTAACTCTCACGCATTTTGCTCTACAACTCATGCTTTCGCTCTCTCCCTCGCTCTCTCCCTTGCATGATCTCTCTCTCTCTCTCGCACTCTCTCTCTCTCGCTCTCCCACCTTCCCTGTCATGCTCTCCCTCACTCTCTCTCTTGCTCTCTCTCTCTCTCTCTCTCATTCTTTCCCTCTTGCCTTCTCTCATTCTTTGGTGATTTGAAGTTTTACAGTGAGCAATTTTTTCAGCAGGGATTTCTTACTTTGAAAGAAGGATGACACAGTTTTGTGCACGTCTTCCATCAATAACGGACAGTTCTTTGACCTTCCGCGTACTGACGTATATGTCATCCATAGAGCCCGTCTCTTTCTGTAGAGGGGGAAAACAACAACATAATTAGTTGGCAACTTTCCTTCTCATTTGGCTGCAAAATATTTCACTCATTAGCAAATTACCCTTGCTGAGAATGAACAAGGAGTTAATGTATACTCTTTAACTAGCGAGTCGTTGAATGAAGCACAGGTTTAGACGATGTGCTTACAGCTAATCAAGTTACCTGACCTGTTTTTGTTCTTACAAGCTGCAAACAACATGCAAGTGGCTTTGTCACAAAAACCCGAAGCAGGTTTTTGGTGAGTCACTTTTTCAAACACAATGCAAAATGCTCTATAAACATCTTAGAGGAAGAGTTGAAAACTTGATCCAATGAAAGTCTGTGGGCGAGTTTTGTTAGACTCACACAAATGTTGTATTTAAAATCTTCGAAGTGAAGAATACAAATCTAAGGTTGTTTGAGGCTCCATGTTAAACACATTCTATTTATGTTCCAGGCTGGTTTCCTGTTCACCAGAAAACTTTCTTTTTTGAGGTTGTGGAGTATGACACATGCGAAACAGATGTAGATTGTAAAGAAAGTATTATTTTTCCATGTCCGTGTTGACCCGGGAATTTTGGCAGAGGGCTGTGGTTGGCAGCAGGTTAGGGGGACAACTCCCATCCATCAAAAACCAACCAAAGCTCTCTCTGCTCCCACCCTGCAGCTATTGTTGCCAGCCTTTATGCATCATGGGCACTAATGTAACTGGAATCATTTGAACTAAACAACTTGAGACCAGAATATTTAACTTTTCTGACAGTTATTAAAAGACACCAACTAAAATGTTAACATCCGCGTGGCTGCATTTAAATTCACATCATCTGGCCCTAGTTTAAACAAAGAATTTATGACACCATTAAATTACGATGCACTTAAATTAGCGCAAGATTTTTTTTTTGCATTGATGACAAATGAGTCTTTGGGAAGATCATACCACTTCTGGTAATAACAATTCAACAAATGTATATTTGAAATAAAAATAAATAAAATGTGACTGAGGAATGAAATTAGAAACGATTAAAAAGTATATATGGTTATGGAGACTTGGCGGTTAAGGAGCTGTTTTTTAGGTTGTGGGCTCATATAAGAGTTAAAAGTCCATCTATGGTTGTCCCTTTTAAACTATAACTATTATAAAATTATTATTTTTAATGACTTTGGAAGTAAGTTTCTAGCCTGACATGTACTTTTGTAAATTCTCCATCTGTATAAGAAAGTCAATTTGATTTTCCCGTTTATCCAAACAATGTACATTAGAGATAATCATACAACCATTGAGCATATCGGAGCCCCGAGGTTCAGTATATTGTCCAAAAACATTTGAAAACATGACAAAGCTGGCAGTCTAAACTTCGTCTTCCAGGTGGAAGATGGTCCTGTTCAACTGTCATTCAGAAACGTCAAAGGGGTTTAATATTTTTTGCTCAGCTTTAGATTATACAATCTTTATTTTATTATTTTATTTTAGGTTGGAAATTACACAGATTGCTAACCAAAACAGTAATGATGAATGCTGTGCTCTGTCTCTGTCAAACAAATAAATAAATAAAAAAATATAAATAAGGCAGCAGAACAAAATAAATAGGTTTGCTGCCCAGTTGTATTCACATTTATTTCAAACTGTAATACAAAATTACGACTTTGCATTTTAAGAGACATTTTAATTCCTCTAAAGTGACGTTTGAAACTATAAGAACCTAGGTTAAGAATCTAAAAAAAACTTTCCAATTTAATTTCTGTTTTCAATGAACATTTGTTTATTTAGCTGATGAATTTGTTATTTTATTTTTTACTAAATTATTTTTAATTTAATTAAATTAATTCATATACGTAGTGCCAAGTCACAACAGAAGTAATCTCAGGGCACTGAACAGAAACATTCATACACTGTACATAAAGGTAAGTTAACACTATTTATTAGTTACCGTTTACTATTTTAGATGTTAGTAATGTTGGCTTATGTTCAAATGGAGCAAATAGCAATAATGAGACATGCCTAAATTGTAAAATAGTGAGATGTAAAGCCAAAACTATGAGCTAAAAGAAAGCCCAAGACTAAACCAGCATACAGCCAGGTATTTCACCTATTTTATTAAATACAATTTGATTGTCACAGATATTAACTCTTGATTTGAGACATTATCAGCCAAAGCTTAAAAAAAAAACTTCATAAAATAAAAATCATTACTTAGTATGCACATAAACAGCTCTTTCTGACCACTGCAATGCAGAAGAGAAGGCAGCTGCAGCAATAAGAGGGAGGTTAACCATGTGATCAGATGCTCAAGAGTCCTTTAACTCACCTGTTTGAAGGATTGGTTAGTTAGCAGGTCCTGCCCAGGCATTCGAAGAGTGCAGAAAGACAAAAATAAAAATGAAAAACATTGAAAATACATGCAAGGAACAGCATTTAAGGCTAGAAAAAAAGATGGTAGCCAGTGCAAAGAGCTACAGATACTATTAGCACACTTCAAGCTGAAGGAAGCTCTCAAGAGAATCGCCTGTCAGGGTCATCGGTTTCAAATAATCAATAAGAGGCTAAAAGATGAACAGAAAGAGTTTCCTAGTTTGGTTTTTGTCTTCTGAAAGAGCTTATAAGTGTTCTATTTATATTATTGAGATTTTATCTACTTCTATCTTGACATGAAATAAGGCAAAACAATAAAGTATGATTGAGGTAGCTACTCCCACAGAGTGCAAATGTAAACAAAAATACTTTTGGGAAAAAAAATACTTTTAAAAAGAAAATTTGCTACGTATAAACATGCCAATAATGTCTCGTTGAATTTAAATTGAATGCAGCTCCTGCCAAAGGGAACAGAGTTGTCAAAGCCAGGAAGATGTTGGGTTTTTATGCAGCCACATCCTCTAGGACCTGTGTTTAATTGTTTTGCTGTGCTGGTAAAAACCTGCTCTTTATAAATAAATACCTGCATTAAATCAAGGTCAACAACCTCAAATGGCCTATTCAATTAAAGGATACACTGATACGTTGTGATTTTAAATGTCAGATGACTTTCATACATGGTGCTGGCAATGTATATTTAACAGGAATTCAGCACCAGCGATGATGCACTTCACGTTCACAGTCTTAAAGACGTCATTTTAAACTGATTACTAGAAACCAACACCACTTAAACCCTTTTTGTGCACTCAGTTTTACAGCAAGGGAAATGTGCAATTAGTTCACAGCAGAAAGGAGAGTAATTGCTATGTGTTGTATGTCACTGCCATTCTTCTATTAATTGGTCCATAATTTCACATTATTCGCTGAATAGTTTCTTTAATTTTGTTTGTTTCAGTAAAGTGTTTTCTTAGCATCGCACTGATTCCTGAGCCAGTGAAGACTCTCAGCCAGTTCTCACACAAATGCTCTGTAGATGCTAGCAAAAGCCACAATGAGGCATTCATTGGGGAACAGCTGCTAATGTTAGCATGGAGCTGGATTCTTAGAAATATAGAAAGCCTTCCAAAAATATCCCATTCCTCTTCCCATCATGCACTTTCCACAGTGCACACAATTCAAGAATTCAGGCACAACTGGTGCCCCTACAAGCTCTTTGGTACACGTGCACCAGAATAAAAACAGCTTTCAAAACAGGCGTGTCAGAGAATAGTTAAACCCACTGACAAATCCACACCTGTTGTCTCTGATACGCTGAAAACATCTTCTCTATGTCTTTCAGGTCAAGAATCTCGAAGGCTCTCAGGTCATCAATGTCATTCCAGATGGTGCCATTGATCATATTCTGAAACAAGACAAACATACAGTGAGAGTTCATCATGCGAGTGGAAAATGTTCACATTTTATGGTAAAAAACAAACACTTCAAGGATTTTGAACTTAATTTGTATAAGGTAGGTGCAAATTAACAGGCACTGGATGTATGTGCCATCTACACCTTAGAGGCAGGTGATGGAAGTATAAAACAAATGTGAATCCCTTGAAAATAAAGGAACCACACAGGATGTGTTTTCTTACTGAAGTCATATTGTAAAAAAAAAAAAAAAAAAAGAGTGCATCTTGTAGTGACACCCTGTGGCAAATCTGTAGATTGTAACCAACTGCTCCTTCATGTGCTTCCATGTGCATGGATTAAACTACAAGAATGTAAAAAAATAAATAAACAAGAAAAGCCTTCGGGTTTTCCCTTTTAGATGGTTCAAGAATAACGCAAGGGAAAAAAGGGAATTCCTGCAGAGTGAAGATGCTAATGTCTTGTTGGACTGTAACTTCGAGTATGACAGCAACACTTCTGTAATCAATGAATGGATGGATGCTTCTCCAGATGGAGGACACAATAGCTTGTAAAAACAACAGCACTAATTTATAGCCAGAGGCAGATAGTGCAATTAACATGAGCACTGAAGGTAATGATATTGATGAAACTTAAAATAATGGTATTGATTCACCATTGTCTCAGCCATAATTTTTAGTGTTATGGCTACAAGTCTTGAATAGTGAGAGAACAGCAGTCACTTTGTAAAAGCAAGTTCAAGAAGACAAATAATTCAAATCATTTTAACACAGCTCGTCTAAAAGAGGTCTTCTCTCACCTCTCCAAGTTTGGCCCAGTTGAAGGACTTGAGAGGATGAGATGGCTGAGGGATGGACTTGGAGCGCATTGTGCTCATGGAGTTAAATGAGGGGATAGGAGGAGGCGGGGCTCCAAAAATGGGAGGGGCACCAGGTGGGGGAGGCGGTGCTCCTGGTGGAGGAGGCGGTGGCGGAGGAGGCGGGCAGCTGAATGGCAGAGGAGGTGGTGGTGGTGGAGGAAAGCCACCTGACATGGGTGGGGGAGGTGGAGCCGTGGGAGCGCCAGGAGGTGGAGCTGCTAAAGACACGTTGCTGCTCTGCTGAAAGACAAGATAAAAGTTAAATTACATCACGTAAGGTTTGTAAAACTTTTTGGTAAATAACAACAACTGTGTGAGACTATTAAAAACGAGACAACAGCAGAAGAAAACAGCTGACTTCATGAGTTGTTTCCCGGATGTTCCGTCTACTCAAACACATTTCGAGTTAATCCCTAAAGGATGAACTCACAAAATACTCCAATTAAAACGTTTTGGGGTGTTTAAAACCAAGGCTGCCAACTTTAATAAATTGAGTAATACAGCTCCCTTTCAGCAACATCCCTCCACTTATTATTTACCAATACTATGGAGGACATATTTTACTGAAACTTGACCATTTAAGCTTGAAAACAGGTTTGTAGAGAGCTAAATATCTTTTTGCTGTAGCTTCTAAAATCAGCAAATATTTACAAATGTGCTAGCACCTGATCAACTGGAGCTACAAGTTATTGGAGGTTAATTTATTTAGTGGGGTTAAACCGGAGGCAGGCAACTTTTCTTTTCTTTTTTTTTTTTTCCTCCAAAGGGCCACATCAAGACGTTTAAAGCAATCAAAGAGCCACATAGATAACTGGAAAATAAATTATCTTTATGACAGATGACCTAGAAGGCCTTTTCAAGGTAGCATCATTATTATTATATTATAGTATTATTATATTAGATTATTATTATATTATATATATTATATTATTATATCGTTACTATTCAATTATTATAAATCTTTGTTTTATAGATAAGGATATTGGGGGCCTGATGGAGATTGTCCAAGGGCCACTTTTGGCCCTCGGGCCATCAGTTGCCCACATCTGGCCTAAACCAAACTATTTAGGTTCAAAATGAACAATGGTTTTTGAGTAAAACTGATTATTTCTAGATAAAAAAAGTTGCAAAGTTTCAGCGTGGCTCACATTGATGTCGTTGATGCGAGATGACAAGTCCATCACTTGCTCCCTGGCCGACCGCAGCTCCACCCCCTCGCGTTGTAGCTTGTCCTTCATCTTATTCAGAGTCTTCATCATGTCTTCCTTCTCCTGGGTCTTCGTCTCACATTCCCGCTCTTTTCTCTCCAGTTTAGCTAGCAGCTCAGCATGGTCTGGAGGTAAAATAATTAAATTTTTTATTTATATGATATAGATTTTGCATGCAGGAAAATAACAGGAGTAGAAGGACAAGATAAGATATTTTTACCTTTCCTGAACTTTTCTGCTTGCTCTCGCCATAGTTTTACCTCGTTTTCATTGACCAGCCTGTGGAGAAACAACAAAAAATTAATAAGCCCAAACAAACAAAAAAAAAGAACTGGGTCTCATACAAAGCTCACAGCTGGGGGTCAAGCTGGGACATTCTGAGGGAATGCAATCACTGGATTGGAAACCCATTGATGGGTGACACTAATCCTTAACTTCCTTTCTGTGAGGGAGACTCAGATTGATCACCAGCATTGGCCGAGTTGCTGCAGTTTGCTCAGTGAAGCTCTGAAGGACAACATTAGTGCTGAAATAAGTTCTGCTGGGCTGAGATAGGTTATATATTAATATATCTGGGATTTGGTTTAGCTTGGGGTCTGCAGTTAAGCAGATTGTATTAATAAAAAAAATAAAATAATGAATAGGAAGCAGGTCTGAGAGAAAAAAATAGATTAGAAATGGTATGTTTAAAAAAATATTTTGAAGATAATGAAAAATTGGAATGTGAAACCTGGAGCACTGGTGGTAGTCTTGGCTGGAGTTGAGAGAATAGACAGGATTTATGCAAATTACATAAAATACAAATTTTCACAAGTATGAGATAAAACAAATGCACAATTTCAGGGATAACAATTCCCTTTTCGTTGCTTTCAATCATTTCACAATAGTTATTTCACACAGAAATAAATCAAACTCATAATCAAATTCATGTATTCAAAGTGCTTGAAGAGAAGCTTGATTCATCTGTGTTGTTTTAACTTCAAGAACAGTTCTTTTCCATACTAACTGGTCAAATAGTTGTGGAAAACCGTGATTTCTAAGAAAAAAAAGTGATAATTTCAGGCCAGACAGCCATGTAAGTAGTCAGAGCCATCGTCATGGTGACCACAGATGATGAATGACTTTGTCTGCCAGTTGTTTTAACAGTTGTTTCAGCGAACCTGCCCCCCTCTCTCTGACACGAGCCTTACATTTTCAACGTCAACCGTCAGGGGCCCACGACACGCAGCCAACACAACGAGGAAACCTCTGTCCGTGCACTCTTTTTTTTCAGACAATTTACTCTTGAAGAGTTTCTGGAAACACAATAAGACTTTGGCAGGGACACTAAGTGGAGGGGTGGGCTTTGACCGCTGTGCTGGATCTGCGATGGGCAGGAATGAAATGTTTGGCCTCCGACGCAGCATCGCTTTCTGTGCGCTACTGGAAAGAATCGCATTTGAGCGATTGCAAAAACAATGGTGGCTGAATTAGTGAACAAAGCCGGCGCTGGCAGAGGCCAACGTGTACCACGCTGCTAGTTTTATGGTGCTTTCACCACAAAGACTAAACACATTAATCACCAATTGTGAAGCTGGTCTAAACATAACAAATCCGAGGAGAGCGGAGGAGAAGAAACATGGTGAAAAGCAGGAATGGAAGAATGTCAGGAGGAGAAACTGAGATGAAATACTGTATGGACAAAGCTGTAAACACAACCTACACGCCACACTAAATCAGCGGAACACAAGTGCATATCGGTTGCTAAATTCAGTGAAACCCACGACCGCAAAGCCCGGCAAACGTCAATGAGCATTTAGAAAACATTTCCTTTCAGCAACAGCTACAATGACACGTCCAAAACCTCTATGTCACAATGCTCCTAAATATAATGATTCTTCCTCCTTGTTATATCCTCCACGATGGAGTGTCTGCTTCACTGCACCTACACATGGATGACTTGGTCAACTCTTGATGTGATTAGAGCACTTTTCTTTTGATCTTTGGTTTCCGCTTTCATGCCAACTCACACTCACAGTGATGTTTCCTCTGATTCAACCACTACCCCCCACCTCGCAGCCACCTTGATATCAGCTCGTCTTCCCTGTACAGTCACATTCTTCAGGTCAAACCTGTGAGGATTGGTTTACAGCACATTTCTATGGCCTAAAGCTGATGCTCAGCTTATTTTATCCCAAAGTGTCTTAATCTGGCATCAACAGTTGATTTCTAGTTTTGAGCTTTGTGAGAATCATCTCTCATTGAAAGCTTTATTAGATCGTAAATGTTTACAGCATTTGAGGATAAGCCCAAACTTTTAAAATTCCACAGAGTAGCTCTCACTTACATGCGAATGATGTTTTTAACACTGAAGTTCTCCAGAGGTGCAACATCAGGGTCCTCTCCCTTGTCGTCCTGTAGGACAATTTGCTGGAGGATCCTGTCTAAAAGCTGCCAGTGCTGCAGGCTGCAGCCGCCACGTTTATCTGAGATTGAAGACAAAAGCAAACGTGAAAATGTAAAGGAACGTTGAGATCCGTGTACGATATTAGAACACCTGGACAAATTTGAACAGAGTTGGTTTTGAACTTTCCCCCACCCCCACTCACAGGGCATCTGCAAGCAATGCTGAAGGACTGAGAGGAGATGAGGGTAGGAATCTGTGTGGCTCAGTTTCTTCTTGATCAGCTCAAACATGGCACCAGCACACTTTGTATCTACATGGGTCTGATGAGGAAATGAAAGGAGAACATCTGACTGGTCCAGTCAAACAGAAAAACTCTATAGTGTCTAGCTTTGACCTAATAATAAAGAGAACTGTTTGAGGACAACCCACTCACCGTATCAAATCTTTTTGCCAGTTCAGAGTCATCCTCATTTCGCACCATCTCGAAAAAGTCCAAATGCCTGAACATAAAGGAAGAAACATGGTACAGGAACAAATGGCACCCTTACCAAAGAAAACAGGCTTGTGCAGCTGTTACTGTAAGATTCAGGTGTACAGCAGCAACACCTGGTTTGATTTAAACAGCTCAGCAGACGATCACTCACCTATCGAGAGTGGCGTTTTCATGCTCTCTGAGCTTATCGATGACCGGCTGAATGCCCAACATCAGGAATTCGTACCTTAGGTGGAGGCGAAACTCCAAGTTGTCCTGACAATTAAAAAATAAGGAGGAAAAAAGGAGACTTATAACGGTTTTGACGTGTGGCAAATGTGATTGTCTTAATATTAGATGGAACAAAATGTGTACCTCCTATGCAAAACATTAGTTTTATCAGCTAAACCCAACAAATCATTATATACTGTAATAAAGTTAAATTGTGATTCTAAATACTACCACCCTAAAATTTAGAAATAGATAAATAATTTCTTCTTTAAACTGGTACAAAACTTTAACAGATTATTTAGGGGTTGGACGTTTTGTGTCAAAGTAATATTAAGCTCTCAAGTGTAATCTTGTCATTAAATTAAGGGCAAATTAGTGCACATTTGGGACCAGATGGATATAAACAAGTTTTGCCAGATTCTAGTTAAAAAAAAGAAAAGTTGATTAGGCCATTATTATTATTATTATTAAATGCAGACCTCTCCTGCTCCTGCGTTGAGCACAGCGTTGATGAAGGACATGATGGCGGTCTTTAAGCTGACCTCATCTCTGTATCGACCTGTACTTCTGTCCAGCTCATTCAGGAGAGTCTGGACATAGAAACAAACAAAAAATAATAATTGGAAAGTTAGCCAGAAACAAATAAGCTGATCTAAAATATGTTTTACAGATAAAATCAGACAAACTGAGCTAAAAGAAAAAATATATATACGTGTTAAAATGTCATGTTAATTGAGCAAAATTAAATGTAAAAAACAAGGTAACACAGGGCCCCTGTTCTCAGTTGTCTAACACTTTACAGCCTTCGAAACTGACCCGTAACATATTTGAGCTTAATCATAACTCAAACAAACATTAAAAGACTTCAGACATTCTCAATTATTCAGCTCCTGGGGTGTTAGCTTAGCCTGAAGTGACATGATTTACCACATACCATGGGGTTGTGTAAGATGTGGCTTGTTGACTCAGCCCTGCTACTTACTAAAGCCCTTAGCATGCAGTGACCCCCATAAGTCTAAATGTCCTTGTCCCTCCTGAATATGGATGGTATGCTGACCTAACCTGAGGCCAAATGTCTGAGGTACTTTAGGACAAGTAATCGACTTGTTTAAATGACCATAGCTTGATTTATTTGAGCATTATCTTGAAATATTGTGTCTGCCTTTAGCCTCCTGCTACGACTCAAATATGTCTGCACAAAAATACTGAACAACAGTCTTAAATCACCCCTGATCGGTTTCTATTTGGTTTCAAAGCTTTCTGAAAGTTGGACATTGTTTTTGTATTCGACTTTAGCTTTTTCAACTCTGTTTCGATTCGTTTCTTGTAGCTCGAAATTTTCAAAATAATGCGGTTTGTTATGGTCTTTAACACTGTAGTGATACAAGCCTTCATCTCTCTGAACAACACAAAACTACCGTATACTGTACATAACCGAGCATGAAACAGGCATGTAAACTCAAAGAATGAAACAATGTAGCATCTACACATAACCACATCTCCTCCACTTGTTTGGTTTAGTGCTTATACAGATTTTTTTCACATTTCCTCACCTGGAATCGAGTCCTCTCTGCAGCATATTTCTGATAATGTGCCATGGCTTGCAGAACCTTCTTATGTCCATCAGGCACCAAGCATACTGCACCTAGAATTTCCAGCACCGCCACTTTGGTTTTGATGTTCTCTGTCCGAAGGCTCTGCGAGATGGTGTTGATGCTCTGAGGGTGGGTCAGAACATGTGCACGGCCCTGTGAGTTATTCATCAGGGCCTTGATGCAGCCAATGACGGAGGTGTGGATGCGGCTCTCTGATGTCTCGTAGTCCATGCTGCGCATGAAGTTGAGCAGGCAGGTGAGCCCGTCGAGTTCGATGAAGCGTGTGACGAACCTAAAGGATTAAAGTAAGTATGACATGGTAAGAATGGTAAAATACCATTAAATACAACTTTGTTTTAAAAGAATATAGAGAAAAAGACTAAAGGAAATTTGCAAATTGTCATTGGAAACCAGTACGTCCTCCAGTTGTTTTTGTCAAATTCCAACCATTGTTGTGGTTTCACTTTGCCAGTCACAACTACGGTCTAAATAGCCACTTTTAAACTACAAAGTATAACACCTCAAACTAACAAAGTTGAGTCAGGTTCTCTGGACAGGTTCTTCTTTGTTGAAATGTTTCGACTTTTACCCAAAATACTTCAGTCTGAGGAGCTGCAGACAAACAAGAAACACCTTCTCATAGTGGATTAACCCGTTTGCTGGTGGCAACCAAAACTATTTGTTTACCTGCAAAAGGAGGACCATAAACCTAACAATTGGTTTTTAGTGCCCTGATGGCCGTTTGCTATTCTCAGAGGGCTGAGTGATGCAATAACAGCATTGTAAGAGGGGGACAGTTGAACAGGGAAGCCTCCAACCCTCTTTATTTAATGATGGACGGGTTCTCTTCACAAAGATGGCTTCCTTTACCACAATTTCTCTCCATCTCATTCATCCTTGAAAGAGTGACCACTGGCCTGGAGATGAGTGTAGACCACAGAGTCTTGGTCTGATGTTGATCTTCTGTGCTGGGCCATCCTTTTGGCCAGTGGCTGCTTTGTTTCCCCAATGTATAACTGATGACAGCCTTCCTGGCACTGAACAGCATACACAATAGTACTCTGTGTCGGGGGACTGGATCTTTAGGATGGATCAGTCTTTGTCATAATCTATTTTGGGGTTTGAAAGCCACTGGCGTCATGTTTAGAAAACAAATGTCTCAGTTTAAAATTCCTGCAACATATGGAATGACAACTGGCCTGGGGTCCTTCTTTTCACCTGAGTCCTCTGTGGAATCCTGTTTGGTTTCTCTTCGGTTTTCAGAAAGGCCCATTTAGTATATGCACACTGCTCCAGGGCACATCTTGTGTGGGATTTCTCCTTCTCCCTGGCACCGGAGTTTGATGGGACACTGTCCGCTCTGTGGTACAGAGTCCTGATGACTCCTAACTTGTGCTCCAGTGAGTGATGGGAGTCAAACTGCACATACTGGTATGTGTGGATGGGTTTGCGGTACACCTTATTTTCCAAATGTCTTCCATCAGTGACTGAGACCTCACAGTCCAAAGAAGCCAACCTGCCATCTTTTACATTTTCTCATGTGACTTGATATATTTATACACAGAGTTGATAAGTGAAATAGATTTTTTATTTTTCATTTTAACCCAGGTGTCATCAACATACCTGAACCAATGACTTGATGTCCCTGAAAAGAATGCCAAGGCTGTCCTTGCTACCTCCTCAATGTACATGGTTTCAAAAATAGGAGAAACTGGAGACCCCATGTGTAACAAAGTTGTCTGGTCCTCTGAACGGATAAAAAAAAACGTGTTGAAAAGTTTTGTCTTTAATCCAAAATACTGTCAGTCTGAGGAGCTGCAGTAAACCCAGTCTTGTAAATAGACCCTTATCATATGGCTCTACCAGTTGGGGACCCCATTGCATGTAGGACATGAGAGCGGTGAGCATGTTTCTCTGCTCTCTGCTGATGTTGGAAGTATCACTCTCAGCCCACTGTGAATAGCCAGCAGCCATTGGTCGTAAGGCTGACGGTCCTCCATTTGCATGCAAACAACTAGTTTTGGCTGTAACCAGCAAACTGGTTGATCCACTATGAAAAGGTGCTGCTTACAAGACTGTTTGTTGCAGCTCCTCAGACTGAAGAAATATTTTGGACAAACCATTTCAACATGAAGAAACCATTCAGAGGACCAGATTTAACCTCGTTAGATTGTTCAATTTGGACTATTGAGCATGCATCAGGATATAACAGCTCAAGTTCACCTTGTCAATGACTCATAGCCTACATTAGCTGAAATAATTAGAAAGAAGTGAGTCATTGACCTCCATGAGAAAGAAGTGACAAGCAGGACATGTAAACACTGAAGGATGTTCCATCCAGTGAGCACAGTGCAGGCTGTTTTGTAAATGAGATTCCCACTCAGCAAGATTCCTGATAGGCCTCATAAATTATTTCAAACAATTGAGGGTTTGTAAGATGGAGAAAAAGAGGGCAACAAGACAAAATCTTGCAAAGGAGTAAGAGGATGAGTGAAAGACTGAAAAGGACAAAGAAATAAGTTAAGATTTTTGGCTGCTTCTTGTGGTCGATTCATGAATTTGACACTACTAGACAGCCCTAGATTCATCCTCCTCTTCTGCTGTCTTGGCTTAAGCATGTAAACAAATAATGCCAAAAAAACTTCTTAAGCTACTAATATAATTCACACAGTAAAAATGGCTCCTCCCCTGCTCACACACAATGAATTCCAGATTTTAAGCAGATGTCTGGGAATAAACAAAAACATCACCTGGCACATTCATGCTTCTGAATTCCAGCAGTGATTTGATGAGATCGGGAAGATCTTCATGCATGCATGCATGGATACAATCAACCATTTGAAATGGCGCATTGAAAATCTCCGCAATAACATGCCAGCCGACAATGTGCTTCTTGTTTGAGCTCAGCTGCTTCAGCCTCCACTTTGCATCAAGGTGGTGAAAAATAAATCCAACATTTTAAATATGATTCGATTCTGATTAAACACAGACACTGCAACTGGTCCAACTGTAATAGCTGGACTCCGTGACAAGTGTTTGGCCAGCACAGATAGCAAGAACAGCCTTACATCTGCTCATGAACTTAGGGCCAACTCTGAGAGAACTTTCATCGTGGAAGACAAATTAGGCCGAACATCCTTGTGATTAATGTATGGAACGCAGAGGGCGAGAGATGTTGTTCTTGGAGTCTGCATTCAAAAGCATGGCTGTAATTCAAGGCTTTGCTCTCTGCCTGCTTTGCATCACTCTGCTGTATCACCAACAATTAGCCAGAAACCCCGTGTATGGGTTGCGCACCACAACTTGATCCATCTGTATGTGATCTTATAAAGGAAGTGAACAAGCAGAAGATATTTGCAGCAAAGGACAATCACCTGTACAAAATGTGAAGTCCATACTAATATTTAAGAAAATGATTCAAACTATTTTGTTCAATAGTTACATTTAAGTTGATTCTAATTTAACCAATTAAAATAGGTATTTTGATGTGACTGTATATTTCTGATGAGACTGTATACTTTTGTATTACAAATAAGTATATTAATGTTTGATCTGATAGTTTGAATTGATTGTTTGATAAGGAGCATAAATGATAAGAAATGTTTTCTTCTTCTGCTTCCTTTCATTTTATGTTTTTGTTTAATTTTTTTCTTTAAAAAAATGGTCATTGTTTTAATATGAAATGAATAAAATACACAAAACAATACCTGCTCTAATCCTCTAACAGCTAACATCCAACATCACTCTTCTCCTCTTCTTCCATACTTCACATTCTCGTCAATGAGCTCTTGAATCAATACAATTCCTTTTGTCTTCTGCAATCCAAAGACAGTCAGTCAGCTGGCACGAAAATCATATTCATTTCCATTTTCTGGAGCAAGGGCTGAATGCTTTAAGAGCCACTTAAGGTTCAACTGCTGCTGTGTGTGGTGTGAGCAGAGGCAAAGCTGATGAACAGTACTTAAGGTAATACCACACAGATTTCAGACAAAAATACCTTCAGATAGAAAAGCTAAAAATGGAAGACTCTGATGTTAAAAAAGCAAGGGGTTAAGATATGTCGAGGGTCAAGCCATGGTATTTTATTTGACTACATAAATAATTGCGATTGTTGAAAGTTAGCCCAAAGGCTCATACTATTTCCATTGATCAAAAAGGCAGAAAATCCCCAAACCAGCAGCAAACAATATTGATAATGAGCAGGATGGAGTGAAAAACTAATCCAGATGCTCAAATTTAAAATCAGAACTCGAGTCCAGCTAAACTGATTGTTTGAGGTTTTCGCTTTAGAGGCCAAACTGTTTTTGTTTTTGAACCGAGGATGACCCATGTGTGGCAGACAGACTGCCTCGCAGTAAAACCACACAAACTCCGAGTCCAACGTATCCACATGCACAAACTCAAGTGATCATGTGCTCTCTGAGGCCTATCTTCTGCCCTTCATATCATCACACTTACAGCCTCGTTCAAACACCCACTCATCTAGATCCTGGGACATGTGCACGCATTCTCACACAGGTCTCGTTTGACTATGACAAAGACCAGAATGTGAATGAGAGCCGTTAGAGGGTTGTAGGAGGCACCAATTACAGCTAACTGACTGGAGGTGTTTAAAGGACTGGGATCAGATATAAAATAAAACCAGCACAACACTCACTATAAATATATATTTGTGAATCCTGGCATAGATTTGAGGCAACGTAAAAGCTGAAAAAAGAACAAGTACATAAAACTTGCACATGTAGAGAAAACGATAAAACTCTTGGCCAAAGGGTACATCTGTAGTAAATTTGTGTAAAGAACACATCGGCATAAACAGACTGGTTCTCATGGATCAAATTTATTAGCAGATCCTCAGGGAGAGGTTCATGAGCTGGTCTGTCAGCTCAGGTGGTCTATGATAACATAATGACCCCCTCAATTCATCACACAAAAAAAGTCAGCAGAAAACTAAATACTGCACTTCTGCAACGTCAGGAGTTAAAATGATTCATTTTTCTCTAACCTGATATTTCACAAACTTATTTCACTGCATTAAATATTACTTGAAATGACCAATTGAGATGATAAACGCATGCAGAAATATTTTCAAGTAAAAATGCCATACAAGCAGTTTTGTTTTTGCAACTTTACAAGTCACTTCCTGTTGTTCACAAAAGGACTTTTAAGTTGTGTCTTTGCCTTAACCCTGTCTGTTGTTGATGAGCTGCTTGAATAGCCTATTTTCTCTCTTTGGGTAGACTCCGTGTTTAAACTGTACATAAAATATGATGCAACCTTAATTTTTCGCAGACTGCCAACACACTGGATTACTCTGCTCCATTTGCACAAAGGTAATAAAACTTAAAAAGACAGTGTTTGGCCTATGGAACTGGAATAAAATCAGATTTTCATGGTACATCATTTGGTGTTTTTCGATCTAACTGTCAAACAAAGTCATGGCAAATTTTTGCCGTTTTAATGTGCAATGAAAGTAAAGCAAAGTGTTTTACACGCCAAGCCACATCGACTAGTTCACACATACATTAACAAACCCAAGACTGCTTGTTTAAGATTCTATTTCTATGTCTGCATCTGTTACAACACAAGCTACCTTCTTTTCTTTGTAGTAAAGAGAGACATTTGCCTTCTCAAAGTCGCAAACACATTGATTTGGTCTAAAAGTGTGATTCTCTGCTCTTCCGCTAATGTGACAGATGAAATTTCACTCTGTTAAGTTGAACCTTTATGAGATCTGGCTTCAAGAGGTTTTTACAAATGATATCCGTTTGTGTTGGTAGCAGATCGTCCAAAGGGTTATTGACACAGGAACAGGGCGGTAGAGATTTCAAAGGCACAAGTCAATATTCTTGCTGGAAACGATTCACAAAATCCATCCAGACAGCTGTCTCGGGAAGCACTGAGATGCTCCAATGATGAGTCTTTGACTGCAGAGCATCTTGCCCAGCCCAGCCCCAGTGACCCAAAAGAAAAACTTGGTTTTCTAACCCCCAGCAGTTATTTCACAACTACAATACACAGAAGCAAATGAGGGGTCTCAAGGTTTAAATGCATGAAAGCATACAGAGGTTTTCAACAGAAACACAAAAAACAGTGCAGATGTGCATTTCACTCACAGTTTTACAGTTACGTGTCCATATAATTTGATGAATGACTGATGATTTGAGGTCAGATTTCATTTTACACAAGTAAATAAATATACATATCTACCTCCATTTGATAATTAACTCAAATATATTTATCGAAAACAATTTAGGGTGTATGGAAAATTATTATTATTAAACAGTAATGATGTCTTCACTTTTTTTGAGGCATGGTTGATTTTAGTATATAGTTGTTTCATGATGTTGTTATATCTGATGTACCAACTCTATTTCTATTCAACCTTCCCAGTTCTTGAAAAAAGGTCAAAATTTCTGTCAAATGTACAGAGAAGAAATGAGAAGTACTAAAAATGCTAAACAAATGCTAATGGTTGTTTGAATTTGGCTTGTATTAAAAGGGACTGAATAGTCCATTTTCATTTCACTTAAGTCTATACATGTAGTTAGGTTTTTATGTCACTCATGGTCACGTTACATGTTTTGCTGCTCTTAATGGATGAAGGTCAATAAAATGGTGCCTGCTAACATAAAAAGACAAACAACCATCCACGATTTATATTAAGTTAACTATTAATAACAGCATACCAGCATTGTGTAGTCAAATAAAGTGAGTTTCAATTAAATAACCAAGTAGGAATGCTTCCGATATGTCAAGACATTACCACCATGCTATCTTGAACAAGCAAACAACCTAAAACAACAAACGTGTTAGATTTTATAAATTGTACAATCCCCTTTGAGGAGGATCACCTAAATGTTCTTGATGTTGAGATCCATAAACCAGAAAAGTTAAGCATGAATGCATACATAGATGTTTTAACATAAACACAAACACGTTGTGCAGTCTGTTTCCATATCACTTTGTTTTTACAATAACATACAAAGAACTGACACCTTCTCATTCAACCCGTTTGAATGAAAATGAAAACAGTGAATGATTCACCAACAATGTCCTCTTTTTGTCTACTCTGCCTGGCACCCTACATACCCACCATGCGTTTGACTCCTGTGGCCCTGCAAAACAAGCTGAGGGCAACAAGGGCCCCTGTTCACAACCAGGCCCAGCTGCCTCTGGAAGAGTGCCAGAGGAAAAGGAGGAGGGAGGTCATTTCAGGCCGGCCGGAATGAATCAAACTCCAACACGAACAGACACTGCCGTGTCTCACAACACTTGAGCATAAAATCAGCATGAAAACCCACCAAGGAGCAAAGACATGACCCATAAAGACGGTAAGACGCTCAGATTTCTCCCAGACGCTTAAGCTCAAAGCCATCTTTCTGTCTTAGACACCCATTTGTCTCAAACTTGACAAAGGCAGGACATTAACATACTGCCCTGGATTTCCCTGGACACCCATATTCTGCAGAACACACCTGCTACCCACATCAAGTTTACAGTAGTGAAAAACATATGTGTGGTAATGAGCCATAACTCATGCTGTGGTGAGCAGCACGGGTGCAGGTGTGTCATGGCAGAGTGATGATTGAGCTGTTATAGTTTGACAAATGAAATTATTTGAGGATGGGTGACAGTAAAGGAGACCCTTTAACTAAAAAGGTTTTGACTGGAAGCTTTGAAAACAAGAAGCCAGAAAATGTGGCAACACAATGTTGAATATACAATATTGAAAATGTTTCCCTTTGTCTTCCCCAAGTTTCATAAACTATTACAAATTTACAATGTTGCACTAAACTTTCACCTGTTCTGTCTAGACACTGTGCTTTTATAGTTTCCATCTGTTTAGATTTCTACATGTTTCTTTCTTCATTTAGCTATGATCCATTCCAGAACTTCAACCAGGACTCCCAGAAACAAACGGTTTTGTCTCTTAAAGTTGTCTGAATTAAAAATAAAAAAAATCCATAGAAATATAGAACATTTAAATAGATAAGTGACCGTGCAGGTTCAGCTGGCAAAAACAAACAAAAACAAATGAACTTATATATATA
>JARVJN010000861.1:16349260-16367674 GCA_031763805.1 Argolebias nigripinnis | reverse complement strand
ATCTCCTGCAGTGAATCTGAAGAAATCTAGCCACAGATACCAATCCGTCCACCTGGATCCAGCTTGCTGTCAGATATGGCGGGCCTCTCGATCCTCCTTGGCAGCATGACTGCCCAAAAGCTCCTTGTCGACACAGACAGACAGCTGAAGGTGGAACCGCGATCCTCCCGTTGTCACGAGCCAAGTTTTCCAACAGCTTCATGATGTCAGTGGTCAGGCACTCAAGCACCACTGCTGGGTTGATGGGAATTCATCCACGGCACCTCTTTTTCCAACTCGTTTGGGATTTGGAGCTGTAGTTGAGGTATTTGAGCTTTTAGGATGTTAATCAGCTGTTGTTTTAAAAAAAAAAACGCCTTTTTGTCATGGTTACACATCATAACAAATGCCCCAAAATAAAATGGTTTTAGTAGATGCACAGCATACGATACCAGAGAATAATCATCTGAAAAAAGTGATTTACATCCATAAAAAATGAAGAATTAAAGTCTTCAAAAGCAATAACTCAGAATGAATGAAACAGAGCTACTCAAACATGCAGCCACCCCAAGCGGCATAATTCTAGAACATTCATTCAACAGTACTCTACTAGATCTATACAAGGTTAATCGAACAAATCATTCTAAAGAGACTAATCAGTGCTTTTAGATCACATTCATACACCGACGATGGGACACACATCAGAGCCAATGAAGGGTTCAGTGTCTTGCCCATGGACACTTAGGCATGTGGCTGCTGGTGGATTCGAAGCCCCAACTCTTGCATTGGAGGATGACTGCTCTAACCACTCAACTGCAACCGCTCCAATTAATGTGGCCAAACAATTTCTCTTTAGCCTTCTGCTTTTATGCAGAATAGTTGCAATGAAACTTAATAAAAGCAAAGAAACAGCTGCGAGTGTACAATTTTTTTTTATTGTTGCAGAAAAAAGTAGTAAAAACTCCTCCAAGCTTATCACTGCCAAAGCTAACATGACAAACGGTTGTGTTTTACAGCATTCTGTTCCTTACAGTATTATTTAGGGTTTCTTTTGACCAGACAGCTCTCACATGAGTTTGTTTTGTTTAAGCCAGGAATTCCTCGTGACAGCCCTTTGCACACAACCCATTCTTTTACACCCGCCCAGAGATAAATTGCCACCAAGAAAAATATTACTGCCGTCACAAAGCCTGAACTCTTGACTGCATAAATGTGAGGGCACAAGCTAATTGTATGTTGCCTATGAATCATGATAGTGGGTAGCAAGCTACCATCCATCTTTCAAAAGTAATCATGGCAAAGTGGAAAACGATAAATCAGTGTGACTTTTTTTTGTACACCTTTTTTTAAAATGTCTACTTTATTTTACTTGTAAACTTCTATTTTAACTCTTTGTGCTCTTCTTTTATAAAAGTGTGACAAGCAATCAGCTTTAAATATACCCTAAAAATTACCCATCTAGTGCTTTTTTCCACTTTTTGCAAAAAAGAACCAAATATTTGAATGGCCCTTTTGTCTACGAGGCAGACTGGGCAGGTTCAAAGGTCATCCGACTGCCTGCTTCCACAGTGCCTCTTGTGTCTGAGTGGATGTGTGCCAGCTAAATGCTGTTATGTTTGGACAATGGTGCAGCTTTCCGCTGACTGACTCATGACAGCTTCATCATGTTAACAGATGATGTAATAGCTTGATCTTTGAGCAAGAAGGCCGTCATTATTTAAACTTTGACTACTTCAGCAAGAGTTTTCTCCAACACTGCAGCTATAATATAAAGGGGCATTTTAAGCCTTCTGATTGTCACCATTTTATGATATATTATATTTTGGGGGCAAAAGGTGTTAATCTCTGCCAAATAATGAACAGCAATTGAGCTGTTTGGAACATCTTGTTGGCAACTCAGGATGTTCTTGTATTTCAAATACCATTTAACCAAAGAATGGACTTAGTTGACGTAGAATGATCCTCCTAAACCATATAAGCAAGTCAAATGTTTAGTTTTTTACTGACTGTTCAAACACCTGACCTCAGAGTTTGCTTTGGTTTTACACGGAGCACAAGAAAAAACATTGTGTCTGCACAAAAGCAAGTTTTGTGACAATATGACTAAGAGCAGCTTTGGCCGATTTATAGCCTTCAAAAATATTTGAACCCAAAGGATGTGAAAATTTCACAGCAGATAATCAAGGTCTCAATGATCCTTAATACAAGATAAAGGTAAAGCTGTATAGGTCTTCGTCTTTTTCTTGGTCCGATTCTGGTCCAGGGCCAAGCAGTTAAACAGAAAACTAGTTTGCACTCGGTACACTTGTGTTTTAATTGGGTTTAATTGCAGCAGATTCAACTTAATTTAACTGACATTTCCCCCACAAAATCAGATTACCTTTCCCCTTTCATCCATGGCAACTCATGTAAATACTGTTTGACCATTTGTCCCTCCCGGGTGTCTAGTTTTAGGTGCTGAACCTTTTTCATTATTATTATTATTTCTAATGAACACAAACCTTAATTGATTCCCATTAAATCAAACAGCCCCATTAAAGGGCTGCGACTAAAAGAAGGATTACATGTGGATATGTCTTTGCCAGCTGAACTTTGAAGGCTTGCGTTTTACGAAGGAGCCCACAGAGACAGAAGCTTTAACTGAGTTTTTTGGACATAATGCATGAAAGGTTTGCAAAGCATTACCCCATATAAGTTTTTAAAAGTGTTTCAGAACAATAAATGTGTAACTCTATTCTACTGAACTTCCCAACTGACCTTTTGAATCTCTAAACAAGCACAAATGTTCCTTGTTAAATGGAACAAAGCAAAGTTTTCCCACAGCAGCTGACACCTTTAGCATTAAAAATATGAAAGCCCACAAGAAAACCATATTTCTGTTATAATGATTCATATTTCATAGCTCTCTTTAAGACTTTGGAATCCAGGTGTGAACTATAAAAAGGGATTAATAGTGGCTGACAGAATAGTAACGGGGGGGAAGACTGATGGTAAAATTGAAGCCTTTGCTCTTTTTCCAGATGCTTTAATTCAAAAGTTAGTTTTATATATTTCAGCGACTATTATATTGGCGACAAAGAGTCTTCCATCTAAAGAGAACCAACTTCAGCCATACAACAGATGTTATAGTTTAACTTTTTTAAATCATGCCATCCAAAAAAGGCTAATAAAATAAAATAAGATTTTTAAGACAATTATTACTGTCTAAACCCAAGACTTTAAGCCCACCTGTGTAATAATTTCCGTCTATGAACTGATTCACAGCAGCCATAAATTGCAACTTCTAGATGTATCAAAAGCATATCAAGAGCTTATGAATGGTCAAGTACGCCGGGAAGTATGACGAAAGTGTTTCAGCTTCAAACAGTGAACCCCCTCTCAATGTGACACGACAGAGGGTCATGACTGTCATACAATCCCTTTGCAAACATCTGGGAGTCATCTGCCCTGCCAACAGAGGCCCCTTGTGAGCAGGTGTGTCTGAATCGAAGTTCTTCTGCCCTTTCTCCTGACCTCTGAGCTCGAGATATCAGGATGAAGCTGTTTGAAACCCATCAACAACAAAGGCAGTCTGAACAACCAAGGTCACCTGTCAGACTTACAGCAGTGATTGGGGCATACATGTTGCTCAGTGCCTCAAAATTACAGCTCGGGGCTTTAAAATAGTTGGAAACAAATAACCTAATACAGTACTCTAATTATATAATTACAAGTTAAGATTAAGGAGCTTTGATGATTATCTGGTGCCACAATGTGCACAAAAAACAAACTGTAAAATTTGAGCAGAAACAGTATACTGTATATGTGAAGCCATTGTGAATAGGGAAAAAATTAAGTTACAAAAAAGTTGTGCTTTTTTTTATTTTCTTCAAAAGATTTAATCACAAACCATGGAGTCCCTAAAAATAGTTCACAATTTAATTTTTAAAAGACTATTATGAAACCCACAAATCCAGCTAAATCCATGGATTACTTCTGAAAATGAAAGTAAAATATAACTCCCCCCCGTAATGTCTTTCTTTTTGTGCTTGCAATGCTTGGAGTGATGGATGGGCGTTTCACTTTACTTCACTGAGTTCTCTGGGGATGTCAGAAGAATAACAAACGCTTCCCGTTTATCTCTAAAGTTGGTTAGAATGAGCTGTTCTGATCCACTGCTCATTAAATACTGTTATATTTACTTTCCAACACAGCAGAAAGCAAAACAATATATAATATTAATGCAGAAATCAAGGAAAAAATAAAAATAAAGCAGAAAACTGTGTAGCTGCATTTACTGAATGCTAACATATTAAAATAATAAATCGGAGAACCGACTAAATGATGTCACCTAGCTATGCAGCCTGCTTTGAAAACCTATCACACTGAGAACCAATTGATGTTCGACTCAAAAATATCACTCACACACTCGTGCACTGTGTTAAACCAGCCACACACACACACACAGTGCATCCATCCAGCTGCCTCTTATATGGTGAGAAGAGTCAGACATGTTGTTCCCCTGATTTAGTATCCCATTAAGCTATTGCACCAGTCTGCTCCCCTGATAAAAAGGGGCTCCCTCACAACATGTGGATTAAAATAGAGGAGTAAGGGGGTCGTCATAATGCTTCATTTCAGGGCTGGTCCATTGCATTTTAGCTTGTTAGCAGTACAGCTACTATCTGCACAAACTGAAGCTGAATTGATCATTTTTCCATTTGTGTCACGATATTGAGCAATTTCATTACTGCAAATCTTACGCCACAACTCCTTTAAATCTATGAGCAAATTCTGCCAAAATTACAGTAAGCCTAAGTTTAAAATATTAAAAGTGAATCAGTAATAAATCAAATATATCATAATTGTGTAGTTGTGTTTGTTTTCAGGTATGACTAAAAAATTATCTAAGCATGGGGGCACACTTTTAGCATGGCTCTTCTTACTGTTGTGTGCTTAAGAGACAGTATAAATATACAGGGTGTCATCCCATGCTGTGTGTAGTGTTGTTAGAGAGCAGAGGTTGGAGGGGGGTGTCACTCAGAGGTCCATGGAGCGCCGATTACCCACCAGAAGGGGAAGTGATGGTGTTGATTAAAGCCAGCTGAGCTCTCAGCAGACTCCTGTATCTTAAGACCAGTGGCACGTGCTCATGACATCCATCTTTTTGTTTTCTTTTGAAAATACAGTGACAGGCCAGAAGGTCATGTTTATTCATTTTGTGCAGTCAAAAGTGTCAAAAAAAAAAAAAAAAAAAACTTAAGCCCAAACACCCACAATGTTTGTGAAATCAAGCCTACAATTTAAGACTGTCCACAATGAGAATGGAGGCAAAGTGGTTCTGAAATTCAATCACTACGAAACAAAAAAGCACAAACAGTTATGCACTGCCACAAAATTCAGTGCCAATTTTTGTGTAAACCCCAAAAGCAACTTATTATAAAGTTATTAAATCTGACTGACGGTGGCTCTGTGACTGGTTCTGGCAAATGCGGTGCTTTTTGTCACCGCTGAAGCTGAGATTTAAAGATGTATTTGGTTTTAAATTAATCAATGACCAAAAAATAAGCATCAAAATTAAACTTTTCTCAATGTGTTTCAAGTGTCATCATTAAACAAGGCTCCTTATTTACTAATTTATTTTTCACATTGCACATTTTACATAAGTAAAATTATTTGAATTTCATCCTTTTTCATAGTTTTATATCAATTCTTGTATTTTCACTTAGTGTTAATTCATCTGTCCATCCACCCATCCATCATCTTCACTTGCTTCTGCTTTTTTTCAGGTCGTGAGGGGTCACTGGTGCCCATATCCAGCAGTCATATGCAAGAGCCTAGGAGACACCCTGGACAAGTCTCCAGTCCATCACAGGGACACATTTGTAAGTGGGAGTGAATGCATGCATGCACGGAGAGAACATGCAAACTCCACCCAGAAATGCCCCCGGCTGGGATTCGACCCAGCAACCTTCTCACTGAGAGGCAACAGCTCTACTAAATGATCTACCATGTGGATGTGGGAACACGTACTGTGAATTTTCTATAGGTAAAATAAAGCTGCAGTTATAAATAGGTGATTATTGAAACAGAAAGATGAGTGTTAAGCATCTTAGAGAAAAAAGAAAAAAGATATACAGTAAATAATTTATTTATTTTACTCTGAGCAGCCGCAGCAAAAGCCTGATAATCTTTTTCATTAAAACCTGAATCTTGGAATGCTGAGTAAAAACTGTCTGGTTGATTAGAGTGCTGTTTGGATATATAGAAATACTGATTAAATAAGATGGAGCCAGATCATAGAAAACTTTAAACTCATTAAATTAAAAAGTAAAAATAAATAAATAAAAGCACACAAGGAGCCAATTATAAGTCTTAGAACTGAAACTGATATTTTGAGATTTTTTAATTTGTTTTATTGCTAAGCCTTACACCAAAAGATTACTTAATTTTATTTTTTAAAGGAAATTAAATGGTATAACGTATCCATCAATGAAAAAAACAAACAAACAAAAAAAAAACTTCAGGGTCTGCCTTCAACTCAAACTCCAGTCAGTCGTAGCATCCAGCCTCTTGGAAGTCAAATCCAAAAGCTTCATTCTGTCAATGCAAATGCAGATGTTTCCCACTGCTGCAAAAACTAAAGTACAAATTACAATTGACATGTAGTAACAGAACAAGCAGTTGTCTCATTCAACAGGAAGAAAACCAACTCCCCCCCAAAAAAAAAAAACCTAAACTAGAATCTAGTAGTACAAATCTTCTAATCACATCTTGTCGTCTTGGAGCAAACTATCAACACACATTGTTCCAATTACATACCATTTAAGTTAAATGGTCAGTTTGGGCCTAAAATTGTGTCCCAGTACATGTTAAAAAAAAAAAAAAGTGGGTCAGCAGTTTACCCATGCTGCTTTTCCTTTCTTAACATTTTTGTTTCCGTTACAGAACAATGAGTCTGACTTTTTCCTTTTTTCCTATCCTCATAAAACAGCAGCACCAGAGTGGGAATGGGAATTATTATGACCTCAACATTGAATACAACTGGTCTCTGAGATCCTTTAAGAGATGAGAGAAAAGACCTGGGTGACCTCTGACACGTTTCAGTGCAGCCATCTCAACAATCATGAACACTGACTGATGAAACAACTATTTGCCATCATGTCCAAATCTGAATGTCTTTAACACAAACAAAAGCTACCTACACTTAAACAACAATTTAAGCACTTCATCTAACAACGTGCAGAGAGAGAGAAAAAAAGAAAAGCTTCAACTCCAAGAGGAAAGTTATGTTCTGCAGACTGCTGGCATGTAGACAGGCAGATTTATGACCAGTGTCTGCTTTAATACTTTCTCAACTATCTTATATGTGAGTTTTGATGCCCTGATGTATACAGCACACGAATCACAACAGGGATTCTTCCTCTTTATCTCAGTCAAAACCTTGTATTTCTTGGATAAAATGTAAAATAATAATAATAATAATAATGAAGCCAAGACAGGAAGAATGGGTTCATTTGAATGTATGCTTGAGATAGAAATGTCCAGTAGGGAGTTTCATCAGTGTTCATAGCATACATACCCTGCTTCTAATTTAATCTTATATTTGATACAAAATGCATGTATCTTCTACAGATGTTTTTAAAATTAGTGCAGGTTGTCTTCATTTTTGCCCTTTTTTAAGTGAAAAACTGAACCAAACTAATGCACAAAGTCGAACTTTGCCGATGTTTCGGCACAATCCAACAGTTCAGAGAAAAGGAATGCAAGATGCTGTAGCTCTGCAGTCTTCAAACATCATTTGGTTTATGCACCACAGCCTGTTGCCATAGCAAACTTAAGTAAAATGAGGAGCTTTGCACAAGACAAGTAGTGACGCAAAAACAGGAGCGATATAAAAAAATAAAATTTAATTATTTAAGCGGTGCTTTCTACTTCAACCAGTCCCCTGATAACATAAAACGAACTCTACAAAAATATAATATTTCACTTGTAGCTGCTGCATTGTGAAAAGCATTACAGGTTGCTCTTATAAAGCGTTAAGAGGTGGCATAGATGTTAAATCTGAATATTCAAACCCAATAATACCTCGTTATATCTAAGCTGGGCCTGTATTTTCTCTTTCTCCCCTTACCTTAAATATCACCTAACTTTAGGTACAATCATAAACCTCTGTTTAATTCCTTCTATATAACAGCTGCCATTGTAATAAGCCTAACTCTGGCATTTAATTGCATATTTGAAGGGATTTTACTCGTCAGCACAGCAGGGTTGGGGATTGAGTGGGCAGGGGTGGGCGTGCGGGAGGACATATATAGCAGAGATTACAGCCCGTCGGAACCGAGGGTCCAGTTTGTCTGCCTAATACCTTTAATCCGCATTCCCACTACCATCCTCAAACCTAGCAGATGTCATGGAGAGCAGCCAGGGAGGCTCTTATGTTGACTTATTGTACTCGTATTTCTCAATTTGATGATCACAATCATTTTGAGTTCACATTCAATGGGCACAAAAGTTGATATGATGGAGGAAAATTGGCCATGAGTAGTCATTAAATGGCCTGAAGGAAAATACAGGTTGAGATGCAGACCAAAAAAATAAAAAATAAAATGTCAAGCTAAGCTATTGGAACAGATACAATCCTCCTGCAGATTTAATGTTTGCCTGACTGTTTGACTTATGGGGTTTCCCTTCATTGCTGAACTTTCAACACACATGTGCCCACAGACCACCATTACATGAAACTGTTTATCTTCCACATAAACTTGACTGAACTTTTATTTTAAAATAAAATAGCCGATACCTCATCCGCACCCACTAGAAAAGGGCTTCAAGCTTTCTTTCCTTCTTTCCCTTTCTCTCTCTTTTTCCTTCTTTCCTTCTTTCCTGAGTCAAAGCTGGAATAGCAACTCGTTTAGAAGTGAGTGGCAATGTTCCAAAATAAAAATGCTGACCCCCCCCAGATCTTTTAACCCTAAAAACGAGAGACCAAAATAACCTAATCTCCACAGTTGCTAGGACAAGATCGGGTCATCTGAGTTCCTTCGACGAGCTCCTGCTGTTTGTTTACCCCCACACTTCCTGAATGCTGATGGCAAATAGTTTAAACAAGAGGATGGAGAAGGAAAACAGCACACTGAACAGAGAGGTTGCTGAACGATGCAAAGGAGGAAGAGAAGGATGTGGACTGGGGGAGGGTGTATCTTAGCAACTAAAGGGAACTGTTGAAGGGGGGTCACATGATGTCCATATGTGATATTTACCACAAGGGAAGGATACAGCGCATATCAGAAGATGGCGTCTGTTTTAATAGGCTTGCTCTTCATTTACAGAACCTTTTTTTTTTTTTTTACCCAAAGAGGAGTCAGTATCTGCATGAATACCTGTGTTTTTCATCAGCCCAAAGAAGATGCAAGAAGTCACAGGAAACACTAAGGAGTAGGCTGACAGGTTAAAGTTGCAGGTGAATGTAAGAAGAACTAAACTGGAGAAGAAAGGGGAAACCTGCTAGTGTTTCCAGATGGTGGAGAACGCCCCCATGATGCTAAATCTGGGCTAATGGTGCAGTTTATAACAGCTCAAATAAACACCTTACCTTTCAACGGGCCATTTACATTTGCTGAAGATCAATCTGTTCTACTGAAGGATATAAGCAAAAGAGCCCTTTCAACAAGGCTCGAGAGACAGAACCTCATTCATTCAAACCTGAATGCTTCACTCGCCGCCAAAGTGGTTTGTCATTTGGGGTAAAGAAGTCTCAGCAAAAAGAATTTTGTTGGGGAAGAAGGATTTGGCTCAGGTCCGCTGTTCAGATTTTTCTATGTTTAGAGAGATGATGGCACAAAGACAGAAGTGTTCCTGAATCCATAGCTGCTCATCCATCTCACAGCTCAAATAGAAACCGATGGCAGCTAGTGCCAATGATACATTAGGGGCCTGAGGGAAAACCTGACGCACACAGTAAAAGTGCCTGTCACAGCTTTCTATTCAACTTAAGAGCTTTGAAGTGCAGCATGAAGTCATTACATGATTTAAAAAAAAATGCATGGGAAGATACAGGAGCCAAATGTAGTCTTCTACAAGGCTGCGCAAGAATCATGATGCTCTTTATCTTGTAAAATGCTTTAGTCATTTGGTTTTAGCTCTCTGCAGAAGTTTCCTACTGATATTGCAGGCATTTTATTTCAGTTTTCCCATAATTAGTTATGTTTTCAACTCCAGAAGATGGAGTTAGGATATGATGAGCAGAGACGCAACAGAATGTAAATGCAATGAAACACCATTTAAAGCTCAAATTTAGGTGCTCTCGTCTTAGATAACTTCAATAAAACACATAAGTCACACCCGTAACGTGAATTCTGATTAATTAAATCAAATTCAGAATCGAGCAGGAAGGCTTTGCTAGACAAAAATCTTCTATTTTCAGTAAAATGGTAGCCTGTTCTACTGTAACCAAACCTGTAGTACAGTGAAATTCCACACTGATATTAAAACAAAAAAGGATTTGCATATAAAAATGAAATACACTCTTCCAAAAATGGCAAAAAACACTTGTGTAACAGAACAACACAATGTAAAATGTGCAAAAAGCCAAAGACATTACCCCTCAAGGTCAATATCTGACATTAAAGCCACAAAACTTTGCATTCAAAGCCAAAATAAACCAGTCTTAGCCTCGCCCCATTGCAAAACCATAATGCATCAAGACCCAGGCCCCAATCTAAGTCCCCCATCTAAAGTGATTTATTGATGGAGAGTTCTTTATGCCAATCTTCTTTATAATTTTGCCTTTAAAACTCCCTCCCTACCACAAGAAAAGACAAACTGCGCTGTCGAGTCCAATCATCAGGGGACAGGTCAAACAAATATCTTTAAAATGTTGTTTTAGAGTCCAAAGACAAGGCACGTGAATTATGCTGGGTACCACGAGGAGTTGCCGAGACAACCAGAACCCCAGGGCCCCAAAGCCCCACCACAGCAGTGGTGCTCAGTGCCTCGAAATATGGAGCACCCCAAGGGAAAAGCAAGTCCAGAGAGCGGAGGACTCTCACGGACAGTGGAGAATTTTTCCCACAATGAAACACAAACAGAGCTGCACGGGGCAGAGAAAAAAGGAACCCTTGTCCACCAAGGAGTTGGCAGGAGGGAGGGAAAGAAAGATCTGATAGTTACTGTACAATGACACAAAACAAAGAATGCTAGGACGGATCTCTTGTTAAAAGGCCCTCAATTACTTAGTACTTAGAAATCCAAGTGGACTCAACACTTCCCCAACCTTTTTAACCAGCAGGTGTAACTTTTAATGTTGGAGCCGAGAGGCCTGTAAGAGTCTTTAGCAGACAACTTAACCAAATCTACACAGTTCACTGGTTAATGGCCTTATTAAGGTAATCTCCTAGAAATACCATATGTTGCAAATTAAATAGGGTGTCAAGCCACTGAGGACATCTGGACTGTTAAGTGAAGAAGAGTTGAGGCTAAATGAGGGAGGTTTGGATCCTGGTACTCAGCAATGTAAGACAAAGAGGACAAATGAGAAAAGTTCAGAGCCATCGCAGTTTGTTTTTCCACTTCAACCACCAAAATCTCAAACCACGACTAAAGCCAAACTTGACGTTTTCAAACTGTGTGATTGATGTCATTCTACTTGAAATCTCAAGATTACATCTTTAAGAAAATGTGGCATGCAAGCCTCCTCTTGAGAGGGTCGGCACAAGTTTTCAAACTTCCTTTTATAGAAGTAGCCCCCAGTGCCGGAGATCACGGCCATTATAAATAAGACATTGGAATGCAGAAGAGGGGGGGAAAATAATAAACATCCACAATGCTCCGTTATCTGCACTCAGCTGTAGAGTTTAGAGGCCAATCTCTACAGATGATGTCACCCTGGCATTGCATTACTGATGGGAGTGTTTCTATTATTTTATTTTTTTTGCGTTTCATTAATCGATTTTTCATTAATTTAGGAAAATGGAAACAAAAACATCTACAAAAATAAAAGTTATCGCTAACACAGATAGTTCCACGTGAATAAAAACAATACTATAAAAGACCTTATGGTAAAACTGGGGATTTGAACAACACCAATTGAATCACTTTTATTCAAGCAGGATTGACAAGCAGAAAAGTAGCAGAACATCTCCAGGCACCACTTCTCGCTATTTCTTCAGAAGCAAAAGACGTAGAGGTGAGGAGGAAACCTGCAGCCCAGAAGATTAAGGCTAGGCTGACGCACTAGACATGTTATAAGTAATTCCAGATGTGCTTCAGCTCCCTAGTTAAAGAGCTGCTTTGTGCTCACAGTGACGTAGCGCAAGTCCAGGTCCCATGTGGACACCCCTCCACTTCCATCTACTGACAAAACCTTACTGGCCCTCTCAGGGTGATGTTAGCCAAGGGGCAGGAGCAATGCCCGGGTCTCAGCCTGCCTTTCTGCAGCCCATTTTCATGGAGGTTAATTGCTTGAGACTGCATAAAGACAGGGTACTGAAACAACCAGTGTATTGAGCTCGATCGATAGAGGTGAGGAAAGGTTCGGCCGACTGACCAAAGGAAGACAAATCTGTCACAAAGCTAAGAAATATTAGGACATTCTCAGCCTCCATTACCCCCCGTGCTAAATGAATCCCACTCATGGGGAAATAATTGTCAAAGACATTAAAAGAGGCAATCTTACATAAACACCTGGTCCCTGAGTCTCATTGTGATTGATGAATTAATCATCCAACATTCATGCTGCTTTATGGTGGGTTTATATGGGTACTGTAGGGGGAGGGGGGGGGGGGGGGGATAAAGCCTTAACCAGTATGCAGTTTATATCAGATAATTATAAAAAAATAAAAGGGTGGCAACATGTACATTTATTATGGTAGTCGAGCTCCAGTTATGAAAAACACTACATCATTGTACAAAAGCTGGTGAAGATTCTTAGTCTTCCAGGACATAAATTCAAAAAACGTTCAATACAAAAACAACTGGAGTTTATTTGTAACAGAAGACTTTTCGCCCTTTATCCGAGGAGCTTTCTCAATTCAAAGAGGAGGCTGAATGAGATAAGATATACATATGTAGATTGACAAATCACACCTCACATCTTAAGCAGTAATAATAATAATAATAATGAATTTAATTTATAACGCACTTTTCATTAATGAAAATCTCAAAGTGCTAGTGGTGTTTCTTAAGGTCTTTGGTAGTCTAATTCTCAGATGAGGCTCCTCTGTTAAATTGAACCCCACATTCTCTGCTCTTTGAATTGCGAAAGCTCCTTGGATGAAGAACGAAACGTCTTCTGTAACAATTTAATGTAATTTACATAATTACATAAGTATAATATAACAAAACTGAGAGGAAACTACAGATGCAAGATACAAGTAGATGTACTTTACAGCACTTCATACTTGGGTAAACTCAAGGCTGATCTGATGCCAAGGCTCTCTGGCACACCACGAGCATTCCTGGTATGCTGAAGTTCCTTTCAATCTCAGGTTCTCCACAGCAGAGAACAGCAGGACTTCTGTTGAAGAAACAGTTTGTTGGCGCTTCAGTGGAGACTTTCCTAAAATATTCTGAATTATTCTAAATTTTCATACCACCAAAATACTGTAATGTAAGTAAATATTTAGGAAGACATTTGGAAATGTTAAAAAAAGCTAAATCAAATATTTTTTGAAGCCTAATAAAACAACTGAATTTAAAATGTATTTATTGAAACCCCTCCCCAGAACTAACACAAATACATATTTTTACCTATCAGCACATCATCAAATTTCAGAACTTTTAAGGAACTGCTTTTGAATGAAGACAGAGGACAGTCCACGATTAAACTCACTGGTAAATATTCCCAAACTTATTTGGCCCGCACCAGAACTCAGCAAAGATGCAACAAGCCTCTCCGCCACACTAAAATAGATGAACAGCAGGAGCGGACTGGCAGAAACCCTAATAATTCATTCACTAATTCCTCAGCGTGTGATATGAGTGATGAGTAAAATGGAACTATGTTGAAAAACTGCAAGCAACTTTAAGGACAAACGTTTTATGAGGCAGGACAAGCAGAATGCCACCAACATGCTAGTTCATGACCTTTGACGGTATATTTTAGGACAGCAGTTTCCTCCTATACTAATTTAAAAACGTTGTAAATATGCTGAATGTGTATTAACCAACTGCTAGTACTTTATGTTTTGTTGAACATTTATGCTGCCAACAATGAGGTACAAAGTAAACCTCTGTCTCTCAGACAATTCATCAAACTTGGCAACTTCCTCCCACCCAAACGTATATGGGGTGCTGTTTGTAAAGTTACACAGTCAAAAATTAACAGCAATATTTTGGTTTATTTAGCCTTTAATAAGAAAATATAGTTGTTTTTTTCAAAGTCATATTTTCAGCATGTTATTCATACATTTATAAATGTCATAGTTCCAAACTAAATGTTTAATTTACAAGCTAAATATTTAGTTTACAAACTATTTTAACTAAAACTAAAGTAAACTAAAAATATAGGTATAAATTAAATATTAAATTTCCAAGCTAAATGTTTATTTTCGAAACTAGACATCTAATTTCCAAACTAAATATTTATCATCCAAGCTATATATTTAATTTCTAAACTAAACATTTAATGTTTAAGCTAAACATGTAATTCCTAAACTAAATATTTAATTTTAATAACTAAATATTTAGCTTGGACCTAAATAAATATTTTACAAACTAAACATTTAAATTTCCATCCATCCATCATCTTTTACCCGCTGCTTCCATTTTGAGTCACGGGGGTCGCTGGTCCCCACATCCAGCAATCCCTATGCGAGGGGCGGGGTACACCCCGGACAGATCTCAAGTTCATCACAGGGACACAGAGACAAATGAAACAAACAACATTCACTCTCTCTCTCACACACACCTAGGGACAGTTTAGTTACTAATCAGACTACATGCAATTTTTTGGTCTGTGTGATGAAACCGGAGCACCCAGAGAAAACTCACGCATGCACAGAGAGAACGTGCAAACTTCACCCAGAAAGACCCCCAGACTGGGATTTGAACCAGGGACCTGCTCACTGAGAGGCCACAGCTCTACCAGTTGCACCACAGTGCTGCCACCATTTAAATTACCAAAATATACATTTAATTTGCTAACTAAATATTTACCTCAGACCTAAAAATTTAACTTGCTAGCTAAATATTGAACTTGCAAGTTCATTATTTAGGTCTGAGCTAAATATTTATTTAGCAAATCAGATCTTTAGTTTAGAATTAAATGCTTAGCTTATAAAGTAAATGTTTAGTTTGGAAATTAAATATTTAGCTTGGACGATAAATATTTAGTTTGGAAATTAAATGTTTAGTTTTGAAAATAAATGTTTAGCTTGGAAATTAAATATTTAATTGGTACCTAAATATTTAGTTTGCTAACTAAATATTTACCTTTCAAAATAAGTATTTAGTTTGTAAACTAAATATTTAGCTTGTAAATTAAAAATTTAGTTTGGAACTATGGCATTTATAAATGTATGAATAACATGGTGAGATATGACTTTGAAAAAAAAAGAAGGTTTTTTCTTATGAAAGGCTAAATACATCAAAAATATTGCTGTTAATCTTTTACTGTGTAGCTTTACATATGGCACTATGTAAACTCAGACAAACTCCTCCCTCACTGCTTGTCATCACTTCTAGCTAGGTCATGCGCCAGCAATAAGAAAAGGAGTGGACACTCAAGAAGAAGTGATCATTCTCATCAGTTGTGATTTAACCAAGAGGTGCTGTACATTTAAACTCAAGAGTTCACCTGATAAATCATGAAACAAATTAGTTTACATGTTGCAGATGTTCATCAAAAGGTGGCACAAAGAACAGAAAATAGAAAACAAGCCATTGCTTGGCTCAGCAAGTGCCTTCTTCTCCTGCTGCTACTAAAAAAAGTAACCTTGCAACGCCAACGATCAGAATCATCAGCCAACCAAAACATTTGACAGAAGTCAGCAAACCTCCGCTTCAGCTGCCTGTTCTGGGAACAATGACCTCGTCTTTCCCCTTCAGGCCACCCCTGCATGTGGCATTTCAGTTTAGACCTGGTAAAACCCAAAATCACGTGTGGCTGCACACAGTGTTGATCGAAGCTCCCCCTCATCCTTCCTCCCACAGAAACAAACACAGACAACCAGAAGTCCTTCGCTGTGTGCTCAGTCAGCAGGAGCAGAACACCTCAGCTCTGTGGTTCTGTTACTTTTGGACGTCACACGTATTTTTCTTTCTTTCTCTCTCGCTCCTCTGAAAACACACACACACAGGTAGCTGGAGAAGCATTTTGCACTTTAGTCAAAACAGCAGACCTAAAAATACTCAACGAGAGCAGCTTTTTAAAAGTTTGATTCGAGAG
Source organism: Argolebias nigripinnis (assembly GCA_031763805.1). Taxonomy (NCBI): domain Eukaryota; kingdom Metazoa; phylum Chordata; class Actinopteri; order Cyprinodontiformes; family Rivulidae; genus Argolebias; species Argolebias nigripinnis. The sequence continues at coordinate 16,351,329 of JARVJN010000861.1, read as the reverse complement.
TAAATAAATAATCTTTTTTTTTTATTGAAAGCCAACAAAAAGGTATTAAAATTCAATAAATTGCAGATGGCTGAAGAGCAGGGCTTTTCAATAAGCCCATGAAATGCTGGCATCCATTAACAACTTTCAGTTTGCTATTAATGCCTACTTTAGACTTGGTTAAAAACAACCTCAGCAGCCTTTATAGTTTGGGTTAACCTGATTAAAAGTCATCCGGTGCTATATTCCAGTCAACTCTTTCATACCACACTGCCATTTAAAAAAAATAAAAAAATCTAATTTTCTTACTTCTCAATACAGCTGAGAATCATTTTGGCCCCACTTTAATGATCTTGAAGCAGAACAGTGCTCATCCAGATGAGACAAAAGTTACAAACTCCTCAAACAAAGCTGTGTGGGTGAGCAGGAGGGGATCGCTTTGTGCTTGTAAAACCTCAGCAACCAGCCAAAAGCATCCAGAACTGCATCACTGCCAGATGTTCAGCTAGATTAAACACCTCATGGTGCCTTCCTGTTCTATAAACCAAAGAGTTGCATGGACTGGATGATTTAAGGATGCTCTGGAGAGTCCAAGTGTTCAGCTCCAGCTTGCAAAAAAAAAAGATGTCTCCTTTACTATACAGTATTTAAATACAACTTTTTCTTTTGCATCAAAAAAAACCCCTCTCCATCTTGAATTAGTGTCTACATTTATTTATGATATTTAGACAGCCAAGCTGTGAGGAGACACCTGTTTTCTGTTAGAGGAAGAAATATTTTGACGTGCCGGTGTTTGGACGTAAAACAGAACCTGAAAAAGTTCCCTGCAGCCAAGTTTAACTCAAGAGAAAGGAAGCTGCTGCCCACCGCAGTTACATATCCATCACAACCAGTAAGCCATTCAGTCTGGTTTAAAGAATTTATTTTTATGGAGACAGCCAAAAAAAGATGACTGAACTCTTCTCATAGTAAAAATCAAAATGTGTTTTTTTTCTTCATGTAAAGCAAGTTTTTGTTATTTCGAGGGAAAGGGAGAATCACAAAAGCTTTAAATGGTCTAAATCAGGGGTCTGCAAACTTTATGATCAAAAAAGCCATTTTTACACCTTCATGCACTAAATTCAATGTGTCCAGAGCCGCAACAACCTGCTACAACTGTTTTCAACTGGTGGCCCATGGGCCACTTTGTTTGTTGGAGGAGACTTTTGTGGCCAGTAGGGGTGACCTTATAAATCGAACAATTTTTAATATTTATTGATACGATTACAATTTAAGACAAATGAAAAGGCCAGATTATTGTAAGGAGGTGGGGAAAGTTTTTAAATTAAAAAACAAAACAAACTACAAGCTACGCAGATCTATGTACTTTTTTTATTGTGGAAAAAATAATTAAGTATAGAAATAAAGCAAAAAGTTAAAGTGAGTATTTGCCAAAGAAATGACATGAAAACAGCTAAAACTAGTATTTTTTTGTTGTTTCAACGATAAACTTCAGTTTTATGTTAGTTTTAGTCGAAGCATGAAAGAGCTGCTGTGGACGAACCAAAGAGCCGCAAGTTGCAGACCCCTGGTCTAGATCTTGACTTAAACAAAATGCAATGATAGGAATCACTGTCACATCTGTGCTAAAATCGCAGCTTTTGCTGTGCAGGTGAAGCAGAACTGGGACGTCACAGCAGCTGAGGTGAGGCAGCGCCCTCTATGGACCACCTTGGGGATGACATCATAATTTAGCCCAGTGAACGCACGACTCAGGGAAAAATATCGAGGTCAAATGCATTGAGCAGCAATGAGCAACCAATGCTCACTGCAGTCTGTCATCATGCAACAGCTGATCACTACTAGGCGCAGAAAATTTGCGCGTATTTAAATAAAAAAAATAAAAAAGAGGCAACACATCAACCAAAGGAGCGCTTATAAATTAATCAATATGCCTCTAATGGCGGCCTGTGACGTGTTGTTGCCTAACTGATGGGAATATTGAGCAATATTATAATTTGAGTCAATTATATTCAAGCAGGAGGCGTTCAGGGACGCTTCAAAGGGTTGGGTTAACTGGAATCTACAGCAGCAGAGCAGTTTGTTCGCCT
>JARVJN010000861.1:16200313-16213731 GCA_031763805.1 Argolebias nigripinnis | reverse complement strand
GCCAAAAATTGGTCTAAAAATATGGGGAAAAATCCATAAATATGTCGCTTCGCCCCATAAGTCGCAGGACATGAAAACTGTGACTTATAGGCCGGAAAATACGGTAACCAAAACCTGAGATTTTGTTGAAATTTACGGACATCTTCTGGATATGACGTTACGTCAGCCGCGTTGCATTCAGGCTACTGCCGCAGCTCTGTGCTGTGTTACTGTAGGCGCTAGGCAGCTGTACAGTAGTCTACAAACAGAAGAAAATTATTCTTACTGCACAGAGCAATGCATGATGTGAGCCACCATTTGCATATGATTTTGCTCCTTCGGCCTTTTCTTCTTTTTAGTGACTGTTACGGGTCGATAGGGCTTTTGCTGGTCCAGGACACAAAAGGTTATTCATGCACTCCAATGCAGCCTCCATTACTAAAAGCAAATAAAAATGCGCCCAGGAAACAAAAAACGCCTAGTTACGTATTGGATCCCGCCCATTTCTGCCCATATCTGTCCACAGATGCCGATTCGCATTGGATTAGTATGTACAAGACCTCAGAGTTCAGCAAAACATAGTAGACAATTTGCAAGGGAATTTTTACTTTACAAATGACGGACATGGCCGATTCACACGGGATTAACGACAGACAATCTCTGTAAATATTACAAATAGCACGTGGTCCCTAAAACTAATCCCGTGCGAGTAGGGCTTTAGATTTTATGAAACACTGTTTTCTCAAAGTTCATGCTCAATAATCCAGGTAAAATAATCCAACAAAATTGTCAAATAATCTGGACTTTTTTTTATTTTTTTTAGCATGAACTTTGATGTTTTGAACCATTTTGGCTATGGCTGCCTCAGAGGAGTTGATGGGGGAGAGGGCGGGCCCCAGAAATCATCTGCTTGGTCCACTATGCGCTGCTTGTGGGACTGAGTGTGTTTGTGGCTCCTCGGTCTGAGGAAGTCCTTTGGATGAAGGGCAAAACGTCTCAATAATAAAACTAACCATCCAGATGACCTGACTGAACGATGTTGGATTTTTAATGCTTACCGGTATATTATACACTTTTTTTATTGTACAGTTGTTTACTTTTTGTGATTTTCTCTTTGCACCAGTTGCGTTGCTACACTAGTTGCTACACTACTCTGCCTCCGATCAGATTGTGGTTCCATCTCTTTGAGTAGTTCGTCCATTATGTGATCTTATACAAAAATACTCCGAAATCACCCTGGAAAAAAAAAGAACATTGTCTTTGCTTTTAAAATTACTCACGTCACCATCTATAGTTGATATGTTGGAATCAGAACACGGGAGCTCTGAGTCCTAGAAGATCAGCAGAAGGATACGTTCTGTACAGCAGTTATCCGTAGTAATATAGATATTTGGCTTTAAAAAAAAAACGAGGTGAGGTAAAGAACAGTGTCGGGTATGAACTCTTTGCTTAAGATTCTTGGAAATCATGAAGTTTCAGGTGGAGGAAGTGTTATTGAACGGGCCTTGCTCAAAGTGGCCATTAACGTGACTCCCTGATGGGAATTTCTCTCAAGTTCTTCAAACTACGACCACTCTGATTTACTGACACGAGTTCTAACATTAAAGTTTATGCTCTGACCTCACCGCTGAGGATTGTTCCCTGGAAGTAAATGACATCGCTTTTTCCAGTAAAATCCTGCCAACGTAATTAATCTACAAAGCTGTACATTGTGGCAATAAAGGGCAGAAAACGCTGCAAAATTGTGGCTATCTTATATGATTTGACATGATATCCCTTAAAAAAATCCAAGTCCAAAAACTTTTATAACACCAAGTTCTTCAAAAAGCTAAACAGAGCGGAAGCATTTAAAGAATGCTTTATTTTGCTTGAGTGAGGCTCTTGTTATCTCAGCTCAGCGTATGAGAATCCCCCTTCACTTTCAGATAAACTGCAATTTGTAAGATGCCCCCGGATCGTTGTTTTTTTTGTTTTGTTTGTTTTTTGTCTTAAACAAGTCCGCCTCGTGTTTCGGAGCATAAAGAGATGATTCAGAGCAAAAGCTGTTTGCTGACGCGCGGACAACACTGAGCACGCTTGTTTCACAGCTACAGTACGTGGGCCCTCATGCTCATTCTGCAGTAACCACAGGTGAAGCGGAGTCTTGTGTTTTCCCTTTTGCAGCATTTCTCACAGTTCGCAGCGCCAGCAGTGATGATCTTTGTCTGGATGTAGGGTTAAGATTAAGGTCAGATATTTTTTAGAGATAACATGCCACCTCTTACTGCGATCTGAAGACTTGCAGCAAAAAAAAAAAAAAAAAAGTGCATTAGATTTTACTATATTTTGCAGATTATTGCCAGGAAACATCTTGACATTTGCGCTGGAGCGTTTAGAGTGCACGTTTTATTTGTCATAAAACAACTGTCCGTGACCTTTGGACCCAATGTTACACAATTCATTGCAGCTGTTTGCAAAATTTAACTGTATTGTAAACTTAAAAAATAAAAAAAATGAAGCACCTAATTAGGTCATGTGAAAATGATTCATTTCTGTCAGGTGCAAATCTAAAAGTAAGTAAAGACAAATCAATCATCTTTAAGTGGAAGAGGACATAAGTAGTGGAATATTAACCCTCGGTGTGACAAGCTGCTGAAATTCTACACAGTTATGTTGAATGGTGCACGACAGCCAGCAGCCATGATGCAAAGCTTGCACGTCAGCTTCGGCGAAATGTGCTTCGACATCATGATTCCTGTCTAGCGAAACCATAATCCTGCCAAAAGACAGATATTCACATATTTCCTGCAGGCTTTTCACACAGTTCAGGGGGGGAGTGGTTTTCTGCTGCACACCTGGAGGGCTTGATTATGCAAGTAGCTCTGCCATCATGGGCGCCTTCCCCCTTTCTCACTGGGCCACTTTAATCAAAATGAGTTTAGCAATGGCACTGCTCAGAAACACATATGCTGCCACTGCAGATTCATATAAATGTAATTATTTCCTCTTCTACAGTCGTAGTCATCTTGATTAAATATGACATCACGAAGCTTTGTGCAAAAAAACTGCCAAACAAATCCCAAGGTCTGCTCAGCATGTTGGAAGAAATCAATGCCGCCTCTCTTTGTGTATCAGTGGTACGTCCATCCTGAGAAAAATCATGCCAACAAAGGAAGAGTGGGAACCAGATGGAGACGTGTTGCCCTGACGGGTAAAACAGCAGAAGCAACAACAGCTCAATAAGCAGCGGACCAGGATGAGGAAGCATGACGAGCCCGAGGACCTCCCTTACACCCAATTGTTTCCTGACTTTCTGTGTCTGGCCTTCCGGACCGGAAACTTTTGGGCACCCCCCCCCCAGGGGTGGGTTTTCTGTTTGTGCGGTCATGTGTGCATGCAGTGCACTGTGTGCGTGTGTTGTCTCTGGACGTAGGAGCAAGGTGGGTTTGTAAATGGATGCACGAGGAGTACCTTGGCCGACTGCCCGTTGCTTTTTTAAGAGCGCACACATGAAGGATGGGAACGAAAGATGTGGAGCGGCGTTTAACAATGCCACTGGCAGCTGGTCGTGCTCACTGTGTTCTCAGGACAGAAAGTAGTGACTCTGACCTTTGACCCGACACGACTTCGTCAAGACGATGCTCTTTTTTTAGTTCAAGACATGAATAAATAAATAAATAGTTTCTTCTGTTTAAAACATATGCACAAAACACTTTTTTTCAAGTGTCACCAAATTAAAGAAACAGAACATTATTAACGCAAAACAGAAAAAGACCCAAACGTTGTTTTTTTTTTTTTGTATCACAAGTCAAAGCATTATGTTTGCAAGTGGCCTAGGGTTTGAACGAGTCATTACCATATTGTGCAAACATGTAATTTCCATATTTCATAGGGTCTGATATGAAAGGCATTTACAGAACGCTCAAGGCTGGAAGAATTCAGAGAATTCACACTGAACTTCTTCTGGACCTTCATGTGAAATGTTGGGTTCCTTAAAAAAAATGGTGCAGTTTATGAAATTATTGGGATATACAGTATATGTAAGTGCCAAAAATCCAACGGAAAGTATTTTATGTCTATACAGAGCAAATAAAACAGTTTAAGCAAACCCAGAGATACATTTGTTTTATAATCAAAAACTTTTCGATTGAGTTATTCTTTCCAAGTGAGCCATCTTTGTTTGACAAAAAAATTAACTTCTTTATTTGCTGCTAGCTGAATTTTCTAAAATGGGTTTACTCAGATATTTAGTATGTTCTCAGATGTTAGTGTCCATTTTTATCTTCTCTTTATGACACAGTTTTCATAAAAAATAGAAAAAATAAAATTATAAATGTACAATAATTAGATTGTGGTGAAATTCTGCAATAATAAACTAATCATAATTATTAATAATTGACATAACTGACACATTAGATCAGTGGGTAGAACTGCCTTCTCTCAGTGAGACGGTTGCTGGATCAAATCCTGGCCGGGGGCCTTGGATTTTGCATGTTCTCTTTGTGCATGCATGGGATTTCTCCAGGTACTCCGGTTTCCTCCCACATACCAAAAACATGCATGATAGACTGATTAGAAACTCTAAATTGTCCCTAGGTGGGAGTGAGAGAGTGAATCATTGTGTCCCTGTGATGGACTGGAGACCTGTTCAGGGCGTCCACTGTCTCTCGTACAGTGGCTGCTGGATATGGGCAGCAGTGACCCCCTACAACCCAAAAAGAAAGAAGCAGGTAAAGATGATTGGTGGATGGATGGATGGATGGATGGATAATTGAGATAATTTCTGAATGCATGCTGCATAATGAACATAGCTGGAAACCAATCAGCAAATGTCTGGTAACTCCAAGGATTCACCTCCATACTATGACCCTGCCTAGTGCATCCATAAGTATTTTATCTAGATTTATAATAATAATAATAATGAATTTAATTTATAATGCACTTTTTATTAATAAAAATCTCAAATTTGTTCACTGATGCTTAAAGTTTAGTTTTTTTTTAAATGGTGTTTACTTTTTTTCTTTCTAAAACTGCAACAGCACATAGAAAAACCATTTATTTAAAAGTAGCACACGAAGAGAAGGTGATTCATTTACTACATGTTTTCTGTATTCAAGTAGTATTAGTGGTGTTATGACCATACATTAAAAAAAAAAGTTGATTTAATCCCTATCCACTTTATTTATACAACACACTGATTGAAAAAAGAGAAACAAAATGTTCAGTTAGCCATGTTAAAATGACTAATAACATTTTAAAACTACAGTTGAAAACAGTGAATCATTAAGCTTTGTGTTTGGCTTAAGACCAAATACCAGTGTGGGCCTCGGAAAGTCTAACTTTACATATTTACAGAAAACAAAAATCTCAGAGATTGGACAAGAAAGTTCATGCTCAAGAGATTGGGCTCAATTAAAAAAAGCTCTGCTGCCCTCTTGTGGAAAATAATAAAACTACACGTTTACAAATACCTTTGCTTTGGCTGAAATCAAAGCTTAAAGTTACTCAATTTGTTAAAATAATTATAAAATCTTTTTTGTTTTAGTTGTTTTGTTTAATATTGCAAATAATAATAATGATAATAATTTATAGTCTAAATTATTAGTCACCCCGCTTTTATTTTGAAACTAACAAAGCAGCTCTAACCCGGAAGCACTAAAACAATGTTATGCTAATGATGTGTCATCAACACATCAGGGTGGGTAGCTGATGGGCAAAGAAACCTTAGCGGGGAGGTGTTGATATTTGTCTAGTTGGCTGCACAGAACAAGAAAAGAAGTTTTATTTTGAGAACAGGTTGTCGTAAAGTCTTAAAGGACGAGGAAACAGACGGTTGGTTCTGTGTTAGCCGGGAAGCTAACTGTCCGGTTCCTCGACTTCTTGGTTCCTGCCCGGACAGGAGAGGGATGTCCTGCAGCTTGTTTGAGTTTTGTAAGATCCAAGAGCTCAAAACGGTCCGGGACTTCTTGTTCCAGAACCAGACTACAAAGCCTGTGGAGGAGAAGAACCAAACGGGTAACTTTGATGCTAAATGTTAAAAAGAGAAGAATATCTGGTGGATGCTGCAGAACAGCAGTCTCTTTGACACATCTGGAAGTAGCTACCTTGTTAAACTTGACTCTTAACATCGAACAGCGTAGCTTACATGATGTTTTAGGATTTATTTATTTATTTATTTATTTATTGGTGATTGCCATTATTTTCTATCAAAGTTTTATAAGAATTATAACAAGAATGCATTATTATCATCCAACAAGCATACTATTCTGTAAATTGAAACGATTGAAGTTTTATGATCTGGTGGAATATAATTTTTTTTAATTAATGCATAAAATACAAAATTACAAACTACCTCTAAATATTCAAAAGCATTTTGTAAAAAGGAAAAGGTGTCAAGCCAGTATCTGTAGTACTGTAATCTTAAAAACTAAAAATCAAATCACTCCAGAGTTTTTATTTATTTATTTATTTTTCATTTTTAAGCATTTACATATTGTTTCTGGATTTAAAAAGGAACGAACAACTTAATGACTTTAACACCCTTCTCTACAAGCTGTGACTTTTTTTTGTTTGTTTTATGAAAGAAATGGAAATAATTAGTCAGAAAATATTGTTAATATTAACTAAACAGTGATATTTCTTAATCTTTACCTCAATATTTGAACGGATCCATTAGAATTCTAGCCTTGTCGTAACATCTGCACTGTCTTCTTTCTGTCTGTCATCACAAACTATTTTTTTCCCCAGCAGACAATGAGCTGACGTGGGATACCTCTGACTGGGAAGCAGCATGGGATAGTAGTGAAAATAAAGAGGAAGAATCAGCTTCTGCCACAACAGTTAGTTTTTGTGTTTAACTCTGATTTTTCTTCCTTATTCTTTTATTCATAGCATTCAGCAACACATTATTTTAAATGGAAGGTAGGTTGGATGTACAATGGGAGTAGTAATTATGTAAATCTTAGGGGAAAATGCCAAAATAATTCATAAAGAATCTGACAAGAGTCTACTAACTGGACAAGTAGTGGTGGCCTGGTGCAGATCTAAACTTCTGACGCTCCTCTAGGTAGAGGAGGAGACGTCAGCGCAGAGTGAACCCTGGCTCCAGGACTGTGTTGTGTCCCTGTCGCCCTGCGCCGACCTGCTGGTGGTGGCTCGAGAACAGAAGGCTGTTTTTCTGTCAGGTGAGACAATCAGACTGACTCACACAGCTCTCGGTCTCGAGAAGCTATCTCGTCATGTTATTTATTTATTTTTCTCAGCCAAGTGGCGCACAGATGGCAGTGGCAAGGAGGAAATGACTCTGGCTGTGTCTTGGTCTGGAACCCTCAGCGCTGAAGAACGGTGAGAAGATGCATGAGAGAGGATGTAAATGCTGGAAAGCCAACAGAGGGTTTCACAACTTTAAGGGGAAAAAAGCTGCAAATTGTGAAAGCATCTTTACCTATGCACTATAAATAGAACTCTAAAAAATAAAAAGTTAAGACAGCATGAGAAATGTAAATCTTACAACCACAAAAAGCAGTCTTCTTACATTTAATGTGATTTTTATTATGTTGCAAAAAATATGAAGCACAGACATTTTATGGTTTGACTTGTCAGTTTCAGTTTTTTAGTTATTAAAGGTTAATTCCTGTATTTTTCCTAAGCGTGCGTTTAAATACATACAATGCAAAACCATTTCACACACAAGAACTAAAATATTTTTGCATGTTTTTCTCTCCAGAGAGAGTGTGAGCAGCGTCATTGCTATCCCCCTAGCCAGCCAAAAAAGGTGAGGAAAAATATGTGAATTAGATTTTATTGTGAGAACAAGTTATTTATTATATTTTTTGTTTTTCTCTGTGAATAAGGAGCTCCACGGGACGACCTGACTGGACATGTGTAGTTGTGGGCTTCTCATCGGGTTATGTTCGCTTCTACACAGAGGTACTTTCTTGTTTTACAGCACTACATTAATACTAGTTTAAACCAGTCTGTCCTAAAAATGAGAATGTTGGTGTTTCTGTGTTCTATCAGAACGGGGTTCTGCTGCTGGCTCAGCTGCTGCATGTGGACCCTGTGCTGAAGCTCAAATGTCGCACGTATGAGATTCCTCGTCATCCTGGTGTAACCGAACAGGTAACACACTAACCACATTCATCAGAGGTTTATTGAGTTTACACAACCCTAATTATTCTTATTAAAATATTTTATTGAGCTTTAGGACCTGATTTGAATACGTTTGAATATTGTATGTGGCGATTAGTTCACAGCTTGTTGAGCACACATCAAGAGTGATACGTTTCAGTTTTAAGATGTTTAATAACAGATTATGTTCCTCTGCAGCACGAGGAGCTTAGCATCCTTTACCCTTTTGCTCTGGTCACCATAGATGGCTTCAGTCTCTTTCAGTCGCTGCGTGCCTGCAGGAACCAGGTGGCAAGAGGTACTGCTGTTTATATGTGTTAGTCTGCATCAGTGTGGAATGTGTGTTCATACTGTGTTAACTGAAGATGTGTTTGTCTCTTGCTGGCTGAGTGGATAGTTATTGCTACAGGAGCTTCAGGTATAAATGAGACATGGATTATTTTGTGTGTACCTTTAAAAAAAAAAGAGCTTTGAGAGATTAGTCGCCAGAATGGAGCAGCTGTTACACATTTAGAGATATGAGCTGCTCATATGTACGGAAGTCTAGATTAATTTAACTGGTTTTCAAATAGAGAACAATGATGAATGTTGCAGTGTCCAATTATGAGTTTTTTTTTATGCCACAGCAGATGGGAAAAAAATTTATAAAGGCTTTTTCTCAATCTGTGGAAAAGGTATGAAAGTGAGAGGAAGCATATGTTTTTCCTAAATTTTGTGTCTCATTCTTTGGAGAAGGTTCTCTAGTTTTAAATAAAGCTACATGCAATGCGTGCCAACAACGCTTGCTGAAGTATTTAAAGTGTTGCACTGAAGTTGTTGCTCTTCTGTCTTTCTGTGCAGCTGCCGCAGCAGGTAGTGATGTTGTCCCGCCTCCACCTCTGGCCTACAAAAAGTGGGGCCTGCAGGAGAAAGACACCATTGTTGACCACAGTAGTGTGGGTAAGACATATTTCACAAAAATGATGACTGATCACTCAGATTTAAGGTTTGTCTTTAAGATCCTAGTTACTTAAAGTTGTATTTTATTGCTTTTGTATGTGTTATGAAATTATTCAAAATGTTTTCTTAGAAAGAAAAAAAATCCCTAAGCTCAAGAAGCTACATTTTGGTTTCATATCTTTTCATTCTTTATATATTGGACTTTTTATGTGTTCTGCTTTTAGGCGTTACAACACTGTGTGTGTTTGACCAAATGAAAAATGCATCTATCCTGGGTGGGTTTAATGCTTCAGTAAAAGGCAACCCCCCTGCCATGAGCCAGTTTGTCACTGTAGGAGCTGGACCATTCACAGGCTTTTACTATGCTGTGGAGGTGAGTGTGTAAGAGTAAGAAATCATTAAGCATCAAATGTTTTCTGTTTGTGCACATGGTTTACAGAAGTCTGTGTAAATTAGCAGTTTCCCATCAAATTTAGCTTTTGCTGTGTCTTTTTTTTTTTGTCTTCAGGGAAACTCCCAGCCTCTCCTGTCCCATGTAGCTCTAGCTGTGGCCAGTAAACTCACCTCAGCTCTCTTCAGTGCTGCCAGGTTTGGACATCTGTGTGTGTGAAATGCTTATGCATGGAAATGAGCAGACATTAAATTAACAGTAGTTAAAATATGATTTTGTTTCTTATATCTGAGACTAATAGGTAACCCAAAATACAAATACATGTAAGTGAATATTGCATTTATAAATCAGATGGATCATGTGATCAGTATTTCATATTAGCAACTGCTGATTTTTCTTTCAGCAGTTTGAAAAATCCCAATCAGATCATAATTTGAAGTAATATTTGTAGAAAATGTAAATTATCATTCTGTTTAAAAATGCTAAAATTGATATTTTTGGGTCATTTCACCACTCTCTTATTCTTGTGTTATTTGTATCATTTTTGTTGTTCGTATTATGTTTTATTAGTTTTATTTTTTACTACAGAAGCCTCACTTTTTCAGGCTTTTTTGTCTCTTTGTTTTGCTCTTAGTGGATGGTTAGGATGGAACAAGAATAAAAACAAGAATGTAGAGGAAGCTGCTCAGAAACAGAAGCCCAAAGTGGAGCCTGCAACCCCATTAGGAATCAGGTAATTTTCATGCTGAAGCAGCGCTTTACAAGTGAAGTATAATCATATCAGTAACAGAATGTTTATGTCCTTAAACCTGACCTTTGCCCTCCAGGTTTGGTCTGCCGGATTCCCGGCGCCGCGGCGAGTCCATATGTCTGTCTCCATGCAACACGCTCGCTGGAGTCACGGACGACTTTGGCCGAGTGACGCTGCTGGACTTGGCCAGAGGATTGGCCATCCGCATGTGGAAAGGTGAGGGGGGAAAAATGAAATAAGAACAAGCACAAAAAATTACTATATAAAATTCTATTGTCCAATTTTTTTAAGTATTATCTTAAATTCAGTTAAAAAAACAAACTCACTTGTGAAATCATAAAATGAGCTCAGCCTAAAATTGTTTAATAAACTCATGTGTGTATAATAACTTGTATATGTTCTGTGTGTGTGTGTGCCATTGATTTAACTTTAGGTTACAGAGACGCCCAGCTGGGTTGGCTCCAAGTTCAAGAAGAACGTGGTGATCGGGAGTTCTCCCCCTCTTCTTCCCTCCCCAGACGTCATGCTCTGTTCCTCATCATCTTCGCCCCCCGCAGGGGGATCCTGGAGGTGTGGGCCATGCAGCGGGGCCCTCGAGTTGGCGCTTTCACTGTGGGAAAACAATGCAGGTTCGCACAGTGAACATGTAAAGTAGCATCAAAAAGTTAACAGCACTTCATGTTTGGTTTCCTATGTGAGGATCACAGTCAAAAATGTATTCATTTTTAAAGTGGACATGCTTTTTCAGATTGCTTTATGCTGGCTACCGTCTGATGGGGGTGAACAGTGTGACCAGTCAGGGCTGGCAGCTCCACACACAGCAGGTGTGTCTGCTGGATCCCACGACAGGAGCTCTGAGAACCATCAACGTCCCCTTCCACTTAGCCCTCAGGTGGGTAACATCTCAGGATTATAAATACGATGGATGGATGGATATGGATGGATGGATGGATATGGATAGATATAGATAGATATTGATAGATATAGATAGATAGATATGGATAGATATAGATAGATAGCTATAGATAGATAAATATAGATAGATATGGATAGATATGGATAGATATCAATAGCTATAGATAGATATAGATAGATATGGATGGATATAGATAAATAGCTATAGATGGATAGATATAGATAGATATAGATAGATAGAGCACAGTGCTATATTTTCACACTGCAGATATTTTCATACCTTAAAATCACATCTAATTGCACTTTTAAAGATGTTATAACGCTGAAAATACCACATTTAAAAAATCGTGTTATTGCCATTTTGTTGTTGTTCAGTGACAGAAAGAACGAACGAGCCAAAGACATGCACCTTCTAAAGAGGCTGACTGCTCTGCTGAAGATCAGCGACATGGATCCTGGTAGAAACTGTGAAAACTTGATACCACAGCACAAAGATCTATTTCTCATTTGACCTTTTTGTTGTTTCTTTTACAGAAACTTTGGAGAGCGAAGCAAAAAGTGTCTTGTTGGAAATTAAATACCCTGCCATTAAGAAGCAGGTAGTAAAACGTGATAGTACTACCACTCCATTAAATATATTAGAAATCTGTAAATGTGTATTTTACAGACATCACTCTAAATCCAGTTTCTCCATTTCTTTTAGGCTTTGGAGACTTTGCTCTCTAATAAGGACACACCTGTTTCTTGTCTTACAAACGTTACATGTGCCTTACATGATGCTTTGAAGCAACAAGGTAGGGAAAAAAAACATTCTTAGACAATTTTTTTTTACTTAATTAAACAATATTTATTAAAACATTTAAACTTTCTACATTGAAAAGCATTTCAGCAGATATTCTGTTTTCATTTGTGCTTCAGCTGCAGACGAAGTGGATCCTTCGTTACTCCAGTTCTGCTTTGCACAGCTGAAATTACTTCAGCTCTACTCTGATGTGCAGCAGCATCAATCTGATGAAAACACCGAGGCCTGCTCAGAAGATGTACACAAGCGTTAAGAAACAAAAACATCTTGGTTGCAGCGCAGCCAGAATCAGGAGTTCTTGTTCTCTAACATGTGTCATGTGCTTCCAGCATGAATCGCTGCAAGGCATGGAGGAAGAGTTGTCCCGCGTTGCACCCACCTTGCAACGCTACGCTCAGTTCACGTCAAAACCCAGCGTTTCTTTCGCTCAGGACTCCCCGGACACTCCCCTCTCCGCCCAGGCTTTCCTCTCACAGCTGGAGTGTACAGAGGACGGCGAGGTGAAGGTGATTCCCAGGTCTGAAGCTGAATGGAACCAACTAGGTGAGACGATGTTTACATTCACACCTTTTGTTTTCCACCCATCTCCTAACACACGTGCACAAATGAGTACACAGTGTCTGGGTTAAAGGAAAGAAAAGCCTCCTTTTTCACTTCCAGACTGAAGACTTTCCTGTGTTTGCAGGAAACTTCATGTTCTGGGGTTGTTTATGTTGTAAAAGCCCAATCCATAAAGTCTGTGACACACTACAAGAGGCTGGTATCAGTCCACAGCAACTACTGGTAAGACGCAGTCAAGATACTGTAGGAAAGAAGTTCAAGAAAATTACTATTGCATATGCTTATATGTACTTTCTGTGTTGTGATTATACATTAATAAGGAATGGCTAATCGAACATGCCGTTTAGCTTTTTGGGGATTTATTTATTTATTTACTCACTGACTCATTTTTTAGTCTTTGCTGCTGAGTGTGTGGCTGCAAAGGGAAAAGGAAGTGCTACAGAAACCTGTGGAAACTGTTAGAAACCTACACACACTACTTGTTGCTCTTAGCAACATGAAAGGTTAGTATTTGTATTTAATGTATGTGTTTTACTCTTTGAAACTGATAAAATGTGCTAATTGACCTTGTATGAAGTCATATCAATTCATATGAATGAGAAGAAGAATATGTAAGAGGTCTAGTTGAGTTTTTTTTCTTACTTCATTAGTTCCTTGGTTAGCTCCTCTTCAAAGTGATGCTCTGCGGCTTTTCTGATTGTGATTCTTGTAAATAAACATGAGGTCGGGTGAAAACAGATTTCAGTTTTGTAGCTTTGTACTTAAAAGTGAAAATCCTTGTTATCAAGTTATATTTTATATTTTCTTTGACTGCTATTGACTACCGTATTTTACGGAATATAGGTTGCGTCTTTTTATCATTTTTGCATGTCCTGCGACCTATATTCAGGTGCGACCTATTTATGGCTTTTTATAAAATAAGCTGATTTGTAATAATTTATTAACAAAAATTAAACTGAGACACACTCTTA
>JARVJN010000861.1:16114863-16126250 GCA_031763805.1 Argolebias nigripinnis | reverse complement strand
ATCCACTATGAGAAGGTGCTATTTATAAGACTGAGCTGAATACAGCTCCTCAGACTGAAGAAGTCTTTTGGAGGAAATACTAAACGTTTCTACAAAAAAAAAAAAAAATTTAATGTCCAGAGGACCAGATTTATCTTTTTTAGATTTGTTTTCTACCTGTATTATTGAGCATGCATCAGGATATTAGTACAAAAGCAAACAGTCAAATCATAAAAGTATTATTTTGATACAACTTCTTTATTTTATTAATTGCATTTATACATGAAAACTTATACATCTATGATTTATGGTTACAGAGTTTTTACAAATACATCTGTGCCTTTATGTGTGTGAAAGACTTATGCAGAAGAAAATATATTATATTTATATTTATTTATTCACAAGTTAGGCATTAAAATAATTCCTGACATATTTTTTTTTCATGTTCACCTTGATTCAATTGGTTAGTACATTGTTACAATCATCAGTTCCAATAATTTCTAGTTCTGGATCACTTTAAACAGGTCTCTCTTGAGAATGAGTTATCGTGACTCATTGAGACTACCTGCACAAATAAAGGTTAAATAAATAAATAAATAATAACAAATCAGAACATTTTAATCAAATTTTTTAATGCTTAACTTTTATAACAAATTGTGATATTAAATAAACCACGTACAAACTAAGCATGCAGAGTATTTAGAAGAAGAGCTCCAAAAATCCAAGCTTGGAGTGCTCCAGAGGTGTATTTTTATTTTTAGATCATATCTCCCGGCACTGATTAATATTATGCCTTTTGTGAAACCATAATTGATGTAGCAAGTTAAATAGTCCAGTGAGAGACTGAAAAATGTGTTAAAAACAGAATAACTTACTCTGACTGCTAGTCGAAGAGAACCTATGACCAGTGGTGCCGTAGGAATGGGCTGACCCATCTCATTCAGAGTCTCTGGAGTTCCTTCCTCTGCCCAAATGTTCACTATCTGCTCTGACGGACCTTCTTCGAGGGCGATGATACGGCCCTGGAAACCAGGCTTTTCATAAAGAAGCCAGCTGAAAATAAATAGAATTATAGCACATCATAAAAATATTTTTTTCCCCCAATATTATAAATCAAGCAATAGCTGTAGGAAAAAAATCTAATTGATTTTACATTTTCTACACTGATCGGTAAAGCCCGGCTGATATATCAGTAGGGCCTAATTTAGGCCAGTATAGACATTTGGGGACCTATTGGTATTGGTGATAATTGTCCCATTATGCACCAAAATAAGCACTTCTAATTTTCACCCCTCAAATGGTGGGAACAAGTTGTAATTGTACAAGGTATCCAGCAGAGTTTGCATGAAGACTACCTTCAAGTCATTATTGTTCACTTAAGTTTCACTTTCAAGTTCAGCACAAACAAAGCAGGGAGCAATACTGTGTAGTGTATTTTGCTGAACAGAACATGGCAAGTTTATTTTAACCGATCGATAAATTACGGGCTCTACTGATTTGTGTCCTCTGCCAAAAGATTTACAGATATTATTATTTTTTAATTACTGCTACATAAGACCAGTAAAAATCCAAACCATCCTCGGACGACTTTGACTGATATTACAGGAGACAGCTTCATCTGTGAGGAATCCTCCACATCACCGTAAATCTCATATGACTCCCCGCCAAATTGAGCATGTTCATGTATGACAATCTGCAACAGCAAACAGTTATCAGAGCAGTCTGTGACAGCAGGAAAATGTAACTGGGATGAAAAGTGTGATCAGAAATACGTCTTTACCTTTCCAGGTCTTTTGTGGAACCCTCTCACAACAGGCGTCTGCAAGACCATGAGACCATTTTAATCATTACAGGATTTCTGATGCATACTAATATTTTAATGTAGCTCAGTTCACCATGAAAAGTTGGTTTTAGTTCAGTCAGCTATATCATATTTTGTCATTTTGATTAATTTTCAATAATTTTGATAAACCAAGTACCGGTACCACAACTTCAATATTTCAATTACAGGTACCTCCCATAAGTTTGGGCATTTGCATAGTCATTATTTTGCCTTCAATTACCAGACAATTTGAGTATATACTATTATTATTATATATAATAATAATATTTAACTTTAGTCTGGGACAATATTTCTAAAATTAGTAAATTATTCTGTGAAAAAGGCTAATAAACTGTATTTTTTTGTTCGCCTTCATAAATGATGCCTTTTTGTGTCGGATGTGTCCTTTTTTCCTGTACAGCATGATTGTTTGAATAGCTTTGTGATAGTTGCCTGCTCATACAAATGTGTTGCTGCAAACGAGCAAATATGCTATTGGAAAACATTTGCTGTGCAAAAAAAAAAAAAAACCCACAATGAAAACACATTCATCTCTCCTGTTCGTGCTTGCAGATGATTCATAACTTGGCTACAAAAGTAATGCACACACAAAAAAGGGTACAGTTTTCAAATTGGGGCACGTGCCTCCTTGATAATTTACTTAGGGGAAAAAAAGTGTGCTTTGGTGCAATGCTTTGCAAGTTGAAACAACTCTGAGAACCATTTTCCACACCTATAGCTCTATGTTCTAATACAGATTAGTAAACTCAAGCAAAATGAAGGAATTGAAATAATGGCCTACCTTAGTTTTGGACATAGAAAGTCCATTTTGAGAGACTTGCTGGCTGTAGTTTGTGGTTGAATCCAATCCTCTTGCTTTTTTCTGTGCCACATCCACAACAGATAGATCTGCTGCTGACTTCTGTTCCTTTTGGACCACATCCACAATAGATCGATCTGTTGCTAACTTCTGTTCCTTTTGGACCACATCCACAATAGATCGATCTGTTGCTGACTTCAGTTCCTTTTGGGCCACATCCAGAATAGATAGATCTGCTGCTGACTTAGGTTCCTTATGGACCACATCCACAACAGATAGATCTGCTGCTGACTTCAGTTCCTTTTGGGCCATATCCACAACAGACAGATCTGCTACTGACTTCAGTTCCTTTTGGGCCACATTCACAACAGATAGATCTGTTGCTAACTTCTGTTCCTTTTGGGCCACATCCAGAATAGATAGATCTGCTGCTGACTTCGGTTCCTTATGGACCATATCTACAACAGATATATCTGCTACTGACCTCAGTTCCTTTTGGGCCACATCCACAATAGATCGATCTGCTGCTGACTTCTGTTCCTTTTGGGCCACATCCATGATAAACAGATCTGTTACTGACTTCTGTTCGTTTCGGGTCAGATCCATATGAGAAATATCCACTACTGACTTTTGTTCCACAGCTGCAGATTTTAGCTTAGTTTGTGTAGAATCCTTAGGTGTCTCTGCTTCTTCTTTATCCTTCGTGAGGTATTTCTCTAAATGATCAGACAGCTTTGTCTCTGAGAGTGTAGGCAGAGAGGGAGGAGAGGTGGGGCTAATTGCTGACTCGCTGACTGCAACTGTACCACCGCCCATAACTAAGCCTTGATCTGTACCAGTCACACCTCCGTTATCAACTGTGACAGCAGGAAGAGGTAAGTCAATATGCCCCACCTGTCCAAGCGAGGGCATGCCTGGCTGCAGGTTAGAAGAGACTTTAGTATTTGAGACAGAGGCGACTCCCTCTCTTGTCTTTCTGGAGGTCCTAGGGGAGCTTAACAAACCAGAGAGAATGGTCATCCTTTCAAGTCTTGATGTCAATTTTCCAGGCTCATTGTTTTGCCCCTCTACTCTTCCTGCTTCAGATTGGTTCTCCTCTTTGACGACATTTTGTTTGTCTACCTTAACAGTTTCTATTTGGTATGTTGAGGTGCCATTCTCTTGAGAATGTTTTTCCAGGCTTTGCTCTTCCCTTGCTGCTGCTTTTTGTTTAATCACCATTGCTGGAGAAAGATCCATTTTTTTGCCATTTTTTCTTAAGCCAAATTGAAATTCCTTTGGATCAAATGCCCGCTCAAAATGGTCCTCCTTGATGGCCGGCATGACAAAAGGTAGACACGGGGGCTTCTTGCGAACACGCTTCTTCGGCGGAATTGAAAAAGGAATTCCTCCTTTCTTAACAATCTTAAGGAAATCATTAATGTCATCAGGCTCAAGAGAGTCGTCTTTGCTCGTTGATGCATTTGTTCTGTTTTTACTTTCCTTGTTTTTTTTCTGATGGTGCTCCACATCTAACCAGGAAGATGGAGACTCTGTGTTTAACTGAAAACCTTGAGGTTGAGAGGATGGTTTCAATGGAACAGAAAGAGACAAAATCTTGTCAAATGTTGGCATCTTTTTTGTCTCTTGTAGAATTTGTTTCAAACCTTGATCTGCAGAAGTCACTGAAGCTAGCTTATATTCTTGTGCATATTCTTTAAAGCTTTCATCACCCTTCGGAGCATGACTGCTAAAGAAAACTTCATCTGAATTGAGAGAGAATGTTTCTTTTTGGTTTGTAACCATGTTTGTGTGTGATATGTTTTGTACTGAAATTAATTCCGTTTTTTTCTTGAGATCTATCTTGGACGGCTTTAACGGCTGATCCTCATTGACCACATGAGTTTCAAGTTCAGTTCCGATTTTAATATGGCTTTTTGGTGTCTGTTCCTTGTCAGTCATATTAGCAGTGACAAATTCAGCATTTTTTGTTTTCTTCTCCTGAACGTCCATTGAGAAAATCTTTGCCTCAACTTCTTGTTTGACATCAAGAGCTTTAAAATCAGTGTCTCCAGTTAGAGTCCCAATAGCCACATTATCTTTCACCGTTAAAGTTTTCTGAGTTTTTTGGGTGTTAATATCAGATTTTTGAATTACATCATTCACCAAATTTTCTACTGACGAGTCTCTGACTTCTGAGTTCTCTTTAGTTCCCTGAACACTTTGAACTGTGGCACCTCGAATGTGTAGTTCTTGAATTAGTGTCTCTAGTGTTTCTTTTGGGGTTTCTGTTCTTACAATTTCTGGTTTCTCTTTCAGGTCCGTATTTGGGTATTTAGGTTTTGCCATGTTGTTTTGGTCTAGATTTGTTATGTTTGCAGTAGTACTGAAACTCTGGACCTGCTCTGTGGCCCCTGTCTCATTAGCCAAAAACATGATAGATGAATCCCTGGCTTCAGGTATTTCTTTTGGACTTTCAGTGGAAGTGCTTATGGCGCTTACGTTTGGAATTACATCCACACTCTGCATCTTTGTTGTTTTCTCTTTAACATCAGCCTGTAGTTCTTGCTCTGGTGTTTGATTTTGACATTCAGACTTTGTAGATGTGTCTCGGTCCAATTTTATAGTGTGTTTATCTTGGTCTCCAGAAAGTTTGGACTTTGAATCTTGAATGATTTCAACATTGCTAGAAGTGTTTGTTATTGTCACCACAGTCAACAAACTCTCTCCCGATGTGTCCCCTGTTTTGGAGTAGTGACTGGCTCCTTCAGCACTCTGACCTATGGCGATATTAGTTTTTTGTTCATGATTTGGGCTCATTATTGTCTCCTCTGGGTATACTTTTCTCACAGTTTCCAGTTTATGTTTCAGGTCAGTAGCTGATTTAGAGTCTTGATCTGGTTTTATTATGACCACATCTTTTTCTTCTAAAGTTTTGGACTTCTTTACCTGTTGGTTGATCACCTCACTAAAATAACCTGTTTTCTCAGTCACTAAACTCTCTAAAGAAGAATCCACAACTTCAGTCTTTTCCTCTGTGCCTTCAGTGTTAATATATGCAGAGTTAGAATCTTGGGGTGCATTCATCCAGTGTCTTTCTTTTGTCCTCTCTTGAACATCAATTTTCACAGTTTCTGGTTTAGACTCTGCTGATTTACTTTGTTCTGGTTTTGTTAGGTTCCTTTCTTGATCTCCGTGAACCATGGGCTTTGTGTCTTGCTGAATTTTAAGTTCACTAGTTGTATTAACAATTCCTGACTCCTTTACCAAACTGTCCACTGATGCATTATTTGTTTTAGAGATGTCTTTAGCTTTTTCAGCCCCCTGATTTGCGGTGGCTGTAATTTTAATCTCTTGAGTTTGACTCCCTTTTTTCTCTTCTAGAGTTTCCACTCCTACGGTTTCTTGATTTAGTTTAACATCAGTATTTGATGTTGTAGATTTTTGAACAGGTTTCACGATCTCTGCTTCTTGATGGCCATCGGTTTTGAACTTCCGGATATCTTCATTGGTACTCTTACAAATACGAGCAATTTTTGTAGTTTCATTCAACAAACTCTCTAAAGATGAATCAGTGACTTCAGTTATCTTTTTGGTGCCTTCACTGTCAGACTGTAGAGCGTTAGGAAATGTGAAATCCATACATTGGCTCACTGTTGGCTTCTCTTGAACTGCAGAATCTGAGGTCAGGGGTTCTTGTTCTGATATATAACTTGGAAGGCCAGATTTTGCCAAATCTTGTAAGTTTGGCTTTATTTTGTCCACATCTTGTTCTTCAGCAATTATGAGCTTCTGAACTTTTTGGCCGCAAGCTTTACTAATATCATCTGGAGCTGCTATCTCATTCACCAAACTCTCTAAAGACAGATCTTTGGTTTTGGTTTGCTCTTTAACCTCTTCATTGTAATGCTCCAGTAACTGCTTCTTTGATTTCTGTTCGTGAACTCCGCTACTGACAAGCTTTGACACTTCTGATTTTTGATTCAGAAGTTCCGATTCTGTCAGTATATCTTTGTCTGGTTTTATTATGTTGGAATCTTGATCTTTAGCGATGACAGACTTTTGGTCTTGAACAGTTCTTGGTTCACTTGCAATGTTTGCAGTTGTTGACTCATTTACCAAACTGTCTGCTGATATATCCTTTGTTTTAGAGTCATCCTCAGCTCCTTCAGCACCCTGACCAGTGGTGGTTGTAATTTTTAGCTCCTGAAACTGACTCTCCGTTACCTCTTTTAGCGCTTTTGTTGTGGATTTCTCATTTATTCCAGATTTTGCATATTTGGATGTTGATAACTTTTCATCATCACTAACAGTTGCTGCCATTTGGACTTGTTGCTTGTTGTCCTCACTGATATCAATTGAACGTTCAGTGTTCAAACCTTCTGAGGACTCCTTGGCTTCAAACGACTCCTCATTTCCTTCAGTTTGAAAGTTTACGGACTTTACTTTGTAAGTTTTATCTTCTGTTTGTTTGTCTCTTGTAATCAACATCTTCTCTTTTTCTTTATTGTCCTCTTTGGATTTAGCACTGAATATTTTTTTGTCAGTGAGTGATATTTCTGGAGATGTTCTTTCTTTTACTCTATCAGCATCTTTGAATTCCAGATCTCTGTAATTATCCTTGACTTTTTCTTCTTCTTCTTTGGTTAAGTGTTTGGTTTCCTGTTCTGTATCAGTCACGCTGAATGCAGTTTCATGTTTTTCATGCTTCGCTTGCTCTGCCCTCTTTCCTTCCAGGTTGGTTTGAGCTACTTCCTGTTGTTGCACTGTAGTTTTAGACTGGAAGTATTTTTCCTGAGATGATGGCCCAGCTGCTTTCTCTGAAGTTGTAAGTCCTCCATCTTCACCCTCCATAGCTCTGTCTTTGAGCCCATCTATGCTACTTTTATGTAATTCTGCGCTTTCTATTGCTGCATTAATAAGTGTTTCGCCCAGTTTTGAGTTGCTCTCCCTACGCCCAGAGTCTTTTAAAAGGGTCTCTTTGTCTGACTGATTTTCAAAGTTCTTGGGAAATTCACAAACAGTTACAGTCTCTGTTTCAATGTCCAAAGCTGCTGGTTTCCAGCCAACCTCCTCTTTACTTTGCTCCTCTATGTCTAAATCTTTTGCTGCATCCAACATTAATGTGCAGTCATTTTTGTCTGTGGTTTGATTCTTCAAAAAGTCTTTTGAAGTGACTGGTGCAGCAATATTCATTCCTGCAGGGAAGATGTGTGCATGCATATCTTCTGGTTCAGGATATTTGCCTTCTGGGGTCAATTTAGCTGGAAGAATTGCTTCTGAAAAGGAAGTTGCTGTGTTTATATCTTTGACGGGAATGCTACAAACTGCAACACCTCCCTGATCAGAACAGGTTGTTATGCCAGAGAGAATGCCATCATCCAACCCAGGTTTGGCAGACATATCAGTTACATCCTTGTAAGTTGTTACCAATGACATAGATTCAGTGTTTTTATCTTCCTGGTTTAATTCAAGTGTTGTGTTACTTGTTAGCTCCTCTGATATATCTTTGTCTTTTATTCTAAGGGAAGTTGTTGATGATAATGTTTCCTGTCTCTGTGTTTTATCAGGATCTGATTGAATTTCATATTTTGTGTGTTTGGCATTCACCTCTCCTCCTTCAATCTCAGCATTCTGTATGTCTGCAACATGTGACTGAGATGATGCTTCTTTATCAGCAACACTGATCTGCATTACTTCAGTTACTGAGGCTGTAGCTGCTGAAACATTTACCAGAACGTTGTCTGTAATGCTTGCATCGCTGTTTTGTAGTGACCAGATTTCTGGAATCTCTCCAGGTGTAGTGTTCTGTGTGTTTGCCTCTAATCCCTCTGTGCCTATTTCTTCTTTTTCACACACACCGGTCTGTTTATCTGGACTTTTAATGCATTCCTCTGCAGATTTGATCTTAAACCTGCTGTCACTGTTCTTAATTTTATCTGCTGTGGCAGAAACTTTAGCTTTGACAGCGGTCTCTGTAGATGTGTTGTGATGCGAGTCCTCAGATTTAGTTGATTCTTGATGATTTTTAGGTTTTCCTTTGTAGGAGCCTCTTTGACCTCGTGTGGGAAGCTTACTCCCAGGGGACGAGGCATCATGTGAATCCTTTACAGGCCATTTGTTGTGTTGTTTGGTGGTGTCGTTTTGCTTGTATAACCTCGAAAGTACAGGTTTTTCTTTGATGGGAGGAGGAGAGATAACCGAGCTCGAAGTGTCACTCTCTTCATGGCTAATGCTTCTTTTAGGGGACTGTTTGGATGACTTCTGTGCTGCCATGCTTCCTACTCCTGAAATACACAAACAGTTCTAAATCAACAAAGCTCAAAAATAGACTCAGAAAATATTAATATTCATAATGCCAAGTGAATTTATTTATTTTTGTCTTAGCCAACATATAGGTATTATATTGTCTTACCTTTCTTAGGACTTCCTGGAAGTGGAGTTGGCGTCTTGCTTTCAGGCCCCTCATTATCAGGAGCAGCTTCCTGCTGCTCTGGACTTTGGGTCTGGACTGTTTCAGCCTTGTCCAAGTCTGTCTGACTGGACAAAACTTTTTTTGTGGTGTTACAACTTGTCTGACTTAATTCATCACTCTTCTTTTTTGTTGGAGATGAAACAGGTAGGCGACTCTTTGATGCAAAAACAGCATTGTTCTCCAGCTGATTCAGCTGCTGCTTCTTCACGTCGGTGTTGGGTGGTTGTCCGCTTTGCACACTTTTCTGCTCAAGCTCCTTTACTATGCCATTCACAAGGTTTCCGGACTTAAAGTTCTCGCTTGACTTTTCTCTAACAAGTTTTATTCCTGTCTTGTAGACGTTTTTTGTTGGGGAAACAATTCCTGACGCAGCCCTTGCAACCTTAACTTCCTCCAAACTTGGTTTCCTGGCAGGTTTGGGTGGAGGTTTCACGGGTTCTTTGGATCTGGGTTGTTTTTGCAGTTTGGAAGTAACTGCTGACCCAGAAACATCAGGGAAAGACATTTTATCAGGTGTCACTGGAGATTTTGGATCAGTATCTGATGGTGACCTTTTGGGGATTTTAGACTTCGCACCTGTAGCATTTGGACTACTGGCACTTTGATCTTTAAGTACTGGAAACCCAGAAAATGTTTTGTCACAACTAAGCTCCCTTTGTAGAGGACAATCAGTGGAAGTTTCTATTTTTGTGACCTCTGTGAACCCTTTTGCCTTTCTTGTGACATTCTTGACCCTACCTCCAGTTGCGGAGGACGAGGTCTTTGTTACACTTTCTGTGGTATGCT
Organism: Argolebias nigripinnis; assembly: GCA_031763805.1. Taxonomy (NCBI): domain Eukaryota; kingdom Metazoa; phylum Chordata; class Actinopteri; order Cyprinodontiformes; family Rivulidae; genus Argolebias; species Argolebias nigripinnis. The sequence continues at coordinate 16,116,389 of JARVJN010000861.1, read as the reverse complement.
GACTTTCTGTTGCTCCCTTAACTCCTCGTTTAGTGGGTCCTTGACTTTTTACTCCAAATTCCACAGCTTGCAACTTTGTTTTGTTCATGTCTAAAGGAGCAGCAGTATCTCCAAAGTCAGAGGCCTCAGAGTCTGTTTTTACTTTAACTATAAGTTCAGGAGTGTCTGTACCAAGCTGTGAGGTCTCTTCTGTAGTTGTGGGTAGTTCAAGGCTGATATCTTTGATTCCTGCGTCATTGTTGTCTTGAAGGATTGTTATTCTGTTAAAAACAGAGAGAGGAAAGCAAAAAGTTGGTTTGCAAATACTGTTGAAGTTTATTGCCACACTTTCATATTGCAAAAACAAATACCTTGCATACAGTGTTCACGTCGGTAACAGTAAATACCTTTGCACCTAACTGATTGGTACATATGTAGTTGGGGCTAGGAAAAGCAAACAGAAAAATGTCCATCTGGTTCTGTCTGAGCATAATCTCCCACCCTAATGCCTTGTCTGCAACAAGTAAACACCAACATAAGGTGTATTTAAATGAGCTAAGATACAATAATTATCAGAACCTGCTGGTTTAAGCTAAATATGTCACCATATGCAAGATTCTTATGTTTTTGTCCAATGTTCATTGTCTTCTGTCAAATACCTTCTTAGTTTTAGCATTTAGGCAAAGTCTGAACAATAGTCAATGACCCCTCCCATCCTCATCATAACCAGTTCATCCCATCGTTTTATAAAGCAAAGGTTTTCAACCTTAACTCTCAAGACTCACATTCCTGCATGTTTTACGTTTCCCAGCTCAAATGTACCTGATTCAAATAATGAAACCCCAACTCTGCATATTATCCTCTATGTTCTACCATTTAAAATAAAATCAGACACCAGTATTTCTCCAAATAGTTGTAATACTTTATATATCAGTTGTGAGACAATTATGCAAAACCTTTGACTAAGGAAGGAAATGACAGCAGTAGTGAGCCAGAGGAAGATTGCAGACTTGCAAAAATACACATAAATGCATAATACGCAGCTTTGCTCTAAAACAGAAGCTTGCGGAAAAAAGAAAGAAAATGTAAATAAAATAAAAAATGAACAATGCTCCCTTAGAGTTTCAATTAATTTAATCCAGCACTTTTAGTCATGGTGAATGTCAATGATCGGCCTAAAGGCACAAGCAGAGAAATATAGAACCATAGGGGTGCAACTGCATCGCCAATATTGTAGCACTTTTTCACATGTTTGTGCACTTTTATATGAGCTTGTTTAGACTAATCATCAATGTGATTCTTTTAGCTAATAAACTGTTCATCTCTTTCCCTGATCGAGTTTAGAGCAGTCGTCTTCCAATGTGAGCGATGGTGGTTCAATTCTACCAGTATGCAATCACATGTCCAAGTGTCCCTTGGCAGGACACTGAACCCTTTATTGCCTCCGATGCAAGTTCTATCAGTAAATAAATGGGATCTAAAGCACTGATTAGTCTCTATAGGAGTATTTATTCAGATTAAAGTTGTAGAGATGTAGTAAAGTGATG
>JARVJN010000861.1:15853419-15866160 GCA_031763805.1 Argolebias nigripinnis | reverse complement strand
ACAACATTGGACAACAACAACAACAACAACAACAACAACAATAGACAATCATAAAAGATGTGTACACATTTATTTATTTATTTATTTATTTTTAACACATTAAAATAAAATGGCAACCAAAAGGACAATCAAAAGGAAAAGTAGCAAGTACAAAAAATAAACGGCTAGATTATAAGGAAGTGTAGAAAACTAAAAACAGGAACGTCTGCTTTGGTTTTTGCAGCGAATTTAGCAGATGTTTAAAGACACTTACAGAGGTCAAAGTTGAGAGCTTCTGATCTTTTTGCAAGATATTCCAGGAAACAGGAGCGGCATAGGAGAAGGCCCTTTTGCCAAGTTCAGTCCTCACAGAGGGAACACGGCATGTAATAATGTCCTCAGAGCGCACGCTGTAGCTGCACTCACGCAATGACATTTAGGAGGAGATGTACGAAGGCAACAGACCAAGAAGTGATTTAAAGACAAATATGTACCAGTGGGAGAGTCTACAGGACGTTAATGATGTAATAATCTGAGACTTTAGAATCACAATTTGAATAGTCAAAATTCTGAGATTAAAGTCAGAAACAAAACTTTTTTGTTAATGTTTTCACTGTGGCCCTAATCTACGACAGAGCTTTAGGGCCATGCTAAAAAAAAGAAAATTCCTTTACGAAAAAAGTCATAAAATTTCAAGAATAAACCTGAAATATTAGGAGAATAACTTTGTAGTATTACGAGAATAAACTCATAATATTACGAGAACAAACTCAATATTACAAAAATAAACTCATAATATTACGAGAATAAACTCGTAATACATCCTGGGTTGGCTCGCACCTGCTGTGGACAGACTCCTACGCCAGTCACTGTGTTTATGAAGTAGTCCGTGATCACTTTGGGTCACTGTTTATGAAATATTCCTCCATCTACATTATGTGACGACTAAATTCATCAATGCAGCCATTAATTGCAATGCCATACCGCTTCAGTTTATCATAAGAATCCATATGCCACAGTGCGATAGGCCTCCTGCTATTGCGCTGCCGACGTCAAGATTCATCATGTTACCGCAGTTGTAAGACGGATTTTTCATGTTGGAGTTCTGATAATACTACGACTTTATTCTGGTAATATTACACATTTTTCTCATAATAATATGACTTTATTCTCATATTGTTTCTACTTTTCTCTCGTAATACTACAAATTTATTATCATAATATTATGACTTTATTCTTGTTTGTAATGTTTTTTTTGTTTTTGTTATCTTAGCGTGGCCCTAAAGCTCCATGGTACTAATCCTATTCCATACACTCAAGTTCCAGAAGCACGGATTTTTCTTTTCTGCAACCTGGAATAACACACAAAATGATTAAATCTAAACTTTATTTTAGATGTGTTTATATAGTATATTTATGACATGATTTTTATTTATGATATGCTATGCTTGTACATAACTTACTTAGGATGTATTTGTTTTCTTTTTCTTTCTTTCAGCTCTTTATTTCATTATTTTAAATCAAAATCAATGCTTTCTTTCAGTTTATGCTTCATTTTGTCTGTACCTTTCATCTGTGTAATATAAGTTTCTGAGCTTGAGTCTCGTCGAGACGTCAATAAATAACAGGATAATGTTTTTTTCTGTTAACATCTGCATATGGATAACAGTTTAATCTAGTTTACATAAATTCTGTTGAAGTGCTGTTATGAGATGAAACATTGTTGTTTTAATGATTTTCAACATTTTGAAAGTTTTGCTCAAGTGCTCCTGTTCAGGTAATTCTTTACTGAAGATATGAAGTAACCAATGCTCTTCTGTGGAGTATGTGATATTTTGAACACTATATGTTGTCACAACTTTTATTTGTGGTTGGTAAAACTGCTGTAATCATTCTTAAAGCGCACTTTGTGGTTGAGAACTGTGCTCTTTGGTTCAGAAAGGTTACATTCAGAGCACTGCTGTAGTGCTCTCTCTGTGTGTAGTGCACTAAACAGGACAAATTATTTAGGACAAAGTGAGACAGGAGAGGGGCGTCCCCTCCCTTTTTGTGACTATCTGACCTTCTCAAAATGTGTAGCGCAAAAGAGAGCAAGCAGAGGAAAGAGAGAGGCAAGGTAGGGGCCATTTATCTACAAACCACCCTTCCTTCTGCCCTCCTCTAACATCCAAGTGGGACGGTGAAGCTGAAGGTGAGACCGAGCCAACCATGCTGTCTATAATTATCAGAATCAAATCAGCTGCCATCATTTTTGTCATTTACACAGCTGAGCTTCAACACAAAAGCAGATTCATCTGCACATATACGCAACTTCAACACTCCAGCACAGTCTTCCTGAGGCTTTGTTGATCTTCCACAACTGGCTGGGAGGGAGTTTGCAGAGCATTCTATGCAGCAACCCTTAAAATGCACTCACCATTCAGCACTAACACTTGCAGAGTCTACCAAATCACGTGGATGCATTTTTGCAAAAATACAAAATCAGCAGATCAAATAAAAATAATGGAAAAAATATATATTATTTTGCCTAATGCAACACTGTTTTGAAACATGTTTAAAAATATGTATGTTAATTAATGTACCATAACGTATCAGGTTAAGATCGTTCATTTGTCGGCATTTGAGGTAGACAGATTGAACGTGGTCAGTTTTTGTCAAAACTCAAGGTGAAAGGAGAACTTAAACACAAAGAGACAGGTGCAAATGTACATCTTATTTCAAACAGATAATTTAAACTGAAACAAACTAGAAACCCTACAGATGATGGGAAAATGAGAGTCAACCTGAGCCTAAACATTAAAATACATGGGACAATAAAGAAAACTGAGGAGCATATATCCCGAGGGTTGGATTAAACGATGCAAGTTAATGAGGAAGCGTAAGAAGGTGATTTTGAGATAATCGGGGATAACAAGAAAAACTGAAGGCAAGAGAAAAGAAATAAAGACACTGGCAAAACAATCCCTCATATTACTAACAGTTGAATTACAGATAAAGTTTTTTATGTCAGAATAATTGTATTTATAAAAAAAGAGGGAATACTGGATTAAAGGGAGACGGCTGTATAAGATTCTTGTGGGGTGAAAAAGAAGAGTGCACAAAAATAAATGGCAAGAAACAAAATAGGACATAGAGACCATAATCAGAATTAGTAAAGCATCTATTATTGTGATAAAGATAAGGACATTTAGGAGGTTTTTTTTATGGCATTGAATCGCCCAAAACTACCTTTTAGACTAAAAATGATATGCTGTTGAGCGTACATTTAGCCAACTACAGATATTTTATAAAGTGCTTGTTTGATTAAGAAATTATTGTTTTTAATATGACTGCATCATTCTGCAGAGCTTGCCGCAGCTTCTATTTTTCTTTCAGCTGCTCCCTTCTTCAGGGGTCACCACAGCGAACTAACTTGCATGAAGACTTGGCATTTGTTTTTTACAGCGAATGCCCTTCCTGATGCAACCACAGACCACCGAGCTACCACAGCCCTCTGTGTGGAGCAGAGAGCTGCCATCTAGGCACCAGGGGAGCAGATGGAGGGGGTTAAGGGCCTTGCTCAAGGGCCCAGAGTGGAGCAAATGAGGGTGGATGAGGATTGTCCTTTACCACCCACATTTTGATGTTGTCAGTGCATGGAATCGAACTGGTGACCTTCTGATTACAGGCTCACCTTCTCTATCCTTTGGGCCGCCATTCCCCAGAGTGGTGGCAGAGCTCGCCAAAGCAAATGTTAAAAATGAATTGTTTTACGCTGAATGTCTCTCCTGACAACATGGACTCAAACCTGCAGCCTCAGGATTACAAGACTGCATACTGCAACTCTTGTTTGATTAATATAATATAGGGCTGTCTTATTTTATTTATTTATTTATTTGTCTGCCAATCATTTCACATGTTGATCCAGTGAGTGACAGTAAACACACCTTTGGGCTGGATTTCCAACTGCCAAATAACAAGAGAAAAGAAAATGGTGACAAGACTAACCCAGTTTAACGATGTGTCCGTTGAGATTAGGTCATCCAGAATATGAACATCTCAAAACATGGTAAAGAAAAGAAAAAAATACCCTGATGCATGCATTCCCTCAAAAGAAAAGATAAACTTTTATTCTGTAGTCTTCAAATACACCATCAAAGTCCACTTGTTTTGTATTGTTTTGAGGGAGATTACTGATGTTTGTCTTTTGAAGTTCCTAGCTGTTACAATTGACTTGAGCACATCCCAAAATCAGAAATCCCTCTTGATGTAGCTTAAATGGTAAACAAAAATTTCATCCATCCATTTTCTACATGTTCTGAAGTCGGGTTGTGAGGGCAGCAGCTTGAGCAGATAGTTCCAGACATCTCTTTCCACAGCCACCTCTTCTATTTGAGGCAGAGCTTCACCCTCGACCAGAAGAAAGCAATTCACCCTTTTCCAACTGAGGACCATGGCCTCAGATTTGGAGGCACTGATTCTCATCCCAGTCTCTTCACACTCAGTTGAAAACTGCTCCAGTGAGAGCTGAAGATCATGGCACAATGATGTCAACAGGACCACATCATCTGCAAAGAGCAGAGAAGGAATCTTGAGGCCACCAAAATGGACTCCATCCACCCCCTGGCTTCACCGAGAAATTCTGTCCATGAAAGTTATGAACAGAATCGGTGACAACATGCAGCCATGGTGGAGCCAAACTCTGACACCGTCAGCATTGCAAACCAAATTCTTGCACTACTTGTATAGGGATCTAACAACAGCTCGTAGCAATGGACTCTCAATCCCATACTCGCAGAACACCCCCCACAACGTACCCCAAGGAACACGGTCAAACACCCTCTCCAAGTCCACAAAACACATGTAGACTGGGTGGGCAAACTCACATGACCCCTCAAGGATCCTAGTGAGTGTAAACAGCTGGTCCAGTGTTCCATGGCCAGGACAGAACCTGCATTATTCCCCTGGACCAGTGATTGGACTCACTTCTCCAGTTTCCCTGAATGGACCTCACCAGGAAAGATAAGGAGAGTGATGCCCCTATAATTATAGCCCACACTCCAATCCCTCTTTTTGAAGAGGAGAACCACCACTCTGCCAATCCAGTGACACTGCACCGTATGTCCAAGCGATGTTGCAAAGGCATGTCAACCAGCACAGCCCCACAAAATCCAGAGCCGGAAATCAGGGCAGATCTCATCCATCCTTGGATCCTGCCACCGTGGAGCCTAAATTCCCTAAATCAGCTTCCTAAAAGTACCCAAAAGCTAAATTTCCTAAATGCTTACTAAAATTTTTATATAAAAAGCTACACTTCTGTCAGTTTGTCTGACATTATCAGTCTCTCATACAGAGGTGCTGTACAACATATTTTAATGAACATGTTATTCTAATTATTGAGTGCCTGAAACCCATTGTAACAGCCAGCCTCATCATTCAGTCTAGCGTTGAACAAATCCAGATGGTTTTTATCATGTAACTGCAACACAATTACTTTATGAGTGACACTATTTGCTTCCTCCTTTGTCTACATAGAAACAGTGGCAAGTTCTTCCCGGTTAACTGGTCAACCATCTTGCCAGGTTTCCAAGTCTTAGAAACATCTGCACAACTGCAGAAAACTTTCCCAACAAACAGATTTTTGTGTCACAAACCTTTGACTGATCACTTCATTTGTTAGCAGATGACCATAATGAGGTGCATTTGTCTTGTTTTGAGTATGCAGGGTGTTTTTCATGTACCTATCATGAAGGCTCATCAAAAGAAATTATGGAAATATCACTCGAAGTATTAATCACAATTATCAGAGATCTAAAGGGACATACCAATAAACTCTTTTTTTTCTCTCTCATTGAGGCCCCCCAAAAAAAAGTTTTTGAATGCCCAGAGGACCAGACTTAGCTTCTTTTTTTTTTCTACCTGGATTATTGAGCATGCATCAGGATACCAATAAACTGTCGGAAGTTAAAAGTATAATAGTTTAAGGATAATCAGCAATTTGTGAGTCTCATCATCAATATTATTTTAATCAGTAAAGAAACAGCTGGCACACTGCTGTCTGTGATCAGAGCTGTATTATACATAATGCCCCTGATTCTGTAGTGACTGTGCACCATTCACAACCTTAAATTATCTGCCACCTCGTTAGGAGAGAAGCACTGCCAAGGTGACTTGCAGCAACTATTGTCAGATGGTCCTTGCTTTTTCTTCAGCAAAGCGTGAAAGTGAAACGACCCACTGAATTCTCCAAGTCCCTCAGCGCTAAATGGAAAATATCATGATGCACACACTCCCACCCCAAAATTATACACCACTGAGGGAAGGGGGAGGGAAGGGATATTTTGTGGAAGATGTGTGGCAAACCTTTGCAAAAAAGGAAACGTGATTTCTCAATGTTGACGTTTAAGTGAGATATTTCCCTTTAAGTGGAAAATTTACAGTTTTATTTGCAACAATATAAGTCCCAGAGGGGCCACTACTTGTTTTAATGAATACTGGTTTCTTATTTTATTCTAATTTCCTCTAAATAGCATAGGTGTCATATATATTTCAGTTCTCTTACGAGTTAATTGGTTAAACATACTGCAAATTGTCTCAGGAATGAAGCATTTCACCACTGAGCCACAAGAAACTTGTTGAAATAACGGCAGCAGACGGAAAATCCTCTGATCCTTTTACACAATTTTCCTACAAGTTTCAATATCCGTTCCTGCGCTTGTCGGTCAGAATCGCCTTTAGGTTCCAAGTCTGCTTCTGCGGGGTTCATTTATATCCTCATTTGTTTGCTTGTTTGTTTGCGTGTTTGCTGTGTTCTGCAGCTGAGCTAACAAGGCGCCATTTTGCCCGAGCAGCTGATATGGTCCAATTAAAGCGTGTGATCAGCCAGAACACTTTAATGATGGTTGTGGAGCTGAAGTTCACCGGCTTACACTGAGAGACAGAGCGGGAGAGATGGATAGCGTGCTGTGAGGTGGTGTCTGCGGCAGAGCGTTGTTGTGGCTCAGTGGCTCCACTGCAGACAGCAGGCAGGGCAAAATTAGCCTTCTTTTACTTTTGTCCAGAGGAAGAGAAAAAAAGATGTATTCACTGTTATAACCACAGGTTACTTAGAGTTTGCTTAAATTATAGAGCAAGTGCTAAAAACAGCTCAAAGCAGAAGCAACATTGCTTTTATAATCAGTTTTGACTATTAGTTTTCTTTTTTTTAAATACAAAACAGATTTCTACAAATTTGTGTTGTAATCTGTATTTTAGGTACAGTATATATATAATTGATACATGTTCAAATTCATAACACAACTTGGTGTTTTTGCAGCAAAGTTACAAATTCCATGTTATGAGAAGGTAAATGTGTGTGCTCATTTATCGCTAAATTGAGGTTTGAGGAAATGAAGGACAGTTAGAATTAAACATGTAGGAATAAAAAAGCTGGAAGTTATTTAAAACAATTATATCTGCTCATCAGTGAATAAAAAGTAATAATTAGATGCAATTCAAAAATACTTTATTAATCCCCAAAGGAAAATTAAATATTGTTGTAGCTGTTATCCTTGTTTCATTAAGAGATGTTATAGATGCTGATGGCTGTAGGCGGGAAGGATCTCTTGTAAAGGTCAGTCCCACAGAGGATCAGAAGAAACTGGCCGCAGATGCCGGACTAGACTGGCCTCTCGGTTCCTCCGGGCAGCAGGACCGCCTGAATGCTGGGAAGAACTCCTCCCAGAGCCATCTCAAGAACCTGAGCGGAGGCCACGCCTCCCAGCAGCCTGCCAAGCTTCTCATCGCTGCAAACAGCCGGCTGCTAGTGCTGGGGGATGATCCTGTCCTTCTGCTGTCACGAGCTGTGTTTCTTACCAGCTCTAGGATCTCAGTAGTCAGGCAAGGAGATGGGAGTGCATCTACGGCGCCTCCTTTTCAACTCATTTGAGATTTGGGGCTGTAGTTGAGATATTGTTTGAGCTTTTGAGGTGTTGATCAACTGCTCCTGGTTGTTAAAAAAAAGCACCTTGTTTTTATGGTTACGCATCATAATAAATGTCCAAAACTAAAAAAGTGTCAGTAAAAATCCTTCCAGCTGCACAGCATTCAATACCAGAGGAAACAATCATACAAAAAAAATGTGCTTTACATCCAGAAAAAGAGGAATTAACCTTTCCAAAAGCAAAATCTCAGAATGAATAGAATGTAACAGAGCTACTCCAACATGCAACCACCCCGAGAAGCACAATTCTAGAACAGACAAGTGTCTTTAGCTTTATGTCACATGGTGCCATTTTCAGTAGCAGCTCTTGCGCAAAAATATTATTGGGGTGGACATTAATTTCTTGAATCAATAAGCGCACAAATTCTACAAGTTACATTGCATTTTCTGTGACTAAAATGTGATATATGTTGATTAATATTTAATTTATCGTTTTATGAGTTTGTTTTGTTTTTGTGCACAAATGTGTCAACTTTTTCTTCCTCCCATGAGTTGACATTGTGTCTCATGAAAAAAGCCCTGCCTAATAAATCAGAGAAACGGACCCCTCCACACACCAATCCACACCCACCCGAAATGGAAATGGGAATAATTTCACTGTTTCAGTGCATGGCTAAATTAGACTCAAATAAATATTCCAACCAGGAATCAAACTCACATCTGCCAATCAATCCAGTAGGCTCATCAGCAACTGGCCAATCGGCAATCACAATCTGTGCCAATGTGAAACACCCCTTACCTGCAGGAGCTGCACCCCCTTTTCCACTGACAACATTGTCAGGGTTTTGCGTTTCAAACAATTTATGGTCATGGGGATTTTGTGAAAAATCATCAGAATTTTTGTTGTTGTGAGTGGGGAACATGTAATTCAGACCTGCATTCTGAATGTTTTGTAATACAGTTTTGTCAATCTCTAAAAACCTAAGCAAATATGGAAAATGTAAAAGATGGAAAAAGGCCTGCAGCTGACCTCATGAGCAGCTATATACAACAGTGATAAACAGGAAGTACTGCATGTTCATCTGTATGAAGGTAACTGCAATTAAATCCCTTCCCCCCATAATTACATTGTATGCTTTATGGTTAAATTAAAGGTTAATGCTTAAAGCTAGTTGTGCTTTGTTTTGTGTGTAGATAAATGTTGTAACTTCTGGTTGCATAAGTTTAGTCTTTGTTTGCTCTGATCCTTTAAAGGTCCTGTTTGTGACTGAGCTCCTCGTTTACAGTCATACCTCCATGAACTCGCCCGGTGTCGTCTGATCTCTAAAGTTAAGCAGGGTTGGGTCTGGTTAGTGCTTGGATGGGAGACCACCTGATACCAGGTGCTGCAAGTTTAAGCACTTCTCACCTACCACACAATGGGGTGCGTTGTTCAAGCCAAGAGTTATTATCAGTACTGGGGGCTAAGCCCCCTAAAGGTCAGATCCTGAAATCGCCCCTGGTGGTGAGATTGCATCAGTTTTTTGGGGGCCAGATTCAGAGTCAAAGCGTTTCTTACTTTTAGTGTTGCTTATGGACGTCTCAGCTTTAGTAGATTTGGGGATGAAGTTTAAAACCAGCAATAAACTGAAGGTGCTGCCTGCAGCACCAACAAGCGCGGTGACCGTCTCCCTGAGAAGATGAAGACACCAGCAAAGAGAGCGAAGATAAATATTCTGCCTCGTTGTCAGATGCAAAGTGCACGGTGGACTCACCCGTAGAGTGTGTTCAGTTTTCCTCCTAACGTGGAGCCGGCGATCATCCCAATGCCAAAACACAGACCCAGTTTGGACAGAGCATCGGCCCGTTTCTCAGGTTCTGAAAGGTCTGTGACGACCATTTGACATGCTGTAAGTAGAAAAACAAGTTGTTGGAGACTATGTGGAGAAGTACAAGCCAATCACTCACATATTTTTTGGAGTTGTGCAAAAATAACTGGAAACAAGTAAGGTCAACATTGTCTACAATTTTGGGTTATACAATTCCAAATACATGTCTGGTAATGTACTTGGGGAATATAATGGATGTAGTGAGGAAAGAAGATATGTTTCTGACAAAGGTAATCCTGGCTGCTAGTAAAAAGGCAATAACAAAAAGATGGTTGAAGCCAGATCCACCTAACCAAGAAGATTGGATGGGGATTGTGGAGGAAATTTCAATAATGGAAAAAAAATAATCAGAAATAATCTTAGATTGAAAGGACTTAAATATGATAAACAATGGGAGAAATGGACCCGATTTCAATGTGGCACACGCAACAATGTAAATACAGCTGATTGATGAATACTTATAAAATGATGTCAGAAGAAAATCCAGATTGTTGTTGCTTTTCTGTTTTGTTTTGTTTTTTTAATTTAAATTTTATTTTGTGAGTTTTTGTTTTTCACTCTGGTTTGCTTTGCATTTGGTTGATTTTACAAAAAAAAAAAAAATTAAAGTAAAAAAAAGAAAGAAATCAGAAACAGAAATAAACACAATAAAACAGAAAAGGGGGAAACAGAAATATTATACAGCTAGGGGACAGACTGTGACATAAACTTTAAAAAAAAGTGTAAAAAGAACAGGGATCAACATAAATATTAAAGCTGCTGCTCGTTAGAGTAACCTGCACTTCACACTCACACACTCATTGGCTGCACTCTTAATGGGACAGGCAGACAAAATGCAGGTTTGAACCAGCGGTTTTAATAATTATTTATCATTGCAGTAGAGTCAGAAATTCACAACAACAGCTAGAATGTGCAGTCACGAGCTTCTGTGCACGTGTCATAATACTCATATCCAGCACTGAAATTAAACCGAGGTGGGCTGACGACACCTGCCACAACTCTGCAACTACGCTGAGAGACAAAACATGCCACAAATCTGTGCAGGTGCTTAAAATGTAGAAGACATTTTAAGTTTCTGCAGCTCATCTTAACGAAACTGAAAACCCCCACAACTATTTTGAGGCACTTTATAGAAAGTCCTTGCAAATGTTGTTGGGTCAAATGTATTTGCAGCTCTGTGAGATCCTGGCTGCAGGAGCAGCAGAGCCTGGTTGTCATACGTCAGTTTGTCCATGTCTGCGTTGCTCTGTGTGGAGATACACTTAGTTTCAGTCTTCATGTGAATCTTCTGAGCTCAGAGACATTACAGTATGTCTACGAAGGTTTGAATGTTCACACTTTACACTATGGGAGGATTTGAAAGAAACCTCTAGGTCCTAAAACTGTGCAAGGCACAAATATTTTGTTAGCAACATTTTAGGTGTAGATAGCTCACTCATGTTTGGGCTGCTATTTAATATACAGCATTATTTTTTACTTTATTAGTGTTTAGCTCAGGGTTCTGCAACCTTTATAATCAAAAGAGCCATTTCTGCCCTTTTGTTCACTTAATTAAACACGTCCGGAGCCACAATACCTCAACTGGTGGCCCATGGACCACTTTAAGTTTGTTGGAGGGCGCTTTTCTGGACAGTGATTCTATAAAACTAAAAATATCTAATGACTTTTAACATTTATTGATATTTTTACATTCTAAGACGAAATAAACGTTGAAATTCATGTAAAGAAGGAAAAAATATATAGTTTTTGCCCAGTTTCTAAAAACTAAAACAATAAAAGATGCATTCTTGTGTGATTTTTTAATTGTAGAAAATTTATGCAGCCTACTTTGAAGAAATGAAGCAAAAGGTGAAAGTGAGTATGTTTTACCCCATGTAATGTTTCTATTAATCTTATATTAGCTAAATAAATTACAGGAAAACAGCTAAATCTAGCCCTTTCAGTTGTTATAACAACTAACAAAATTCAGTTTTATGTCAGTTTTGGTCAGAGCTTGAAAGAGCCGCTGCAGAGGGACCAAAGAGCCACACGTGGCTCCAGAGCCACAGGTTGCAGACCCCTGGTTTAGCTTATATCTTCGATCTTTTAGTGTATAGTTTAGCATTTGTTTAGTGTATATCTTAAATACTTACATACTGTTTCTTTTTATACTTAATATTTTTGCTAAATTTTGGGTGTAACTGAGACCTGAGTCAATGATTTCATTCCACCTCATGTACAAGATGTGATGTGAATGACAATAAAAAACCTTGAACTTGAGCTCACAGTATGTGACATCATTACACTCCGTTTATACATAATCTGGTGAGATCTTCAAATTTTATAAAACCTAAACTGTAATTCCAACAAATTAAATCAGGTCTTCTGGACAGTTTCTTTCTTTTTGTCAAAACGTTTTATCTTTCATCCAAAAGACTTCTTCAGTCTGAGGAGATGCAATAAACTCAGTCTTATAAATACAGTGCACCTTCTCATAGTGGATCAACTAATTTGATGGTGCTCAGGTGGTTTCTGTAGTCTGTATGATTCACTTCGACCATGACTGCCTCAGACGAGTCTGCGGGGCAGAGGGCCGACTACAAAAACCAGTTTGATGGTTGACCCACTATACCAGGGGTCTGCAACCTTTACAATCAAAAGAGATATTTTACGCCTTCGTTCACTAAATTAAAAGTGTTCAAACAGATTATTTTAAAGAGAGGGTTTTTATGAATAAAAGTTATGAACTATGCAGACCTAGGTAATATTTTTAATTGTGGAAAAATTAATTAAGTATAGAAACAAAGCATAAAGTGGGTATGCTTTACTCCTTGTACTTGTTCCAGCATTCAAATATTTGCAAAATAAATGACAGGAAAATGGCTTAAACTACCAGTAATCTTTTTCTGTTGTTTGTATAACAACAAATAAAATTTAGTTTTATGTTAGTTTTGGTCAAAGCTTGAAAGAGCCACTGCAGAGGGACCAAAGAGCCACATGTGGCTCTAGAACCGC